>CM073134.1:45706512-46081512 GCA_037039145.1 Fundulus diaphanus
GGTTGTTGCTTGGGATATCCATGTAAAATAAAACCTCGAGATATGTCCTATTAATTTAGCTATAGGTTTGCAGGTTTGCACTCTTGCGTCACAGCCACAGGAGGCTACCAGTCCTCCTATTTGTCTGAGTTTTCGTACCCCCGCTTTGTATCATAGCCCATATGTACATCAGGTTTATCAGAGATTCAAATTTCCCCTGCAGCAGTATGTATAAGTATGTGATGGGTATTTGTGTTGAATGTTTATGTGTTGTCCTGTAACTGTCCAACAGCCAGTCCAGGAGAGCACCCAGCATTTCACCAGCATGTGTTGCTCAGCAGGATTACGAGGACATAGAAAATTGAGGGATGGATTGATGGACTGCATGTGTAAAACTGAATACATCATTTAAGCAGAGCCTTACAGCACAATAACAAGATAACACTTGCTAACAGTGTGATAATAAAATATATATATATTTTTAAATAACCATTGATTAATGGTGTTTCATTTAACTCAGCTATTGGACTGTAGTGCTTTGAAGCAGATGTATAGTGACTGTTACACTTATGCAGTATGAAAAGGAGCTCATGGTTTATAATCCAAACTTGTGAACCCTTTAGGACTGTATAAGGCAACTGATTCAAAGCCTTAATCTCCCTTGGTTGTCTGGCCAGAACAATGATGGTAGATGTCAGTTATATCCATGCCACTCTTTATTTTAGGATTAGATTTATATTTATGGTTTCTACAAAAAATACAGAACTAAACTACAATAAGTAATCAAATAAATAATGCGAAGCAAATGCAATTTATCTAGAAGCAAAGATGAATTTTCAATGCAAACACATATAAAAATGAAACTAAGATAGTGAAAAGAACTATTGAGAATGACACAGCCTGTAAATCTAGAGTGCAATAAAAGGAAATATTGCTATTTGTGTAAATTCTCAGTAAATACTGAAAATTCCAAAAGTCTTTGAACACTCCATTGAGTGTAAACATGGGAAATTAAGGGAAGTTTCAGGATTCCAATGCTCTTTAAATGTATCATCAGTGTGATTTGTGTAACAATAAGACAACCAAATTAGAAGCAATTAAGATTAATTCACACATCGTCTGTGTTAGATATGGTGACAATAGTAACAATGTCGAAAAAGACACAAAATTAAACTGTTTAATCAAGGACCATATCAGATTACTTTGAACAGGGTACTCAATAATGCTCAATATATCCGTATTTAACCATAAAATAAAAGAAGAAAATTTATATTTTATGGACGCAGAAACACTGCTGAAATGAAGAGTTGCTGTCCTTCGATGGCTGTTACCTGTTGATTAATTAGGTGTGATGGTTGAACTGAGGAGAGAGTGAACTCTGATTTGTTGAACACTGTTCCATCTCGCCCCATTTACACTACCCTTGTTAAACCGATCCAGGCCGAGACCAGTCCGAGCTTGGATCAGTTCACCAAGCCCAGCCTCGTTCTGATGACCGTTTACACACCACGCTATCTCGGCTCCTTGGTTTCCTCGCCTCCTAGTGACGATCTGCGGTACTACTGCTCTCTGGGATCGAAGGCGGGACCGAGCAAATCAAAACGGCGGCGCCCGTAACATTCAGGAAGTTAAGCTTGGACAGACTCGGCTTTTGGGACGTGGATAAGACAAACGAACGTCTAATCAGGATTTACGCAGGAAACAACGACAGACGCTGAGGTTCATCACACTGCTAAGCAGAATCATCTCTGGAAACCGTGTGGCACGGTAAGGAAGCTAGTATTTTTATGAATGTCTGAAATTTGAGTGTGAATCGGGACGTGCAGCCAGACTGCCGGAAAAAAACGCGGGCAGTCAGCTGACTGTAAGGGGATGACGCGGTTTGCTCATGCGCTCTTCGTTATCAGATAACCGGGATAGAAAAAAAACAGGCCGAGACCTCCCCAAGAACTGGTCTGCATTTAGCGCGGTCCGGTTATGTCTAGCGCGGTTCAGTTCAGTCTGCTTACCATTTACACTCGAGAGTTATCTCGGTTACCGAGCTCGGACTGGTCTCGGCTCGGTTAAAAAGGTGTAGTGTAAACGGGCCTCTCAGGTACGGTTTCTAGACCCTCAACTCTTTTGGTACAGGACCACAAAGAAAGGTTGCAAGGATTAACAGAGGCACAGGTTCAAATTGAATACACTTTATTGGTTTTACAAGACAATGGGAACAATTTATATGTTTTATTGTGCAGGGAAGAATAACCACCTTAACACAGGCGCCTATGCTGGCCTGGAATCCTGATAGCTAAAGGCCCGTTTACACTACACTTTTTTAACCGAGCCGAGATCAGTCCGAGCTCGGTTACCGAGATAACTCTTGTGTGTAAACGGTCAGCAGACTGAACCGGACCGCGCTAAACATAACCGGACCGCGCTAAACATAACCGGACCGCGCTAACTGCAGACCAGTTCCTGAGTAGGTCTTGGCCTGTTTTTTTTTCTGGCCCGGTTTTCTGATAAAGAGCGCATGAGCAGACCACGTCATCTCCTTACAGTCAGCTGACTGTCTGCGGGTTTTCCGGCGTGTCTGGCTGCACGTCCCGATTCACACTCTATTCAGACAAATTTCAGACATTCATAATAATACTAGCTTCCTTACCGTGCCACACGGTTTCCAGAGATGATTCTGCTTAGCAGTGTGATGAACCTCAGTGTCTGTTGTTGTTTCCAGCGTCTGTAAATCCTTATTAGACGTTCGTTTGTCTTATCCACGTCCCAAAAGCCGACTCTGTCTAACCATAACATCCTGAATGTTACGGGTGCCGCCATTTTGATTTCCTCGGTCCCGCCTTCAATTCCAGAGAGCGGTAGTACCGCAGATCGCCACTAGGAGGCGAGGAGCAACCAAGGAACCGGGATAACCGAGATAACTCTTGTGTGTAAACGGCCGTCTTATCTCGGTTAACTGATCCAAGCTCGGACTGGTCTCGGCCTGGATCGGTTTTTAGGTGTAGTGTAAACGGGCCTTAAGAGTAATAGTTAAAAAAACCCAATTGAATTAACTAGACCATTTGGAGGAGAACTACTAAAGAAAACACAAACGAAATACACCTTGGTGTCCCCCAACAAAAACACACTCACGCCACAAACCCTAGTGCATACAACGGAAAAGAAAAGAACTCTCCTCCCACTAGTCCCCTCAATCCAATCTAAATAAAACCGGCACAGGACCCAGGGACAGCATAGGACCTCAGGTGAGATAAGACCAGCCAGGGGAGCTAAACAATAAAAACGCTCCCCTGCATTTTGTTAAAACTAGGAATAAATAGCTAAAATAGGGTCTAAGCAGTGATTAAAACAGTAAATAAAAACACAACTGAAACAGTAGCAGGCCAACCTGCACACAAAGGAAGTCGCATTAGACCAGCACCTTAAACATCCAGGTAATAAGAGACTGCTTTCTTTTACCTTTCCAAGGTGGAACCCACTCCACGGCAGTCTGTGTGTCTCTCTATTACCGCTAGTGATGGGTCGGGCAACACCGATGCATCGGCGCATGCGTCAGTGTCATAGAGCGAAACCCGTGTCGATGTGTGTATCGCTACGGAAAAGTCACGTGACCAATACAGGAACTGTTTCGAACTGATTGACGAGCCAAACTTGTTTATAAGGAAGCGCATCTGTCAACGGGATGCATCTGCCAAAACAATCTTGCGTGTTTTGCGAATATACAGCTCATCAGAAATTATGGAGCTTCCTCAACCAAAAACAAAGGTTTCTGCTGTGTGGGACCATTTTGATGTCATTTCGGACAATAAGGTATTTGTTTAATTTCCTTGTTTCATCCTGTTCCTCTCAGAGTTTCCACTTGATTTTCTGAATAGAAATTCATTTCAAAGTGACCTTTAGTTTACTGTTCGTGTTATTTTTTGCAGGTTAAATGTCGCAATTGCTCAACAGAGCTTGCATATTTGAATAACAGCACCTCCTCAATGCTGAGGCATTATAGGGCCAAGCATGAGAACGAAATCCATGATACACCCATGATAAACTCAGGTATACAGGTATTTTACAACTTACTGACTTTGTTTTATTGATAATTCCGATTAATTTATACTTTCTCATTTTTAACTATCAAGCTTCCAGGAAGCAGATGCTTGATGAGGCTGTGCTTAATTTCATTGTAAAGGACTGCCAGCCCCTCGCCGTTGTGGAGAATGAAGGGTTCAGTGAGCTGGTTCAGCTCCTTGAGCCCTCATTTGTTTTGTCAACCAGAAAGGTTTGTGTGGAAATTATCTAAAGTGTTAGTTTATTTATCAAATTTATTTTAAATATATTGATTTTCTTCTGGTTTGACTTGGTGCTGTTTTTTAGACCATCAAACAAATATTGGCCAAAAAGTACGAGGAGGAACGGGAACAAGTGAAAATGGAAGTACAGCAAGCTGTGGCAGTGAGTATAACCGCTGACATGTGGACATCTGTGAACATGGAGGCTTACTTGGCTCTAACCTGTCACTACATTAATGAAAATTTGCAGCTGTGTACATCTGTGTTAGGTGTGCAATACTTTCCACAACGTCACGCTGCTGACAATTTGGCCCAAGTAAAAAGGGCCATGATGGAGGACTGGGCCATAACAAATAAAGTAAAGTGTCTTGTGACCGACGCAGCACCAAACATGATTGCATGCGCTAGACAGCTCTAAATTTCGGCACTCAATTTGCATTGCACATAGTCTCAATTTATTAGTTAGAAAATCATGTGATCAGATCCCCACTCTTACATCCATCAGACACAAAGCCAGGCACATTGTCACATACTTCAGATCAAGCACTACAGCCAAGGAGAAGCTTGCTCAAGTGCAGCAACAGATGGGGCGACCAACCCTGAAACTTATCAATGAGGTGCCAACACGCTGGAACAGCACATATGAAATGCTGTCAAGGCTGCATGATGAGAAGGAAGCAGTGTGGGTCTGGCCTCTCTAAAAACAGATTTGACTCCACTTACAGCTGATGAGTTTACTATCATAGGAGAAACACTACCTGTGCTTGCTCCTTTCCATCAAGCTACAGTGGAGTTGTCTGCAGAGAGGCGAGTGTCAGGATCAAAGGTCATCCAAATGATGAAAATGCTCTATATGGCACTTGAGCGTAATGCTTCAACCTTGCACACTGACACAGCACGATACCTACATGAACACCTGAAGCGTTGAGTTACAGACACTGCTTCCAACCTGGAGTCATTAAGTGTGTTGACCCTGGCGACTCATGTGCCTCAATAGTTGGAGGCTCAAATGAGCCTCAGCCGGGAACATCGTCACAACAGCTGCCTGCCCCCACTTCAGGCATGATATTGAGCATTATTTCTTTGTTGTTTGTAAATCATGTACTAAAATGCCAATTTGGTTTGTTTTTTTTAGATAACCTTTGGGAACATTTTGATCTCGAAGTGGGGAGGCAGACCAAAAGTGCCACAGCTGATGCCATCCATGAGGTGCATAGATACATGGCAGAGGGCAATATTGCGAGGTCCCAGGATCCTCTTATATATTGGAAAAACCAAAAGAGGGTTTATCCAAATCTCTTCCGCCTGGCCTTAAAAAATTTTTAATAATATTACAATGCACCATACAATGAATTACATCGTATTAGTGTATATAATAGGTCATCAAATCAGTGGCAGCTAACTCTGTCAACTAGGTTGCCTGTAGGGATTTTTAATGTCCAGCAGGTGTCAGTATTCAGTGACACAGTATCGACACAGTATCGATACAGTTTGGTAATGTGTCGAAACGTTTCATGACGCCTCATCAACCCATCACTAATTACCGCATTTCCTGAAATGATCAAAACAAAAAGGGCTCAACCAAATCATCCTGCAGCAACCTCACTCTCAGTAGTAAACATACCTTTGCAGGAATCCTTGCCTCAGTTCTGATCTCCTCACCAATCTACTCCCCTTTAAATGGAACAGCCGATTACCTGCCTCATTAACTACCAGCTGTGCACTGTGGAAGCGTCCTCCATATATGGGCAGGAGGAAGAGTGTGCAGCACCATGCTTCAGGGTCAAAGTGCCCCGGCTACACGGTTAAAAAAGGGTAGTGTAAACGGGGTAATAGACTATTATGGGATGCTGATGTGTTCAAAGGTTCCAGAGACAAGGAAAATCAAAAATATTGTTAACAAAGTATGTCAGTAGTGGAATTAGATGTTCATTATGGCAAGCTAGTACCAATAATGTAACCAGACATTAACACAAAACATCTAAAAGGTTTTTGTGTGTACAAATACTTTAATAACCCTGTCATAGACTACATTATAGCTTATAACTTTGTCAAGATGATGCAAATGCTAAAAGAAGTTTCATACTGTAACTATCACCATTTTGGTCATGTGGACCTTTAGCACTGTGCTTTGAGATTTCCCTGCTTTTCTAGTTGAAAATCCACTCTTCTAAAATTACCCCAGAATGAAGGACTTTCGGAAAACATTTGTAACTCAAGCTGTCCCATAAAAGATCTTAGAATTAAATTTCAGCTCTCCTTTTCAATCTCCCAAGCAAAATAATAATAATAATTGAACTTTATTGATCTCACGAATGGAGAAATTCACTTCTGCATCTTAACCCATCCCCTTGGGGAGCAGTGGGCTGCCACTCTGCGGCGCCTGGGGAGCAATTGGGGGTTAAGGGTCTTGCTCAGGGACCCAGAATGGCAGCTTGTGGGAGTTGAACTCAGAACCTCTGGGGCCGAAGCTCTGTGCTCTAACCACTAGGCCACCACTCCCCATCAAACAAAACAAAAATCCGTCAAAATCCGTCCGTCCATCCGTCCGTCTTCTTCCGCTTATCCGGGGTCGGGTCGCGGGGGTAGCAGCCTCAGTAGGGAGGCCCAGACGTCCCTCTCCCCAGCCACTTGGGCCAGCTCCTCAGGAGGAATCTCAAGGCGTTCCCAGGCCAGCCGGGAGACATAGTCCCTCCAGCGTGTCCTGGGTCTTCCCCTGGGCCTCCTCCCGGTGGGACGTGCCCGGAACACCTCTCCAGGGAGGCGTCCAGGAGGCATCCTGACCAGATGCCCGAGCCACCTCAACTGGCTCCTCTCGACGTGGAGGAGCAGCGGCTCTACTCTGAGTCCTCCCCGGATGACTGAGCTCCTCACCCTATCTCTAAGGGAGAGCCCAGACACACTACGGAGAAAACTCATTTCAGCCGCTTGTATCCGGGATCTCCTTCTTTCGGTCACGACCCAAAGCTCGTGACCATAGATGAGGGTAGGAACGTAGATCGACCGGTAAATCGAGAGCTTCGCCTTTTGGCTCAGCTCTCTCTTCACCACAACGGATCGGTACAGCGCCCGCTTCACAGCAGACGCTGCACCAATCCGCCTGTCGATCTCCCGCTCCATCTTCCCCTCATTCGTGAACAAGACCCCAAGATACTTGAACTCCTCCACTAGGGGCAGCACATCCTCCCGAACCCGGAGAAGGCACTCTACCCTTTTCCGGTTCAAGACCATGGTCTCGGATTTGGAGGCACTGATTTTCATCCCGGCCGCTTCGCACTCGGCTGCGAACCGCTCCAGTGAGAGCTGTAGATCACGCCCTGATGAAGCCAATAGGACCACGTCATCCGCGAATAGCAGAGACGCAATCCTAAGGCCACCAAAACGGATCCACTCAACACCTTGGCTGTGCCTAGATATTCTGTCCGCAAAAGTTATGAACAGAATCGGTGACAAAGGGCAACCTTGGCGGAGTCCAACTCTCACCGGAAACGAGTCCGACTTACTGCCGGCAATGCGGACCAGACTCTGACACCGGTCGTACAGAGACCTGACAGCCCTTATTAAAGGGT
Organism: Fundulus diaphanus; assembly: GCA_037039145.1. Lineage (NCBI taxonomy): Eukaryota > Metazoa > Chordata > Actinopteri > Cyprinodontiformes > Fundulidae > Fundulus > Fundulus diaphanus. The sequence continues at coordinate 45,714,335 of CM073134.1, forward strand.
CCAGTACTCCATACTCCCGGAGTACCCCCCCACAGGATCCCCCGGGGGACACGGTCGAATGCCTTCTCCAGATCCACAAAGCACATGTAGACTGGTTGGGCAAACTCCCATGCCCCCTCAAGAATCCTGCTGAGGGTATAGAGCTGGTCCAGCGTTCCACGGCCAGGACGAAAACCACCAACACACACCAAGCAAAATCATCCTGCTAATTCTGGAGGACCCCAAGGTGTTCCCAGGCCAGATGGGATATATACCCCCTCCAGTAAGTTCTGGGTCTTGCCTGGGGTCTCCTCCCAGTGGGATGTGCCCGGAAAACCTCTAAACGACCTCAACTGACTCCTTTTGATGCAGCGGCTCTACTTTGAGCTCCCCCGGATAACAGAGCTCTTCACCATTTCTCTAAGGCTCAAACTGGACACCCTACAGAGGAACCTCTTTCTGGAATCTCGTGATCCATGCCTCATGACCATCTGTGAGTGTATGGAATGTAGATGGACAATATATTGTGAGCTTTGCTTTTTGGCTCAGGTCTTTCTTCATCAGAACAGACCAGAGCAGTACCTGCATTACTGCAGAAAAAGCCCCAATCCAACTGTCCATCTCTCGTCTCATCCTACCATCAATCGTAAGCAATACACCAAGATACATAAACTTCTCCACTTGAGGCACAGGCCGACACCTGACCAAGAGGGAACAATCTATTTTTTTTCAGTCAAGGACCATGACTTCAGACGTTTTTTCTTCCGGCTCTCGGTAGAGGTGGACGCTTTTTCTGCTCCTCTCCTCCCCTAACTTCTCCCTCTTGTGCTGTCTGTATGCCACTTTGTAACTCTTACGAAGCCTTTTTCTGCAAATGATCTGAACTACAAACCATGGATCTGGTCAGCTGGTCGCTCAACGCAACTGATCAAATCTTCTCAATGAGAAGACCGGGTGCAGGGGAGCTCAGCTGTCCAGGGGGACACATGCAGTTGGATACACTCTTGATTCCTGAGGGAATTGGAAGATTGTGTGTCTGTCTATTTTGTCCATCGAGGACATGGAAGATGTGTACATAATTGTATTTATGATAACAGGATTTCTGCTTATTGGAGCTGGCGGTTAGCTGATATATCGGCAAATTCGGAAGATTGCGGCGGCTGTTCTGGCCATGGTAAGGTTGCTGGGAATGTGTGATGGATTAAATGGGGTTTTGCAGACCCAGACTCAGATGCGTTGTGAGCAAAACTGCAAGCTGGATGCAATCCTGCCACAGCATTGCATTCCAGCTGTGGTCTGAATTCAATGGGGAAATGTAATAGACCTTGGGGAGGTCTAAGCTCAATTTATGACGGTAAGATCAACAAATTTGTCTTTTTGGGACTTGCCACAGAGACGGACCAGCAAAGACTTGAAACCTGATAGAAATTTCCTAGTCAGCCTGAGACAACACAATTACGTTGTTGTGTGAATTGACTACCCAATACTGGCCTTGGAGGCTGGTTATCTCAAACTCTCCTGGATGTTATGCAAAGAAAATTATCTACCCCCACCCGACCCTTCTTTGACACCTGTTACCTGCAACAGTGCTCTACTGAACTGGCTGATAAACGCACTATCTAAGACTATAGCTGTAGGGGGGCTGCTGGACAGTCACACACACAAAGAAGGCGACTGACTTATCCGCCTCTGCTGTGCTCATTTGTTCTAACCCCCTGGGACAGGAACCCTAGGATGGATGTGCGCAGATCCGTGGCTCACTTGGGAGGAATAGACTGGGATGCTTTACCCCACCCATGTTATGTTTATGTTGTCTGTATGTTGCTTTTTGGTGCTGAGGGTTTTTACCTGCCTCCTCATACTGTCCCCTAAGAGACAGTGCGAGAAATGCACGTTTTTCCCCCTAAACCATCCCAATGTATTATTTTTTATTTTCTGCAAAAGGCAGCTCCTTGAAAAAGGCAGCAAGTGACCTGCCTACCCTTGTTATATCTTTCTCTTGATGGGTTGTACTGGAACGTAAAATCCCCCACGGGGACAATAAAGCAATTCAATTCAACTTAATTAAGTTCAATTTAATACAGGAGTAACTCTCATCTTGGCAGCTTCACACAATGACAACTATTTTGATAGAATTGTTTTTATAACTACTTCCTATAAACCCGGTAATTTTCATGAAAAGCAGCCCTAATTTTAACAACCCACCCAAGGCCAAATGGGAAGAAACCTGCCCAATCTGGAAACACTGGGCCCATGAAGGAAAACAGCAGCTGTATCTGGGTTGACTGCCTTTTACTGTTTAAAAGATCAAAAAGAAAGAAATGGCAGTAAGTACTAGAAATAATCTGTTCTAAGACACCTCCCTCAAGTACCCCCAAAGCAACATTTTACTCCTCTACACACACACACACACACACACACACACACACACGCACACACGCACACACGCACACACACACACGCACACACACACACACACACAGACATGAGACTCAGTCACCCTTATTATAATGAGACAGTAGAAACAAACTAAAATGGTGCTTTGAAAAATATTCCTCTCATTTTAGGAAACTTATACCTGTTTGAAATATCAAAACGAAAGAAATCGTAGTGAGTACTTGAAATAATCTGGTCCGAGACACCCTTTTACCAAGTTTTAAAAACAGATATAACAGCTGCCTAACGGACCCTTTACACGCAAACTCATATTAAACTAATATACACTCAAATAAAACCTCAAATAGGCCAAATAACATTCTGCGGTAAGAGAAATTACTTTCCCCTTTTTAACGGAGGTCCAAATATTTTACTCACGAAATGTGAGCAAAACAAGAAAAATGTTTTATATCAAACCCAAAGTATTGTAGAGAGCGAAAGACCTGGTAACCTCAGCCTTGGACCAGCCTTGGACCAGAATCCGAAGAACACCTGGAAACTATCTCAAACCAGAGAAGAACCACAGACCCTTCTGTTCAGCCCTCCTGCCTGCGCTCGCCTGCCTGTCCACCCTCCAACTACCAACACAGAGAAAGGAACTGGACCTGCACCAACACCCCGGACTATTGAACAGCACTTCTTCCCTAGATCAAACCCAAGCCACCACCTCTGTGAGTTCAACTACCAAGCATCCTTTTCACTATCCCAAGCTCAAGTATTCACCGTCCTCTCCTTCTGTCCCAGCAGAGACTCTTGTTCACCTCCACTCTTTACAATAAACATTTTTGTATCTTACCGCTGGTTTCAGTTATTGCGCTCATTCAGAGTCACACGATCAAAATATGACACAGGGTTATGTGACAGCACTGCATATGCTGCGTTCAAGTGCAATGGGACATACTAGCTGCTTACTTTAAAGAAGTAGTAATACAAAAAAAACAAATTAACACATTTTCTTGTCAAATGACTGCTTGGTGGTATTCAAAGTGTTACTCAAAGTAGGATCATCAACCTGTTACAGATGGACCAGTCTGACATTAGTATGCTCTACATGCCAGGCAGTTGTTCAGTACAAACATTCAGCTTAATTAAAACCTGCAATCGAATCCAAATCAACAGGGTTTAAGAACTTATAATGTTGTGTAATGCTGACTCCATCGCCTATACAATCTGGTGTCTTTTCTAGATGTGCCTGCTCCTTGCATGTTAAATCATTCAAATTATTATTGTATTGTTTGTAAATAAGCCCTGCGACGGACTGGCGACCTGGGGTCCGTTCTTCATACGTTGCTTAAAACATCCGAGATCAAATGAGACATCCAAGATGATTTCATCCAGCTAATCTTGATCCGGCTAATTGGTTTCTTCGAACACACCTGTTGTTTATGATTAGTATGGCTGGATTGAGTTATCTGAGATAACGGCGCGTTCATGCGTCGCTTTAAAAGGGGAAATGTGTCGATAGTAGAAACAATGATCAGCAACGCTGCTATTGGCTGTTCCGCATGGCCAAAGAACGCCCACAGTTTTACTCCCCAGCAGAACACGAGCTTTTAATGGAAGGTTTAAAAAAGGTGCAGAATTTGAGTCATTAATTAAATCAAAATCTGCTAAAGCCAAGACAGAGGGGTGGCAAAAAGTAGCAGACAAATTAATGCGTAAATACTGTCCATGTTAGATGTTTCTATCACTTTCTACAGTATGTATTTTTGCATGTTAATAATTTCATATTTACTTTGTTCTTTTATGTCAGAGCCTCCACGGGAGCCACTAGAACATGGGAACAAGTAAAAGTGAAGTACAAGAATATTCTACAAAATGGTAGCCTTTAATTATTATACTTTATTTTAAAAAGCCACTTGTTATGGCAACAGATTCAATATAGGTGTCATTCCTTAGACACTGGAAGTAAAGGATGCGTGCAAACCGTGAATTAAAAAAAGAAAATGAAGAAATAATGCAAATACAAAAATGACGATACATCAAAAGCTGTATTGCTCCGTGTCTAGATAATCCGTTAATACAATATACGGCTCGATAGGAAGCAAGCCTTTCAAAATAAAACTAAACTTCACAATAAAATGGCCTGAACAAATCTTCTTACTGAATATGATAAAAATAAAAAGCAAACCATCACACAAATAACTTAAATATTTTCTGTTAATGGCTCTAACACCACTTTTTCCTCTTTAAAAGCCACTGTTAAATGAAGTGTTTGTCTGTTTATAACAGCCACCAAGAAAAATCTCTCTACAATTACACTGTCGCGCTGCGCTAAAGGATCCTTTCTATTGCGCAATACGCGGTTAATTTGAAAAGCTCTGCAAATTATTCTTGCACCTTCCGCAACAGGTTGCTGTCGTAAAAATGGACAAGACATGGCTACGACAGACTTCCCTGTCTCCTCCGCTTATTAAACTGCGATCTAATCCTGTTTACATGAAATAATCCTGCTCGCGAGCAGGCTTAAGCTTGCGCACATGTTGCTATGAAAGCAAGTCCAAGATGAGTTTCGAAGAACCGAACAATCCAAGATCATGCCAAATCGTCAACAATCAAATCCAGCTAACTGAGTTAGCGACATACGAAGAACGGACCCCTGTACAGGGTGTACCCCGCCTCTCGCCCAGTGAACGCTGGAGATAGGCACCAGCAACCCCCGTGACCCCATGAGGGATAAAGTGGGTCAGAAAATGGATGGATGGATGTTTGTAAATAATTCTTCTAAAATACTTCAGCAGGGCTTGTTACTGTAAAAAGTAACTAATATACAATTTACTGACTTTTCCAGCTTTTTCTCTGATTTCTCATTTATTTGCCACATTGCTAAGGAGCCAAATAAAGCATTCAAACCTATGCTGCTTTCTCCCAAAGCTGCAGGAACGTGAAAACCTTAAGTAACCATCCTAGAAAACCTAGTGCTGCCATGACAACCTGCTACGAACAATTCAAAACTAGAGGTAACAGGGTAGACACCAATGTTGACAGGGCTTGGAGGTTGTGTGTGTGGCAGAGCAGAACAGACGTAACCGGGAGAGCATTCTGAATCTTTGTGTTGTGGTTTTGCAGTTATTGTTTTTGCATGTGTGTTGGTGAGCTGGCAAGCATACACATGCATATGTGTGGGTTTGCTTATTACTCATAGGATTCTGTTTATCTCTGTAGGGAAAGTCAAAGTTTTGCTTGGTTTGCGGGTGTGCATTTTATTTGTTTTGGCATAAATTTGTGTTCAAATCAAAAAGAACGTATGGATGCATACTCAAATTTGAGGACTTTATACCCAGCAGTGTGTGGTGCAAAATAAGTATTCTCAATGGGTATATATATATATTTTTTTGGGGGGGGGGAAGCATCAAGTTAATGATAGCCATTTCTGGACTTGTCATTGACTTCAGATTCCAAGATCAACTAATCTGACTCTGCTAAATTAAGACACTGAGTATTACCTTCTTCAGGTTAGATTTTTGTGCACGGTCCAGAATACTCTTTTAAACCCATTCACAAACTTGGTTTTCAGTTGCAAGGAAACAACAAATTGTTCTCAAAGTCATTAGTTTCAAACATGTGGACAAGAAAAAAATACAGAATGAAAGATCCAATCATGTACAGTTTTACACCTCACAAACTGGAACAAACGGAGTATTAGATGTTGTTGTTGTTCATGTTATGCAGTACCCGCTGTAAAGACAATTGTTCTCTGTTATAGCAAATGGTGTAAATCACTTTGAAAACACATTCTGTACCGGCTGTTCAAACAGAGGAAGAAGGAAACTTTGGGGCAAGAGTGAGTCACAACAACTAAGGGATTCCAGAATGGAAATGTGACTTTTTTTCACTTCTGAATTGCAAGAGACCAGAGGACTGAATAATTTAGGGACAGATGAAAAGACATATGCATCCTGTCAATTAAACATGACTGTTAAGATACATCTCATCTCATTTTCATTAAATATCCAACATGCAAAATGCAATTCCAAAAGATAGTTATATTTAATACCATCAGCTTGACAACACAGGAATTACGTGTAAAATGTTTGACAAAGAGAAAATTGTGAATATTTTATTTTCTAACAAAGACATTTCAGTTGTCAGGCATGCCTAAATAGTGATGACATCCAGTTTGACTAAACCTAAATGCAGGCACTGTATACATGCTCTCAGGCACTTTCAGAATGTGGTCATGAGTGTGTGTTTGTCTGTGTTTTACTACTGTAACCAAGGCGAAGCAGCCTTCTATAAGTTTCCATCCTCCTCCTCCTGCTGCTGCTCCTCCCCTTCCTCTTTTGGAGTGGCAATTTCCTGAACTGAGGCCAGGAAAGTCTGCGTCTGTCAGTTGGGCTGAAAGACAGAGTGGATTATGGGAAGGCGGGATGGGGAGAGGGGGTGGATAGTGATGAAGGGTGTGGGAGGCTTTATATAGACACACTATCCGCCTCAATCTGCTGATGCTAGTGGTGTAGTGTATGAAGTAGAGGGCAAGAGGCAAAGAAAAAAACTATATTCTTGGCACAGTCAGGCAAAAGAGGTGAATGGGAAAGCATATCAGCCAAAGGTAAAGAGTCATAAAACAAGAGTTAAAAAAGGAGAGGGTGATTAGCAAGAAGACTATAATGTGACAGGAGAGCTGGGCAAGACTTTACAGGGGACGCAGCTCAGAGATCTGGGTTTTCGGCGACCCCAAAGATGTTTTTTTTAGAATGCATGTTTTACAAACATTGTACTAGATGTAAAATGTATAGATCCATATCAGGTGAAGTATTTTAACAATGTTGATGTTTAGCACATTATGATGTTACAGTTGAAACCAGAATTTTACATATACTATGTAATAAGACACACGCTTTTTTCTCATGAAACCTAAATAACCTGTTCCTATTTTACCAAAATGATTTGCTAAATGCTAGAATAATCAGAAAAGGATAATTTTGACGATAATTTATTACTTTCTTCATATACACTAAGATCACCATGCCTTTAAACAATTTGGGAACACCTAGATGATGATGTCATGTCTTTGGAAGCTTCTGATAGGTTTATTGACAACATCTGAGTTGATTTGAGATACACCTGTGGATGTTTTAAAGGCACAACTAAACACTATGCCTCTTTGTGTAACATAATGGGAAAGTCAAAAGATATCAGGAAAATAATTCTGTACTTGCACAAGTCTGGTTCATCCTTGGGTGCAATTTCTAAGGTGCTATGTTCATCTGTTCAAACAATTATATGCAAGTATAAATACCATAGGACTGCCCAGCCATCATACCACTTAGGAAGGAGATGGATTTTGTGTCCCAAACGTGAATGTTCTTTGGCCCAAAATGTGCATATCAGCTAAAAAACAAAAACAAAAGAGCTTGTGAAGATGCTGACTGAACCTGGTAAGGGTGTGACATTATGCACAGTGTTGTGTCTCTGCTCTGTCTTCTCTAACCCCCAGTCGGTCGAGGCAGATGACCGTTCATACTGAGCCTGGTTCTGCTGGAGGTTAATGGGTAGTTTTTCTTTCCACTGTCGCTTCATGCTTGCTCGGTATGAGGGATTGCTGCAAAGCCATGGACAATGCAGACGACTCTCCCTGTGGCTCTACGCTTCTTCAGGTGGAGTGAATGCTGCTTGTCAAGACTTTGATGCAATCAACTGGCTCCTTCACCACAAGCCAATGAAAATGTCACAGTTTATTCAGTTATTAACTCAAAAGGAGGTAATTCGGTAACTCTTAGAGACCATTCAATTTCTGACTCAAAATAAGCACAAACACCTACGATTTCACAAGCTGTTATTTATTAAACTGATAATTCCCTGTTACAGCAATTATTCTGCTTGATAAAAATACTAGAAAACACTACTCACTACTCAATAGAACATGAAAAGAAACAAATGACAATAAAGTCAATCAAAATGGATTAATTGAGAGGTAGCAATGGATAATCAATTCACAGTTGATTAGAAACCTTATTGACATCAACATTAACCATCACAATCAACATGTCAGCATTTTGAAGTAACAGCATTAAAAGAACATCGGCTAAATAGCTCTGAAGTAGCAAAGCTTGTGTACTGAAACAGGCCTGTAGCTAAGATGGAAGAGGCTTCTGGCAAAACTAGCCGCTAGCAATGCTCATGCACGGTTAGCTTATAACTTGCTCTACCACGGCTTCAAGGTAGCACTCAGCTAACGGTAGCTAAGCTAGCGTAACTTCACAATAGCCTACGGCTAACCGCTTCGGGCTACTCGGTGTCTCACCCAAGATGGCGACTATGACGACATATAACCTCCGACCTTGCATGCGGTGCGTAAGGAGGCGGTCCTAATGACGTATAACCTCCGACCGTGTGTGTCATGCGTAAGGTGGCGGCTCCGAGATCACATTTAACACACTAGCCTAGTGTGGAGGCGGGCTTTGAACATAAGGCGGTACCCAGTTCAGACAAAAGACTTCGAAAAGAATGCGGGAAACCCGAAAAGTGGAGAGAGAAAGAGGGAGAAGACAAAAGAAGTCTAATTTCAGCTGATCGGTGCGGCCAGTTTATCCTCAAACAAAACCAACACAGCAAAAATCACTTATAATGCATGCACACATTGGAAATATCCAGCACAGTTAAACAAACTCCCTTTTGAGTACTTAAGCATTTAGATTATTCCTAATAGGTTCTGCACAAAATACCACCTTAGGGGTGGAAAAAGGGAAATAAAAAGGAAAATCCTTTTACTTGGTGTTACTCCAGCAAGGAGGTTGATGCGGCTTGACCCAGCATCCGTTGCTTTCACACGGAGCCTCGGGTAGGCTTGGCAGAGTCCACTGGGGCCCGAAACACCACGTTCCCAGGGTGCTTCTCCAACGATTTGTTTGACCAAAAAAAAAAAAAAAAACAAGCGGATCTCGTTGATCTCTGGAAGATAATGGAGCTTCCAGTTGAATCCAAAATGAATTAATGTAATTTTAAAGTCAACCACGTCGAGACAGTTGAGGTGGCTCGGGCATCTGGTTAGGATGCCTCCTGGACGCCTCCCTGGTGAGGTGTTCCGGGCATGTCCCACCGGGAGGAGACCCAGAGGGAGATCCAGGACACACTGGAGAGACTGTTTCTCGGCTGGCCTGGGAACGCTTTGGGATTCCCCCGGAGGATGTGGCCCAAGTGGCTGGGGAGAGGGATGTCTGGGCCTGTCTACTGAAGCTGCTACCCCCGTGACCCGACCCCGGATAAGTGGAAGAGGATGGATGGATGGATTAAAGTCAAGACCTCCCCTATTGGATGCAGGGGAAAAGTGATTCAACAAAGCTTGGACTAGCCGGGAATCTAATCACGTGCTATGTGGGGGGGCCAACGTGAGAGACAGCTGAAGATCTTCTCAACAAGGCAAACTGCCAGAAAAGAAGAACGAGAATGGGTTGTCTTTGCCTTTTATAGTCGGTCTCCATGGTGACCAGATAAGGTTTATATCGGGGCGGCCGTATCAACTGTGTTGCATGCTGAGAGTTGCAGTTTGTCACGTCATAATAGCATAACAGGCTGAAAGGCTACTCTGACTGGAAGAAGCCATTACTCCAAAAGAAATACATAAAAGCCAAATTACAGTTTGAAAACGCACACAGGGACAGGGAAATTTATTTTTGGAGACATGGTCTGATGTAACTAAAATTGAACTGTTTGAACATTAAGACCATTGTTATATTTGGAGAAAGAAGGGGGAAGCTTTCAAGCCTGAGAATAACATCCAAACGTGGAAATACATGGGTGGCAGCATCATGTTGTGGGGTTGGCTGTTTTGCTGCAGGAGGGACTGGTGCACTTAAATACCCTGATTTCCAGGCAGACAAAATAGCCTCCAATGGACTCTTCCATAAACACGTACCCCTAAAACAGTTTCTGCTTGAAATCACTATTGTTTCTTTCAATGCACTTTAGAAACATCTTTATGTCTTTATGAGTATGGCTATAACAATGTAAAATTAAATCCACACAGAATGATTTTACCCAATGCCTAAATTTGACTGCATCAAATTTAAATAGTTGTTTTTCCCCCTCTTCATCTGGTCCCTTCCTGTGACCTCAGCTCTAACAGGAAGCTATAATTACAGGAAGTGAGGTAACACTTCCTCCTGAAACACAGATAAGGAAGGTAAGTTCACCAAAATAAAATGCACAAGTTAAATGATCAAACAATAAATACAAACTGGAACTGTGAATTGATTTAAACCAAGATGTTGTAGTAAATAATCTTTAGAAATGCAAAACATACACAAATCTGGGATAGTATACGTTTGCAGACTATAAACTAAATAAAATATGGCTAAATCAAAACAAGAATGTTACCTAAAATTATATGAACTGAGGCAAATGGTGTTCTCACCCACTTTGTCAGACTCGTTAAAAGTCCTCCTCACTACTCCTAACAATTTTTCAATTTAGGAGCTCTCATAAGGCCTAAGATGCTTTGTGAATAACTTTTATTTTACCAAAGTAAAATTCTAAGAATTCTAAGATTTTGCCTGAAATTATGTCACTAAAAGCTACTTTTAGCCTTGGGAATCTTTATGAATACAGGCACTCCTCACTACTGTAAACATTTTTTTCATTTTAGGAGCTCTCTTAAGGCTTAGGGGGCTTTGTGAATAACTTTTGATTTACCGAGGTAAAATTCTAAGAAATATATTTAGGAATCTTTTTGAATACGGGCAGAGGTCTATAGCTTACAGGGAGTTAACTGACTCTTCCTCTCTAATGTTGACTGCTGCAAATATAAATTCACTAAACATGACTGCCGTGAATTGCATTGCTCTGCAGGGGAGGGTGGCCAGGATCAGTTTTAAAGGCAGGCTGTTCATAGGAAGAAGATGAGAGCAGAGCAACTGGTCCTCTCCACAGAAATTATTTCAATGACTGTAGTCTCTGATCCTAAGCTTCAGGTACATCCCTCTGGGAAGTAACCTCAGGGAAGCTGCAAGATTCAAAATATCCCTGTTAACATGAAACCCCCTTGGGATTCCACGGAAAGAGCTTGGTATAGTTCTTAGAGAGAGGGATGTCTGTATGCCCATCATAGGGGTTTTCTAATCTGTCAAACTAACCTTGGGAAATAAGAGACAATGGATGGAAAGATAGATGTTTGATGTTTGATAGATGATAGATTTTTCTAACTGACTTTTTTGTGATTCCATGTCAAATTAATTTGAACAGCATTAACTAGCAACATGGGGCCACGATCAAAAGACAAAGACATTGGAATATTACATTCATCTTTGTTTGTTTGAGTTTGAGTTTATTTTTTCAGTCACAAAATACATATTTCCATAACAGATACACAAAAGCAATACAAAAGTGAGCAAAAAAAGTTCAGAAGCAAAAGCTTATATGCCCAATTCTACAATTTGCAGTACTTTGCTAGATGCCTTTAATATTAAAGAAAAGAAAATACTGAGAGAAAAATAAAATGAAAATGATGCCTCATAACCTCTTGCTGACGAGGTTGCAATATTCTCTAATCAGTATGGTTCTTAATATGTAAAATAAGGTTCAGAAGATTAAGACTCAGCATAACCTTCCTTAGTTGAAATGTTAATACTGTGAAAATGCCATTATGGAGAGAATGAACAAAATCGCACAAGAAGAGTTTTTCCCAAGAAAAAAAAATCACAATTTAGATGAAATAAGGTAGAAGCTCTTACTGGTCAAATGAAAAAAAAATTCATTGTATTTTCATTTATTTGGCTTGTTATTGAATGAGAATTGTCTATAAAGCCACAATGTTCTGTAATTAGAATTGCTGAGAAAAACATGGTAAGGAAAATGTAAAAAAAATCAATAAAATGCTACACTATGTTCATGGAAAAAATTGCCTTGATCTCACTAAATACTCAGTAAGACTTTGGTTGTCTGAGATAAACAAAACAATTAGGAGCTGATGAGCCACAGCTGTAGTGCCTGCAGAGAGCTCTATTTAAGCCTCAGGTACTGGTTGACCATTCATTTGTGGCAGGAACTATGGGAGGAATTTGGCTTCTGGGTTTTTGTGCAGTCGCATTGTGGCTTAAAGGTTTGTGTAGTTTATTTGTTTTTAATTTTTTTGTGTATATTTAAAAAGTTTGGGTGTTTCAGCAGTCAATTTGTGATCCTGGAAGATTGCCGCTATTGTTGTGAAAAGATGCTATGAGAAACAAATATGCTATTCAATTCACAGGGTCTTGTTTACCGATTGATCATAATGGAGGAATACACTATGAACCAAAAGGGACTGGAAAATGTACGCTAAAAGAGGGTTTGGATATGCAAATTGTCAAACAAGCTTATTTCTGGCTAAACTGACGTTCGTTTGTTTCAGCCTTGTCCCAAAATGAGATTCCACTAAAGAAAACGGTTGCTTTACTCCAGTCAATGGATTCCAGTTTGCTGGGAACTTCAAAAGAAGGTAATTAATTTGCTGAAAATTCTGTCAAGCTTTTCATTACTTGGACATTTATTATAATTAAGACTAAAAGGTATGTGAATGTCTAACAATGACTTGTTCTTTAAGTGCAACTGGAAACCAATGAAGTGGAATGACGTACCGCAAGCGAGCTATTTTTAGAACGTGACCTCATATCACGTGGTACAGGTAGGGCAAATATGCGTTTTCCTCCACTCTTTCGCTGTACATTACCCTTGGTTTTACTCAGTAAAACTACCGCTTTTTCTAAGTCTAAGACGTCTCCTAACCATGGTTTTTAAACATTGTTGTTATGGAACGTGCAACAGCCACTCGAGGTACGCTGATAGGCCGCATATGAAGGATGTTAAAGCCGCCTATTGGCCACCGTGGCGGTGCCGGCCGGCCGGCCGGCGGGGATCGCGCACCGCTGCGGTGCCGGCCGGCCCACCGCAGTTGCTGTCACGCATTTTTCTGGCCCGTCCACCGGGCGATTCACACGAACGCGTTCGGCAGCGCTCCCCCATGACTCACAACAAATCTGGTGCAGACCGGTCGATGCAGCGAGGAGATATAGCCGTTGGACAATGATAATGCATTTGGCCACCGGACTGGACTAAATTGTTCGGCGGGCAGGACAATTTATACCGATTCCTGGACAGTGATTACAAACTGAAAAAACGGCCGCTGACGCCGTGAACGCCGAGCAGGAGAAAAACATCGACTTACCGTTCTATCAACTCGGCCTGTTTTCCAGTCTTTCTAAGCCCTCAACACTCAAGCCATCGTTTGAGCTGAACGTTGGTATGTTGTTCCACAGTTCTACCAGTAAAATGGGCGCCTGGACATCCTCTTGTGATAGTTTAACAGCTGAAAAGTCGGTCATATCGTTGTATCTGTTACATGTGTAATGACTGCTACGTGCGCTCTGACACTGTTTGTCCTACCTTAGCGGCAAGGGGCGTTGCTCATGAGATGGTGACGTCACGTGTGCGGTACGCCATTGGACGTGTCAAGCGACGCCTCCCACAACGTGTCAAGCGACGCCTGTCTCACATTACAAATCATGAAAGATCCACACTTTGGTCAACAAAGTAAGAATTGAGGTGCTCAAGCATTTGTTGCCCAAAGAATTATAGTGCACCTTACTCTAGTATGGAATACCCTAGCTCTACATGTCAGTGCCCCTTAGAGCATAGAATAATTTAAATGTCTCTTAAACACATTTCCCCTGGCCTTTGAGCATGAGATGCTATATAGTTTTTGGAAATCTCATTTCTCCTTAGTTTTATACTATTTCCATCAGGTTTTGCTTTTCCATAAAGACTCTGTATGCAGACACGGAGGCAAATTTACAGGAAGTGAGTTTATTAGAGCCAGAGGAAACCGGCAGAGCTCTGGTCGCAGAATGTAACAGGATAGAGTTAAAGCTACAGGTGGTAATCCTATTCAGAAATTCTTCCATCCTGACAGTAGAAAATACACTATGTATTCAGAAAAGGAGGTTAAAAAGATCTCTGTGAAAGCTGCAAGCCTGTAAAAACTCTGACCAAGCCCTGCAGTTTGATCCGAATGGCGGCAAGGAACAGCAGCCTGTTCCTAGCTCCTTTCACAGGGTCAACATAAGAGTTACCGGAGCTAAGAAGCCTTAAGGTGTCCGACAATCCTTCGGGTGACATGACATAAGCACTGTGTCATGGTTTTCAGGTGTTTGGCCCACATACAGATACAGTCGGAGAACAAGAGACAGTTAAAGATGTTTATTGAGGCTATACACGGATCTAATGCACACAACGTGAGCAGCAGGCGAGGTTCGGAATGTCAGAGCAAGGAGTACTGCGGGAAGAAAGAGGATAATACGAGTTGAACCAGGGAAATCTGCACAGATGCTGCTCTGCTTACCACTAGGTATGGAGAAACTATCCGGGGAGGGTCAGTGGAAGAAGGAGTTCTGTGACCTTATGCTTTCTGATGGAGGGAGATGGCTGAGCGACAGGTGAGCTGGCGGATGGAACGCAGGCGGGGAGCCCGAGCAGAACCGCAGCAGAGGCAGACAGGAGGAGCAGCTGAAGGAACCAGAGTGAATCCAGGAAGGGGGGTCTCTTGTCCGGCTTGGTGCCACCAAGTGGGCTCGAGGGGAACGCCAGAGCAAAATCTGAGCAGCAGGGATTCAGGAACCGGTCTTCGGTTCACGGAGACAACACGGGTGAGTAAATCCAGAGCACGACGAACTGAACAAAACAGGAGACAGAGTTAGAGCTTGGAATCAGGAACATCAAAACTCACAGGAACAGGAGATCTATCGACAGGACAATGGCCTAGGCATACCACAACGGGCTAACACTCTGGCGTCCTCCAGCTGACTGAACACTCCTTTTAAGCTAGAGTAGAGTAGCCGTAACGAGCCGCAGGTGCGGGCCATGCCCACCTGTCAACAACAGCCACATGTGGAAGAGAGTTAGTGGAGCACGGTACACAGAATCCTGACACACTGCCCCCTCACGGAAATCAATGAAAATTTCCAGAGAGAAGAATTTGCGCACCTTGTAGTTCATTTTCAAAAGGCATCTACATGCATTTAACACGTAATGACATTGTGTGAAAGGCTGTCCAAATTTGGCACAGCAGTCCAAATCTCCTTTCCTCCCCATGATAGAGTTCTCGACCCCGTGAAAGGTCAAGGAACAGGAGCTAAGAACAGGGGCTAGAAGCTATTATTAAGGGTATTCGGATGGAGCATAAGACCAGAATGGATTTGGGAGATTTTTTTTCACACAATCCCCCTGAGCAGAAGAGCAGGTAAGATGGTCTTGCGCATGTGCAGTTATTCAAAACGAGACCTGGGGAAACTTCTGGAAAAATTGCAGACTCTACCTTTAAGCCTGGTTCACACAACAGGATAATTAGCCCGATTTTTGCCTTCGATCTTTCCCTTCCGAAATGCCGATTATTGGGATAGCATTTCACATGATCTTAAGAGACATTCCTGTTATGTGTGGTGTGTTAAGAGTGATCTAGTCTGCCCGGAAGGAAGTCGGGACCGATCTGACCTCAAATCGGGGATATTCCACGTTGGAAAGTCCTGATATACTAGTGTTTGTGGTGTTCCCCTAGGACAAATGAGCACACAGACTGTTGAATGTAACATGTAACCAATCACAAAGAACACAACTCCCCTTTTAAAGTGCAGAAAATGTACAGCCCCTTTTCACGCTGTCCTCACTCCTTTAACTAACAACCTTTTTTGTAATGTTTTTCTCAACTTCTCACCACCTACTGTTCCAGAGTATGGCGTTGCCCATGTTTATTTACCTTGAACTCATATTTGATCCTGAGAGGTTTTGCAAGATTTTCTGTCTGACATCTGAATGTTCAAGTGAAATCTGTTTGAGTGTGTTGTGCTTGCTGTTTAACCGGAAGCCACACACTGTACAAGCAAACCTGTTATAGCAACAATCTTCTGTGATTATGAGTGGTGTCTCTCAGGCTTTGAAAATTGGCTGAGAATTTTAAAATCTTGCTGTGTAAACCAAAGAAGATACAGTAGATGTAGACAGGGGCCCACTTGGGGGTTGAGGGAATGTAAAAATCCTAGAGAGCATTGAGGTGGCACGCAGAGAAATGGTTTGTGTAGGCAGGTGCAATGGCACGTCGGAGGGTGAACAGTCGGACACTAGTTATGTGGAGCATCTGGAACATCTTTGATGTTTTCAGAGTTGGTGCAAACTGGAGTTCCAGGAAAGCACTTGGGACCTCGGCTAAAACCTAGAGCTTGGATTCTTCCAAGGCACTTTTGGCAGGACAGGAACCATGTCAGAATCCCGACTCGGGTAAACACCCTAAAGAGGGAACAAGACATGAATCAGTCATGGAACAAGAGGTCAGGAAGTATCAGGAACAAGTTTCGGCCAGGTTACTGCTCAGAGTGAGCTAATTCTCTGACGTCATTCATGTGACTCCAGCCTCCTTAAATGCTTCCCACAACGTCCACCTGTCACACCCTGCTGGAAGAGTGATGGTGTGATGCACTTTGGTCAACTGCTGTTTGTTGGTGTGCTGCATAGATGTGACATTGCTTACTTTAAACAAAAGTGGAGTGGGGAGTGGGCCAAAGTCCTCATTAAAAACATGTTCTTAGTACCAAAGCTGCTTTTCATTAAAGGTGCCATGAAATCACTGTATAAACCATTTCATGTAGTTGATGTTGCTGCTACATTCCTGTTCTGTCTCTCTTCGAGGTCGGTCGTGTTTTCCTTTCCTCTCCAGCTTTCACCCCCCCCCCCTCTCCTGCTTCTGCTGCTATGTCTTGTCTTTCTGAGCACTTTCTTCATATCAACCGAACTCTGAAAAACATGGATCTGGTAATCTGGTCTCTCAATGCTATTGATACATTTTTTTCGACGGGTAGGCAACGAAAGGGGGACCCGTCCGGTCCTGATTCACTCATTTTGTGGGATACACCCTACATTCCTGGATGGATAACGGTGTGTCTTTCGACTTTGTCATTCCTGGACGTTTGAAAAGTTTGCATGTTTGGATTCAGGATACTTGGATTTCTACTTTATTGGTATCTGTTGGATTTTTTATGTATCATCAAATACAGCGGATGTCGGTAGCCATTTGGCCTTGATCAGGCTGCCGGCTGCATATGACGCGCTCACTAAGGCGGTGAAAGGACAGTTCTGGAAGGTGGAGGAGCAAAGCCGAAAAGCTGGATGTGCTGGTACACAGACTGGCTTCGGTGGTTTGAACTCAAGGGGAATATGGGATAAAATCTGGGAGTGAAGCGCGGAAAAGCCCAACAATTTGGAAAATTGGATTTTACCATTTGGAGCCAGCAAAAGACTTAAAGCTGACAGGAAATTCAGAGCAGCTGTATCATAACAAATAAAGTATTTAGTCTGCCTCCCTATCTCTACTCCTGGATTGTTATGAGGAACGAGCTCAGAACACCACCCTGCTACCTCCTCCCCCGCTGACATCTGCGGATGCTTTCTGAACTGTTGGCCGGCTGATAACATCAAGGACAATGGCCTCTGGAGAGTGTTCACGGAAATATAAACACTTTCACCCAAACAGATACACATAACTGATGCTCATATAAACTTATGAACGTACACGCGACTAGTCTCAAATGTTTACCTTCTGCTATGTGTCTCGTCTTATTTGTGCTTTTTGTGCATGAGGTTTTTGATATCTCAAACTGTATCCTGTTATAGGATAAAGTATGAGGTATGTTTTTTTCCCTCCCACCTTCCTTTTGTTGCCTCTATCTTTTCAGAGTGTGGCAGCGCCATGTGGGCACCGTGTAAGGCGGTCCCTGGCAGCAAGGCCTCAGTAAATCGTCCCCCCCTGAAATGTTTGTGATGTTATGGCGATTGTACTGAAACAGCAATTTCCCTCTGGGATTATTAAAGTATGTCTGATTCTGATATGTCAGTCCTCCCAAAGAATTTTATTTGTGTGTGTGTGTGTGTGTGCGGGCGCGCTAGCCTGTCTGGTAATGTAGCATTACAAATTGTTGTCTTAAAGCCAAAGAGAGCCAAATAGATTTTAATTTCACAAGTGGAGCCTTACTTTCTCCATAGTGCTCTGATTGATTTATATATAAAGAAAGCTTTGTTAGATTTTATGCTTGAACTATTTTATGTGCAATGGACACAGAAAAGTGAATGTAGAAGAGGAACAAATTAAATGCTAAAATGAAAAAATGCTAAAAGGGAGAACAGGTGAAGTAAAAAGAGGACAGGGAGAGAGCAATATAACATCCTCTGAGTTTGCTTCTACCTGCAAAGAGAGATATAAAAAGTACACCAAAACCAACTGATAAAGTATTACAAGTACAACCAACCAATGCCTTGAAACTATACAGAATATACAGTATTATTTAATATGAAATGTATAAAATGACAGGTAAAGAAAATAATAAGGGTTTTCTGTATAGAAGTGAATCTGTAAAGACCTTGATCCAAGCACCTGTAGGTGTTTGCAAGAGTGCACTTGTGTATGTAAGGTTTATCCATAAGAAAAATCCTCAATAGTGGTTGTGAGGGGCCAAAGATTCCCCGCCCCTCAGAGCACTGAAGCAGTCGCCAGGGGAACCACAACCCCAGATGCCCGAAGGGACCCCCAGATCAAAGGTGCCCAAGAGGGACCAACAAAGCTGACTCCCCCATCCCAGGAAAGAGCAGAGAGGGGCCCAGAAAACCCCCCAAGAGCCAAAATGCCATAGACCCCAGAAGCCACAGCCACAAGCCCGCAGGCTCCGCTATCAGCCAGCTACGCAGGAGCTGATCCAGCTATGGGCCCAGAGACCCGAAGCCCAGGGGCACCCTGCCCCCCGGCGTGACCCAGATGGAGCCACAGGGGCTCCATCTGGGCCTCGCCATCCATCCAAGTGGGGATGGGCTCCACACTTAGTGGTAACCTGAGATGTCCAAACCCAACCTGACAAAAAGACAAATAGAAAACCACATACACAGTCACATTCACATGTTCCCACCCTAGTGCCCCCACATGCAAGCCCATAAAAAAGGGTCACAGTACACACACTTGCACTCACCACACACATCCTATTCTTTGAGGCACCGGCACCCCATCCAGCCCCCAGACCTATGAGGTTAACCCCAACATCAAGATGGGGCGCAGGGGGGGACCATCACAACCCGACTTACCCGGTCCATACTCTGGTCTTAACACCCCACCCTGATCCCAGCCCAGACGACCCACAAGCCCATCCACCCAGAGATGGGGCCAACATGAACTGAACGGGCCAGCCAACCAGAGACCACCCCACGACCCCTGCGGCGCAACCTACCCCACACCCTGCCCTCCATACCAAAGCCCTACCCCAATATTACAGGGGAGAGCAAAAGCGGCAGCTCCAGCCAACCCCCGGGACCCAACCCCAGCCCAGACCCCGACCAGGTAGCCCACTCCTCCTCCAGGCCACAAACTACGGTTGGCAATCGGAGAACGGGGATGTCTGCCTCAAATGTTGTGTTGTTGCATGTTGTTCTCAAGTGTGTTAATAACTGGGAGGGCTAAAAGAGGGGCTGCCTGGCGCAGCCCACCCCCCTCCAGAAGGTAGCAGCCACCAGCGCACCCACCCATGCACCCTACACAGAACCCTCAATGTGTAAATGCGTACAGGGCAGAGGAAGCCACCAGGTGTGAGGCTTACACAATCAGTGACCCCCCCCCCCCCCCCCCCCCCCCCACGATGCCTTACCCCTTCCCCAATTAATGCCCTACATATATGTGTGTTGTGAGAATGTTGCCAATAACCCACCCGGAGAGGGAGGCTCTCTCCTATATAATTTAGACAGTAGTTTTGGGGGGTTTAGATCAAGGAACTCTGATACATTTATTGGAATTGTAAACCACCTTTAATGAGCTTAAATTTATTATTTTTTTTTATTATAGATTTCATTTGTTGGGGCTGGTTATCTTCCCAAACAAATTTAGAGATGGAGGATTCCAGAGATTTAAACCAGTTAAATTATGTTTTTTGGGGATAATTGAGAATAAGTAATTAATTCTAGGTAAAACCATCATTTTAATTGAAGCAACATTTCCCATAAGTGAAATTGGTAGAGATTTTATCTAGCAAGATGATCTTCTATCACAGGGGTGTCAAACTCATTTTGGTTTAGGGGCCGCATACAGCTTAATCTGATCTCAAGAGGGCCACACGAGTAAACTCATTGCAAGATTAAATAGAACTAATAAAAGTTGACTTGTTGTTGATTTTTATATTAAATGAATTTCACTTTTACACAATATATTATGAATAACCTCAGCATTTCTAAGAAAAGTATGTGCAATTTCAACAATACTTTTACTCAGTTAAACATTTACTTAAGTGCATTATGCATAAGAACTGATCACAGTGATTGTACAATGTTGAAAAACATTTATTCACATTTTTAGACAGAGCGCCCCTCGTGGACAATATAGGAACTGCAGATTTTCAATTAAACAAAGTACATGTTTTTTTCAATAATTGTTTTATCATTCTCTTCCTTTTATCTCCTCTTTCTTTCACCTTTTCTTTTTTTTTTCTTGTTCTTCCTTTTCTCTCCTACTTTCCCATTGTAGTGTCCATATCATTTGAGATATTCCCGCATGAATCATAATAAAACTATTCACATTCATAAATCAAGCGGAGCACTATGGCAAAAGCCGTACTGCTCCACTTGTGGGCCGTATGTTTGACACCCCTGTTCTATCATCTATAAAACAGAGATGTGGTCAGGTTTTGTCAAATCCGCCAATTTAGACAACACAGTAATGCCCAAATATTTCAAACTCCCTGATTGTAGTTGTAAATCTATCCATTCTGTAAAGAGCAGTTAATTGGCAGTACTGTAGATTTTGACCAATTTATAGAGTAATCTGAGGCTTTTGAGAAAGATTCTAGTAATCTAATTATTTGAAAGAAAGAGGTGTTTGAGTGTTGGAGAAAAAGCAATACATCATCTGCATAAAGACACATTTTATGCTCTATTTTCATGCATTTTATACATTTAATAACATTAGTTTGTCTAATTGTTGCCGCTAGTGGTTCAATCAAAATAGCAAACAGTGAGGGGGAACGCAGGCATCCTTGCCTGGTGCCACTCTGGAGACAAAAGCTGGAAGGTGTTTGGATACTGTATAACATTTTTAACAAATTTAAGGAAAAAGTTCTAAAACCATATTTATGTAGAGTAGCAAATAAAAATTTCCAGTTAAGTCTTTCAAAATATTTTTCTGCTTCTACGGACAATAAATGTTCAATTCAATGTTTTTACTATAGGATTAATCTGTTAAATTAAGTAATCTGCGTGCATTTGTGGGTGACTGCCTTACTTTTATGAAACCAGTTTGATCAGGGTGTATTATGAGAGGAGTGACTTTAATCGTTTTGCAAGAGCTTCACAGATTATTTTAATATCTATGCTAATAAGGGATATGCAATAGCTGGTAGGAAACAGGATGTTACGGCCAGTGGCCTTGTGTTTTATCTTTTCTCATGTAATTTAAATTCAGGTGCAGTTGTTGCTTCCTGCCAGCTGGCTCCGCTATGGGATCTTGATGCAGACCTTCTCCTGGGTTATTTCCTGTATTTCCTCCTGCATCACTTCCTGTAAAAATTCTCCTCCCGATTGGATGCTCACCTTGATTGCTCCACCAGTCCTGAAAGAGACCTTATTTAAACTATTTAAACTGTGTTTTGTTGAGCAGCTTGCCGTGTATACCTGGTGTCTCCCTTTTTTCTTATGGCCTTTGAGCCAGGTCGTAACCATTGGTGCCGTGACCCGGAGGCCACTGGCCGTAACACAGGATCTTTATCTTGCTCAAACAGAACACTAATGGTAGCAGAATTCATATTAGCTGGGAATCTGCCCTTTTCCTGAGTTTCCTGCAACATTCTGTGGCATGTTGGTGCCAGAATAATCCACAATTCTTTATAAAACTGGAAATCCATCTGCACCTGGAGCCTTTTTACTGGGCATGCTTTTGAAGGCTTCTGGAATTTCAACAGTTGTCAGCGGTATATCCAGGGTCATTGTGTGACTATCTGATAAATTTGGAAGTGTTATTTTATCCAGAAATTGATCAATGTCATCTGATGGGTTTATCTGTGATTTGTAAAAATCTCGGTGTCTGTGTGTGTGTGTGATTTTTTTTTTCTTCTTTTTTTTTAAAGCTGGTTAGCAAGAAGCTTCCTCACTTATTGCCATGTTTAAAGTTTCCTATTTAAAGTCTTTGTATTAAAAAGTTATTTTGCTTTTCAATATATTTGTTTATATATTTTACCTCTCATTGCTGGTTTCTCTGCGTCCCAGATAGTAGATCCTGACGTACCTGGTAAATCATTATACTCCAAGTATGAAGCCCACTCTTCTTTAAAATATTTGATACATTTTTCATCTTTAAGCAATGATGTATTAAATCTCCAGCTTTTGCTTTGTGGGGTTACTTTTTATTTTATTTATTAGGGTTAAAGAAACCAGCACATGATCATTGACAGCATCTGAAATGTTAGATAGCTACGAGCTGCTGATTAAGAAATGGTCCAAACGAGAGTAGGAATGATGGGCATTTAAAAAGAACATATATTCCTTAATGTTAGGATGAAGATATCGTCGTGCATCGCAAAGACCATAATCACTCATTTATTGTTTGACTACATTTATTGATTCCCAACTGTGCTGAGTGAGTCCCTGTTGTATTCAACCTGTCTATTTCCTCATTTCGACCAAATTGAGATCACCTCCAATAAATGGAGAGCAATCCAGGTGTTTTGAAAGTGCATGGAAAAGTTGTGAAATAATTTTTCCTTTGAGATTCAATTTAGACATTAACATGGCCTCACCAGTGCACAATAGATCATATACCCCCAAAACCTGAGAAAAAAGAAATTTGTTGTCATAGCCCCTTTAAGGGACTGAGTAGACTTGAGTTCTGTAGTCAATATGAGTGGAATTTATTATTCAGTATATGTTGTACTATCAACACTTGTTTTGTCTGCAACAAGCTGGCAGTTTATATATTTGTCTGATTCTTCTAATGGAGGTTCAGTAATATTAGCTGCAATTGTATTTCTTAAGTAACATAGTTCCATTAATGTCTTCTTAATTGTGATCTGCACAGGCCCCCCAGCTGTTGTTCCAAAGACTAACCATCTTGACCTGAGTTTTCCTGTAAAATAACAATTAGTAAAAGCATTTTCATTTGTGACCGGGGACCTGAAAGGCAGAGATAACTCCTCTAATGTCATGTTTGGCTGCACAAAGAAAACACTGTTGCACTTCCTGATTGTTATTAATTGGCCTTAGCTTGTCCTCTTATTCTGCTTGTCAAGGATTTCATGGCAAATTTCCAGACATACACAAACACATAGACACTCAAGTGAACACTGTTCCCTCTTCCTGCTCCTTCGTTATCTACCCAACATCACTTCCTGAGTGGAATGTTGAGGAAGGCTGGACACTCTTTGGCACAGTGTTGACATGCTTGGCACCAAGTGGCATATTTGTGTGTTTCTGTGTGAGAAGAAAACACAAAGTAAGAGGAGATGTGAGATTCCTGAGCTGTGAGGTCATCTGGGCTACCTAACAAAAGCTGATAGGCTTAGTACAAAGCAGAAATGCTAAAACATAACTGAGTTTAAACCACAGATTGAACCTAAGGTAGCTGATGTGACCTGCATGCAAGCAATTGTATGCCATCTTAGTGGATGGCATACAATTATATATAGTGAATAAGCTATAATGTCCTGTGGAGTAATGATACTGCTTAAACATTTTCCAAGTTTATACACTACAAACTTCAATATGTTGTATTGGGACTTAATACAATAGTCAAACATAAAGTAATGAAAATTGCACAATGGAAAGAAGGCAATACATGTTTTTGTTCCAAAATGTTTTCCAAATAAAAATATGAATGTCATGATCCTTATGTGTTTTTGTTTGGGCCTTGTTTGTTTTATTTTTGGATCATACGTTCTTTAGCTTCTTTTTGCATTGTTTATGGATTTAGTTACTTTACGCTTGTTTCCGTTAGATTTTTGTTTAATGCCTGTCTTCAGTTAGGTTAGTTGTTAGTTTATTTTTTGAGTCTGCTTATTTAGTGTAGGTTTTGTTAGATTCTGGCCTCATCCGAAAACATCTAATTATAGCTCCTGGCTCCTGTTCCTGCTGCACCCTGAACCTTTCCAGCACCTTCCATCTTCCACCCAGCTCTGTCTCCACTCCACTAATCATCCACTTCTGTTCAGCCTTCAATCAGCCTGGACTCTTTCCACCTGCCAGCCTCCCTATAAAAGCCTCCCTTGGTCTGCTCTTCCCTGCCGGTCCGTCTTCAAACATCTGATGCCCTCAGTTAGAGATTCTCCCATGTCTATCTGAGCATCAACTCTCCCTAGTCTCGCTGCCAGAGATTTCCCACGTCTGGTTGCCAGAGTTTCCCGCGCCTGTCTGCACCTCCATGGGTTCTCCCTGCACTGCTGCCGGTTTCCCCTGTTACTCCAGCGTTCCAGTGCTCCAAGTAAGCTCTCTGCTGCCCTGCTGAATCTGCTGCAGCCCCTGTGACTCAAGAACTCTCTCAGCTGCCCAGCTGGATTTCCTGCTGCCCCCGCGTTCCACGAACTCTCACCCGCTCTGAAGGCTTCCTGGCTCAGCAGCGCAGCACCCGGAGCTCTACAGCTCTTTCTGGGTCTCCAGCTCTCTCCAGTCCTCCAGCTCCTGCTCCTGCTCCTGCTCCCACCTCTCATCAGCTCCATCCCTGTATAGACTCTGGTTCTCTTCCTTCACAACAACCAAACCTACAAAAAAAACCCTCATAACAAAGCTCCGTGTGTGGCGTGTGTGTGTTCGGGTTCATCAGGACACATCCTGACACAAAGTACATGCTCTATTCTCTCTGGACATTTTCGTTAATTTCTGTGAGCTGGGCTGTGCTTGTATGTCATGTCATACAAAGGATTGTGGGATTCCTTATAGTTCCTTAGCGCCGGTAAGGGACATTGCGAGGTTCCTATGCTAAAGTAGCTGTGAGAAGAATTAAAAAGGCTCCTTCTCCTATCTCCTTCCTTATTGACTGCTCAATTTGGACAAACACGTATCATGCTTTAGTCTTTGCCCAAAAGATGTTTTGGGATGCACCCACTGTTTTCTTCCTTGTCATCTGCCATTTCATTGTCCTCCCTATGCTCCCTACTTTCATTAATCATGCCTGCTCCTATTCCCATCCATCCATTTTCCGTCACGCTTTTCCCTTGTTGGGGTCGCGAGGGGTGCTGGTGCCAATCTCCAGCATTCAATGGGCGAGAGGCGGGGTACACCCAGGACAGGTCGCCAGTCTGTCGCAGGGCAACACAGAGACAGACAGGACAAAAAAACATTCACGCACACAATCACACCTAAGGAGAAATTAGAGAATCCAGTTAACCTAATGGTCATGTTTTTGGACTGTGGGAGGAAGCCGGAGTACCCGGAGAGAACCCATGCATGGAAACTCCATGCAGAAAGACCCAGGGTTGGACTAATGGCATTTTAGAAGAACATGGTATTTTACAGGTTTTTCAATCTAGTTTTAAAGCTTTGCACAGTACTGAAACTGTGCTTTTAAGAGTTTAATGATGTGATTTTAGCAACTAAATCAGGGGACTGTGTTATTGTTGTGCCTTTAACTGTTGCATTTGACACAGTTGACCATAAAGATTTAATTTCTCATTTGGAGCAGTGTGAGGGTGTCAGGGCTACTGCATTGCAGTGGTTAAGGTCTTACTTGGCAGAACAAACTTTCTTAGTAAAACTGGGTGAGTTTGTGTCCTCTGCTGCTCTTCATTGTGGGGTCCCGCAGGGGTCGGTGTTGGGCTTCTTGCTTTTTTCCTTGTATCTGCTTCCCCTTAGTTCTAGCTTTGGGGAACATGGGGTTCCCTTCCACTGTTATGCAGATGATGCCCAAGTATATCTCCCTCTTAAAAAAGCAAAGGGGTTCTCCTTGGATACTTTAATTGTCTAAATGATATAAAGTCCTGAATAGCTTCAAACTTTTTACACTTGAATGAGCAAAAAAACAGAAGTGATGGTTTTTGGTAGCACATCTGACATCTCAAACATAGATCTGGATTCTCTGGCACAATATGTTTGGCCGATTATCACAAATCTGAGATTAGAGCCAGATTAGGGCCGTTGTGAAATTAATATTTTTTTTCATTTAAGGCAGATAGCCAAGGTAAAGCCTTTTATATGGAGGCATCTTTTTGAAACAGTAATCCATGCAATTGGTACATCTAAGATGGATTACTGTAATTTACTATATTTTAGGGTTAGTGAGGCATCCATCAAGCACCGGCAGGTTGTGCAAAATGCTGCAGCACAACTTCTAACTGGAACAAAAAGATCAGAGCACATTACTCCCATTTTTTAACTCCCTTCATTGGTTGCCTGTACGATTTAGGACCCATTTTAAAGTTCTTTTACTTGCTTTTAAATTACATAATCCCGCCCCCACCACCACCACCACCTTTCTGAGCTGCCGCACTCCCATTCACTTGCCCGCTCTCTTGGGTCAGCTCCTTATTATCCTTAAATCAAAGCCCAAACTGAGATCATGCCTCTACTGTAGTTTCTCCAAAATTGTGGAACAATCTGCCATTGGATGTCAGGCAGGCCTCCTCTCTTTCAGAGTTCAAAATTGGTATTTTAGAACAAAGCAAAATACATCAAGTGACCATATATAGTATTTTGTTTACTATATATACACTTCACATCCAAATGGCACAGCAGGCTCAATAGGTCAAACAATAACAATTGGATAATGGACAAACATAAACGCTCATAGTATGAGAACTGTATGTTAGTCTGGTGCATTGAAAACATGTATGTTCTTCAATCAGTCAAGAAACTAGAGGTGGGTAGATTAGCTAGAAATTGGACTCAAGCAAGGTAAATGTTTGTTCAAGATACTAATGTAGAAGTACTTTTTTCTAAACAGTAAGTGTAGCTGAATAAATGTAAACCTAGGTACTGCCCACTGGTTTACCAATTCACACTGAACATAGCCTCAAAGCGCCTTACAAAAAAAAAAAACAGATCCAGTTTATATACAGAAATACATGGCCAATTCAGTTCAATCATTCATGCAGATTAAATTTTAAATGCGTACATTCCTATTTTATTCTAGTTAAAATCTAAAGTTGTTCAGTTCATTTAATCATGGGAATGGGTATATCATTTCTTGTCTAAGGAAACCCAACTGATTGCATCAAGTCACTTTTAAGACTTTGAAGCAACACCTACTCTTGAATGAGCATGTAGTGACAGAGGACAGTTAATTGCATTAAGTGGTTAGTTTTGTAGCAATTCCTCAAGCTTAGATTGCATGTATTGACAATGAAAAGAAGAACTCCCTTTAAACAGGGAGACACCTCCAGCACAACCTGGCTCAATGTTAACTTCTATCTGCTCCAAGCTGTAGCTCCTTTAGGAGCTTCATGCTGTAGAGAAACACAGCTAATGGCCCCCTCAATGGATGTGCCACAAATAAACAGAAACACTAAGCCAGATGTAACTTCTATGGAGAGAAAAACAGAGAGAGATTGTAGAGTTAACCCTAGACTTAACAGCAGATGATGCATAATTGAAGCATAGTAGAAAAAGCAGCCATTATTTGCATAATTGAAGGAGCTGGTGGACTGAAAAGTAAAGCACATTTTCAGTCATTGATCAAAAGTAAGTCACAAAGCAGAAAAAAAGAGTGCAATGCAACATTCCTTTTTATTTCTCCTTTTTTCTACATCTTATTTGTCATATATCAACCATGGAAAATGTGAGACTGGAATTTTTCTGGTCAATCTTTAGCTGGTCAAGAAACAGTTAAAACTAAAAAGTTAAACTCCAGGAAAAGTTGGCCACACATACTTTATTAATGTGGGAACCTCAAGTTGCAGTTTGCCCCTTTAAATTTCCTAGCTTCAACAAGCCCACAGTCTCAGAAATAATTCTTAGACTCTTCTATGCTTTGTTCAAAAGATTGCAATTGCACAATCAGAGACAAACATGTTTAGGCAAAAATCCTGTATAGAGGGATGCCTTAGGTCGATAACAGCAAGAGTACCTTCCTCAAAATGGATGTCACATTAGGATGCCTATGACCAAAACAATCATGTAAAACCCTCCAGGCTGAATTACCCCTTTTATGGAGAATTGTTTTCAGCTTACATGAAATTGACAAATTGTGTTTCTTGCTCTAGCTTGTTCTGGTCCCATGAGAAGGCTATTTTAAACCTTTCTTGGAGAAAAAGTAGATGTTTTTCCTTTTGAGGTTATAAATGAGGTATAATTTGAGATGTAAAGTGAAGATATTTAGTCTAAGAATAACTTTGACTACACACAATCTGAAGTTGAATGTCAGAGACCGTGTGTACCATATCTGCTGGAGTTAATTTTTCTATGACCAAGGCACAAAGAATGTCTTCCATACAAAAAGAAACTGCTTTTTTTGGGCTACTTTCGATGCAAGTTAAATTGATATATTGCCTCTGAAAAATAACTTTCACAACATTTTTTAAAAGAGTGGTGAGAGTTGTCAAGTGATGATATATTAAGTGCGTGCCCACTATTTAAACATCTGTTATTTTCATTGTAAAATTTATTCCTTACTGTCATGTTTTTCAAGTGTTTAGCCCACATGCAGATACGAATGGAAGACAAGCACACTTTTAAGATGTTTATTTGAGGGTACAGACTACAGGGGATCGACAAGCTGGAGGATCGGTCGAGGTCTGAACGTCAGGGCTGAAGTTACTGCGGAAGAAAAAGGAAATTAGTACTAGAGATCGAACCAGGGAAAATCTACCAGAAGCTGTGCTGCTTACCATTTCGGCGAGCTAACCTAACCAGGGAAGTAGTGACAGGGAAACTCTGTGACCGAAGCTCTCAGTGGATGAGCGGTGGCTAGTAGCTGGAGGGCGGACAGATGGTAAGCTGGCGAGGGATCCGGAGCGCGCCTCAGCAGACAGGAGGGACAGATGGATGACCAGCAGAATCCAGGGAAAGGGTCTCAAGCCCGACTGGGTAATATCCAGGGAGTATGAGTGGAGTGCCAGGGCAATATCTGAGCGTTGGGGATTGTTGAGGTGCTGGTTCTTCGAACGAGACTTCGAGGCGGGTGAGTAATCCAAAGGCATTAACTAGAGACAAGCAGGAGACTCAACGTTAGTCAAAGTTCAGAGTGTGAAAAAGGACTCACAGGTTCAGGTTCAGGATCTTGGTCAGAGGCCACGTTGTACCACGACTGAGTTAAGGCTCTGGCGTCTTCCATCTGTCTGAGCTCTCCTTAAGAAGCCAGAGGAAGCCGCTCGCTCTGAACGAGCCGAATGAGCCCCCCTCAACGGTCGCCTCCTGGCGGCCTAGACGAAGATGTGGAAGGGTGCGAAGACCAAAAGTTATTAATCAAATCCTTGTCCATAATGGACCATAAAGCTCACTGTCCACAACAGGCTTGATTTGGGAGACGTGGAAGGTAGGGTGTACTCGGGAGTGGGAAGGCAGACGCAGATGGATGGAGGTTGGGCTGATGACAGACTCGATTTCGTAGGGTCCAGTGAATCGGGGGGCAAGTTTCTTGGCGGATGGGTTGGTTAGAACGTTCCTGGATGATAACCAGACCTTCTGACCGGGGCGATACTGGGGGGCAGGTCTACGGCGCTGGTCGGCGAACCTCTTGTTCTGCTCTGCGGTGCGTGAGAGAGCAGTGATGGTCGATTTCCAGATGTCTTGGCAGCGAGTGATGTATTGATTGACTGATGCAAAGGGAATCGTGAGTTCATCGGTGGGCAGGAGAGGTGGCTGGTATCCCAAGGCTATCGCGAATGGTGAGTGTCCAGTAGAAGATGAGATATGGGAATTGAGAGCATATTCAACCCAAGGTAAAAACTTGTTCCAGTCGGTAGGTGAGGCAGCGAAGGGTAGTCTCTAGTTGCTGATTCATCCTTTCTGTTTGGCCGTTGATCTGGGGGTGATATCCGGAGGTGAGAGTGTAATGGGCACCGAGAGCAGAACATAAGTGACGCCAGACCTGTGACACAAACTGGAGGGCCCGGTCAGAAAGGATGTCAAATGGGATGCCATGGAGTCTGAATACATGTTTAATCAGGAGTTGGGCAGTCTGAAGGGCGTTGGGCAGTTTTCGAATGGGGATGAGATGGCACGACTTAGAAAAACGATCAACAACGGTAAGGATGGTAGTCATTCCTTGGGACATAGGGAGTCTGGTAACGAAGTCTAGGGCGATGTGAGACCATGGGCGCTTGGGAATAGGAAGTGGCTGGAGAAGACCTGAGGGAGGTTGATTAGAGGGCTTGTTTTTGGCACAAATAGGGCAGGCTTGAACATATTCTCTGATGTCATTAGTCCAGGACGGCCACCAAAACCTTCGGGACACCTGAGACTGAGTCTGATAAATCCCAGGATGGGCGGAGAATTTGGAGTCGTGGCTCCAGCGAAGCACATCGGGGCGCACAGATTTGGGTAAATACTTCAATCCAGGCGGGCCAGTTCCAGGATCCGGGTCAAGCTTCAGCGCCTGGTTAATGCGATCTTCCAACTCCCAATGCAACGCACCCACGGTACATGAAGGAGGAAGTGGCTGGTTCTCTCTCGTGTTCTTGGAGTGTGAATTGACGTGGCAAGGGGTCTGGTTTAATGTTCCTCGAGCCTGGGCGATAGGTTATGGTGAGGTTGAATCTGGAGAAAAACAATGACCAGCGGACTTGACGAGGATTTAAACGCCGGGCGGACTGTAAATAGGCGAGGTTCTTATGATCGGTCCAGATGATTATGGGCTGCTCGGATCCCTCTAACCAGTGTCGCCACTCCTCCAACGCTAACTTAATAGCCAGCAGTTCTCTGTCTCCCACGTCATAATTACATTCGGCTGGAGACAGCTGACGAGAGAAAAAAGCACATGGGTGTAATTTACCGTCGGACTCAGACTGCTGGGACAAGACCGCCCCAACCCCGGTATCAGATGCGTCGATCTCGAGGGTAAATTGTTTAACTGGGTCGGGATGAATAAGTATGGGGGTCTGTGAAAACCTGGTCTTAAGTTCGTTAAAGGAAGCGTCGGCTTCCGGGCTCCAGACATACGGAACCTTAATGGAGGTGAGGGCGTGCAGAGGAGAAGCTATCCGGCTATAGTCTCTAATAAAGCGTCGGTAGAAGTTAGCGAACCCTAAAAACCTCTGGAGCTGTTTTCTAGCATCCGGGGTAGGCCACTGAACTACAGCCTTTATCTTTTCTGGGTCGGACCTAACTCGCCCACCCTCCAAAATAAGACTGAGAAAAGGGACGGAGCGCTGATGAAACTCGCATTTCTCAGCCTTCACAAAAAGGCGATTCTCTAAGAGGCGTTGTAGCACCAGACGGACATGTTGTTGATGCTGTTCTAGACTGCTGGAGTAAATCAGGATATCATCTAAATAAACGAATATGAAAACGTTCAAAAAATCCCGGAGAACGTCATTCACCAAGGCTTGGAAAACAGCTGGGGCGTTACATAACCCAAAAGGCATAACCAAGTATTTAAAATGACCTAATGGAGTCTTGAAAGCAGTCTTCCATTCGTCACCCTTTCTAACCCGGACCAAATGATAAGTGTTACGCAAGTCAAGCTTGGTGAAGATAACAGCATTCTGGACTGGTTCTAAGGCTGAAGACAACAGGGGAAGCGGGTATTTATTCTTAACTGTTATCTGATTTAGCCCTCGGTAATCAATACAAGGCCGGAGGGATCCATCTTTCTTCCCTACAAAAAAGAAACCCGCACCTAAAGGAGAAGAGGAAGGGCGGATTAATCCAGCCGACAGTGACTCACCTATATGCTTCTCGAGCGCCTGACGTTCAGATCTCGAGATGTTGTAGAGGCGACTGGAGGGTAGCGGAGCCCCGGGTAGCAGATCGATGGCGCAGTCATAAGGGCGATGCGGAGGGAGTGAGCACGCCCAACTCTTACTAAACACTAATCGCAGATCATGATACTGCTCGGGGACGCGAGTGAGGTCGATGTCATCTCCCGGTTCAGGGGAAGAATTAGGGGAATGAGTGACCGGTCGAGTGGACTGCAGACACAGAGAATGGCAGGCAGGAGACCAAGACTCTAGCCGAGATTCGGCCCAGTTTAACTGTGGGTAATGAATAGTGAGCCAAGCTAAACCCAGGACCACAGGTGAACGTTTCACTGGAAAAACAAAAAACGAAAGTTGCTCCCGGTGATTACCTTACAAAATGACCTCAAGAGGTGTAGTCTGATGAGTGATAAGAGTCAGTTTCTGTCCATCTAAGGCTGAGACTTGGAGGGGTTCAGATAATTGGATCGTCTGAATACAAAGCTGTTCCACCAGTTCTTGGTCGATCAAGTTAAAGTCAGACCCAGAATCTATTAAAGCTGAGACGTTAAAACTGTCTCGGTCGAAAACTAACGTTGCCGGTAGGCAGAAACGGGATGACGCTGAATCAATACAAGATGAGGGGGAAGAATTAACATGACTGTCCGCCGCCTTCCCCGCTATAGGCGACGCACCCGGTCTTTTGGCCGCACCGGACAAGACTTGACGAAATGACCATCACCACCACAATACAGGCACTGATTCCCTGAGAACCGTTGCTGACGTTCTTCGCTTGTGAAGTGAACACGGCCTATCTGCATGGGTTCGGGAGGTGACGGCGCCGTTACTCCCGGCTGCTGGGGACCAGATAACTGCGGTTGTGATCCTAGAGACCGTACGGGTCTCTCAGACCGGCCCCGGTTACGACTACGTAAGCGGGAATCCAAACGAATAGCTAAAGCGACCAAACCCTCAAAAGTACTAGGTTCCTCGACTCGGGCTAACTCATCCTTTAAATTCTCATCCAAAGCCTGAAAGAATACTGCCTTTAACGGCTTGGCTTCCCAACCGGCGGCATCAGCAAAGTGCGAAACTCAACAGAAAAATCAGATACACGTCTTTCTCGTTGTTTCAACGAGAGTAAAGTCCGAGACTGCTGTACAGAGTCTATTTCCGCCGAAAAAAACAGTCTTAAACTCAGTAATAAATTCCTGGAAGGTACAACCAAACGAATCACAATCAGGAAAACGGGCTTCTGCCCATCTAAGGGCTCTACCGATTAAGAGTAGAAAAGGTGCGAGGGGATCCATTAAAGACGAGGTTACATTGGAAAATGAAACCACCACAATCCCCGCTGTCACCTGAGAACTTTTCCGGGCTCGGAGAACCCTCTGGGAGCGGATCTTCCCCAGACGCTTCAGCTGCTGGAGGTGCGGGGGGCGGAGTATCCGAAGCCTGAGTGACAGGCGGAACTAACGCGGAAGTAAATGACGCCGTCAGCTGGCCGAGCTGAGCGGCTTCTAGCTGGAGCTGTTCATGCGTTGAATTAACTGCTAAACCTAGCGCCTGTAGTTGTCCCTGCTGTGCGGCTAACTGCCGTCCGAAGGTATCTGCTGGGCTTTTCTGGCCAGAGCCTTCTTCTGTCATGTTTTTCAAGTGTTTAGCCCAGATGCAGATACGAACGGAAGACAAGCACACTTTTAAGATGTTTATTTGAGGGTACAGACTACAGGGGATCGACAAGCTGGAGGATCAGTCGAGGTCTGAACGTCAGGGCTGAAGTTACTGCGGAAGAAAGAGGAAATTAGTACTAGAGATCGAACCAGGGAAAATCTACCAGAAGCTGTGCTGCTTACCATTTCGGCGAGCTAACCTAACCAGGGAAGTAGTGACAGGGAAACTCTGTGACCGAAGCTCTCAGTGGATGAGCGGTGGCTAGTAGCTGGAGGGCGGACAGATGGTAAGCTGGCGAGGGATCCGGAGCGTGCCTCAGCAGACAGGAGGGACAGATGGATGACCAGAGTGAGTGCACCAGCAGAATCCAGGGAAAGGGTCTCAAGCCCGACTGGATATTATCCAGGGAGTATGAGTGGAGTGCCAGAGCAATATCTGAGCGTTGGGGATTGTTGAGGTGCTGGTTCTTCGAACGAGACTTCGAGGCGGGTGAGTAATCCAAAGGCATTAACTAGAGACAAGCAGGAGACTCAATGTTAGTCAAAGTTCAGAGTGTGAAAAAGGACTCACAGGTTCAGGTTCAGGATCTTGGTCAGAGGCCACATCATACCACGACTGAGATAAGGCTCTGGCGTCTTCCATCTGTCTGAGCTCTCTTTAAGAAGCCAGAGGAAGCCGCTCCGAACGAGCCGCAGGTGTGGGCCACGCCCCCCCGCCAACTAAAACCACCTGTGGAGCAGAATGAGAGCACGGAAAACAGAGCACCCTGACACTTACAGTTTTAGGTTGTTTAAAAAGTCCAATTTGCTTAACAGATTTAATAAATGCAAAATCTACAAAAAATAAATAAAATAGACACCGATCAGAGTTCAACTGCAAATTTACATCCTCCATTTTTTGAGAAGGTTTAACTGCCACACTGATCTTAGCCACTAGTAATGAACATCAGAACAGCATAATTATATATTAAGAGTGACTTGCAACTCTTTCACAAACATGGTGTGTGTGTGAAAGAGAAGTCGCTGTAAAAGAAGAATTCACTGTATCAAAACAAATACAAAATTATCACAAAGCTCAACTCAAACTGTCTTTACTATCTTATATTAGCGATAAGTGCAGTTAGCCTTACTAACTGTAAACAGCGGTCCCAGCGTGTCGGCCATTCTCTAAAAAATGGCGATTGAACTTAAGGCTGAGATTTCCAAGAGGCTTTAAGTAAAGTTTATTTATTTATTTAAGTACCTTTCACAGACAAAATCATCACAAAGTGCTGTGCAGAAAACCAATAGAATAGCCATCAATATTAGGTGCCAATAAAAAAGGAAGATAAAAAAACGCAAATAATATTCAGCTAAAAGCTTGTTTAAACAAAAAAACTTTTAACGGCATTTTAAGAGTCCACAGAGTCAACTAAACATAGTTGTAGAGGTAGAGGTTCCTCAGCCTTGGTGCCACGGACCGAAATGCCCAGTCCACCATGGCCTTTAGTATGGAGCGTGGTTTGACTAAAAGATTCTGATCCTCAAGCAGTCATATATTTTGTTAAAAGATTAGATAGATAATCTGCCTGCCAACATTTCTAAATAAAGCATCTTGTCTCACAAAGACTGAAAGCTCAAACTGTTAAAAAGAAAACTTTCTATGATCCATTCAACCTTCTGTTAACTGCTTAATGTCCTGTTGTCTTGCAGCATAAATGAACTGCAGATATGTCTCGACAGGTCACAAAAAATAGTTTCCTTCTAAATAGCTTTCTGTATCTCTCTACTTTCTCTGATTTCATTTTAAACAACCCATTTAAGCTTAATAGTGTTTGTGTAACCTAGTCCAGTTTAGGTATGATGCAGTCACTGATCAGAAAAGATTTGTAGGTTTTGAGCTGTCCACTCTGGTGTAATAAAACGAAAGAAATATGTCAATTTTGGTCAGGAGATGCTTTCTCTTTGTATCTCTATATAAAATGGTATATT
Source organism: Fundulus diaphanus (assembly GCA_037039145.1). Taxonomy (NCBI): domain Eukaryota; kingdom Metazoa; phylum Chordata; class Actinopteri; order Cyprinodontiformes; family Fundulidae; genus Fundulus; species Fundulus diaphanus. Next base: position 45,750,186 of record CM073134.1, read on the forward strand.
TTAGATACAGTACCTAAAATAGGAAAAAGAACAAATTTTAGTTTATGTACCTAATTTATGGCCCCCTCAAGCAAAAGGGTACTGGTGGCCAAGTGGTTAGAGCATTGCGTTTGTGTCCCAGAGGTTCTGGATTCAACTCCCACAGACTGCCACTCTGGGTCCCTGAGCAAGACCCTTAACCCCCGATTGCTCCCCAGGCACTGCACAGTGGCAGCCCACTGCTCCCCAAGAGAATGGGTTAAATGCAGAAAACAAATTTCATCGGAAGGTATGTTGCAATGACAATTAAGATGATGATTATTATAAAAAGGTAAATCAAAGTATAATTGTAGTTTATTTCTTAGAGTTTATTATCCCACATCATTATCATTTTTCCTCTACCACTGTTACAATTTCTCAGGTAAAAAGGGTTGGTTGGTGCATTTCTCCAGCAGTCAGATGGCGAGCGGTGGTGTAAACCTGTCATGATCCTGGCATGTGAGTGTGAATTTGTGAACTCGCAATATTTCTTTCCTGAACAGAGGATCTTTGCTAGAGTGTGTGGCTGCAGACTGGCCATCTGTCTGCATTCTGCTCTTCAGATTGCTGGAGATTTAAGGAGCTATGGGGTGACCTGTCTTCACTTAATGCTCAAAGTACCTGGTAGAGTCAAGCCAAAAATAATTACCTGAGTGTTTTTGATTGGCTTTTTTGAGAGCATTGTTAATGTTTTTCCATTACCTTCCTCAACATAATCAACTGTGGTATCTGTCCCCTTCAGGTTGAAGTTTACCTGTTGGGTCCACGCCTACACCAGTTCTCTTCCATGACCATTGTCTGCCTGACAACCATCCACAGTCGCAGTGGTGGGCACAGTCGTGCTAATCTGCAAACAGATAATTGCTTAGCTAACTTTTAGAAATTGTTTATGGACCGGTTAGCGTCCAATTTTTTTGGGGTTTGATACCTGTAAGTACGATAACAATGTTCAAGATATTCATCCCCCATTTACGTCAGAGTCCTGGCTCTCACTACACATCTACACAGACTTCTCAACACCAGCAGCAATCACGGCTCCACAAAAATAGATAGATAAATAAATTGTTAATAGCTGTTTTCCTCTTACCTTTCTTCTTTTTTGTTATGATGTAGTATCAATATTGTCTGTTCCCATGGCTCAAAAACAGAGATGTCGTTATCTGCAGGGGTTTTTTCTGCAAACAGTACTCTGCTGTGCAACCGTAACACTTTAATGCGGTACCGCGCACGTGACGTCACGGCCTTAAGAGTAACGCCCCTTTTGCCGCACCGGTAGGGCAAACAGTCGTAGAACGCACATACAAACCAGCCATTACAAGCGCAACAGAACCAGCGATATGACCGACTTTGCAGCCATTAAACTTACCCAAGACGATGTCCCAGGCGCACGGTTTACTGGTCGCACTGTGGAAGAGCACACCAACCTTCAGCTGAATCGGTGGCTTGAGTGTCGAGGGCTCAAAAAAACCGGAAGACGGGCCGAGTTGATTCAACGGTAAGCTTTGTTTTTTTCCCTGCTCGGCGTTCATGCCTTTGTTATGATTTCCACCGTGCTCCGTTCACGTCGGCCTTTTTTGTTAGTTTGCAATCAACGTCCAGGAATCTGTATATCTTGCCAATAGGTAGCTACAAAACGATTGTTCACATCTCAGAATCTTTCGCTTAAGAGATTCAGGGCGTTTGTTTTTGAGTAAGCTATCCCGGTAGCAGGGTACCATGTTAGCGCCTGCTAACATGCCTTTGTTTTGAATCGGGCGTACCTCTCCAGCTAAAATGATGACAAAACAAACAATCTATGGTCAACTTAGGGGCCTAAGTCAATATCGCGCGGCAGGATAGACACGCAGACATAACAAAAGTGTAACAAAGGATAGCTCGTTTCGTCGTTAGCTCTTCGACGCCTGAGCAGATTTAAGCTTCAGTAAAACACCAAAATACTCTCACCTGTTCACTGCTTGATGTCGCTGGAATTGGGTCAGGATGTTCTTCAGTTGGGCCCTTTCCACCGACAAAATGCTTGCTACATATGTAGGTGAATTTGGTAACTTTTTCCGGGTTGAAATGTTGTGTAGGCCGCCCGCACAAGTGTACCCAACGCACACACTTCTCCTTGGCACTCTTGAGTTTCGGGAAATTAATGAAGAAAACATCCTTCATATGCGGTCGATCAGCGTACCTCGAGTCGCTGTTGCACGTCCCATAGCAACAATGTTTATAAACCATGGTCTTAGATGTTGGAAAAAGCAGTCGTTTACCGAGTAAAACCTAGGCTAACGCACGTCTCTTCCACAGCAAAACAGCGGCGGGTTTGGGAGTTTGCCCTACTGCGTACCACGTGATGTGACGTCATCGTGACGTTGTGTTTCTAAAAATAGCTCGCGCGCGGTACCCCATTAGTAGTTTATGGTTGTTTGTTGTTTTTACTTGGACCGTATCACTTCTGTGCAAAATATAGGCTGGCTTACTGCCTACCCTATGGCAACCCTTGAGGAAAATTTAACACACATATAGGATAGGGAAAAAAAATTCTACACCGCATTGATGAAACAATACATTTTTCAATTAAAAATAGTGCACATTAAATATAACAGCCAATCAACTTCTCTGCAGATACGCTGCAGTCTGCCCTTGTCCTTGGCGGTGGCACCAGCATACCAGATGGTAATGGAGGAGGTGAGGATGGACTCAATGATGGAGTATAACTGCTCCATCATTGTCCTTGGCAGGTTGAATTTCTTCAGCTGCCGCAGGAAGTACATCCTCTGCTGGGATGGTGTGATTAGGAGGTGGGAACAGGCAGACAGATGCAGAGATGCACTGAAGGCAGGAATAGTCTTTCACTGAAAAGCACAGTTCTCACTGAAAAGCCACTGATCAGCTTGATGTGGGTGCTTCTGTTTAATCGAACGTTCTTAATTTAAACGACCTCATCCTTCTCTCAAACTGTCAACAAAAACTGATCTTTTGCATAGCTAGCATCTGTCTGCAAACATTGAACACACCCCAACTCTTTTCACTCCTTTCTGCCAAGCATTAGCTTCCTCTCCTCTCCCACATTCTAATCAAATGAGCCTGCCAGCTAAGGACCGAGCCCATTCCTCTCCCACTGCTGTTCCCCGTGGAAAAGTTGTTTCTGAATGGAATAAATGTGTGGTCTGCAATATGTTGCTCTATTTTTATTTTTCACCTTTTCAAGAACTTTACAATTACATTTGTGAGGCTAAAGTTAGACCCTAAAAGGCAAGTGCAACAAAAAAGAAATCTCTCTCTTTTTCGTTATTTACGTTTGTGACATCAGACCACAACATGTAAATGGGAAAATAAAATAAAAACCAGTTCAAAGGATATTAAGTTATAGACAGCAATTCCACCATTTAAGTTTAAATTTTGATTAAAATTCAAATCATTGTATTGTATACTAACCAGTAAACAACAAAATGAGACAGCAGTTATCATTCATTAAAACACACAAAAATGATTAAACATGTGCAATAAAGTAACAAACACAATATCAACAGCTGTTCAGCATTTTAGCAGTTTTTTGCGGAAAACTGTGTAGCCATCTGGTCATTTTATGATTGATATGGTACTGTTTTCCTGGCGGAAGCAGTTCAAATAGTTTATGCAGATGCTGTGAGGAGTCTCTGATTATGTTCAGAGCCTTGTTCCTGCAAGGAACAAGGCTCTGCGCTGTATAAATTCCCAAGGCAAACAGAAGGTAGGGAGAGTCCAGTGACCTTCTCAGCCTTCCTCACAATATAATCCCTGCAATACACTCTTGTTTATATATATATGTATATATATATATATATATATATATATATATATATATATATAGATATAGATATATATAGATAGATAGATAGATAGATAGATAGATAGATAGATAGATAGATAGATAGATAGATAGATAGATAGAAGAAGTAGTTTTAGTTTAGAACTCCTGTTGCTTCTATATGTTCTGAGGACTTGTTTAGTGACCAGGGAATACAGACCTTTTCTGGTTATTTTTGTTTGTCTTCTCATAAATTTGCTTATGTACAGCATTTTGGTCCCCTTGAGCGGGTAAAGTGTTCTATAAATAAAAGTTGTATTGACTGATTAATTGATTCTTCTCAGATGCAATCTTTTCAAGCACCTGCGCTATTGCAGGCTATCTGTTCATTGCAACATGCTATTTTCCTACAAACCCAATGTGTATCACTTAGCTGTTGAAGCTCCTATGGTGCATCCTCAAACATCTCCTACTGCACTTCTAGCCATCTGTTATGTACATAAGAGCCAGACATGAATACATACATTTGTTTTAACAAGAAGAGGTTTCCTGCATCTGCCACAGTTGTGACAGAGTCTACTATGATCAAGTTTAGGCACTTTGCACTACAGTGAGGATAGACAGTGTGATTGGCTACTTCTTCTATTTTAACTTGGACACCTGCATATGCCCTCTATATGACAGCTGTGCCATCATAGCTCTTGCCTGCAAGGCTTTCCTTATACTGTAGTCTATGAAAATATAGGTTTTTCAAGAGAGCTTATAATTTTTCTACTCAAGGCAGCAAGCATCCACATGTCCTGCCACTTCAAACTGAAGAAAGCTCTTGTGAACTTCTGCTGGTAGATTATCAATTGCAAACCACAGATCAGTTTTTGCAATTGATAATCATATTATTGAGACTCTATATGCCTTTAATTCTTTTGATGCAATCATGTTCATATGTAGTCTTTTCTTATAGGTATGAATCTGTCACTACTCCAATAATAATATATTTGGTTTCAAGCAATTTTGATGGAACCTGTCTTGCATAATAATCTCTCGTTTGTAAATACCTGAAGAAGTCCCTGTCCTCTAAATTATATTTTAGTTTTAATTCCTGAAAGCTCATTAACTGTCCATTTTTCAAAAGTGTGAAAATTGCAGTGATTCCTTTCATTTCCCATTGTTTAAATGTTTGATCAATTTGCCCTGGTTTAAATTTGGGATTATATCTGGACCATTTTAGTAAAAGGACCTGTTCTTTTGAATTATATTTTTCTATTACGTAGGGTCATTTTTCCAGTGTGAATTTCAAAGTTTGATTCATTTTGTCTCCGAGAGAGGTTGTCAGCTGTTTGTCAGCAACAAGGATTTGGACTGGTAAGCCATGTACTTCTTTTTCAATCAACGAGTGTGTTGATTTTCTCAGAGTTGATGGATATGCTTTGGTAAATCTCCCTTTTAATGTCTTTCAGCTCAGTTTTCATGTCTTCTTTGATTTCTTCTTTGAGTCTTTGTAAATTCAGTTTGTTTTCATTTTGAAATTCCCATAGCTCGGTCTTAATAGTTGTTGCACTTGGCTAATGTTTTCCTCTCGGTGTTGCTGATTATCCATTTTCTTCTTTCTTGTTGCTTTTCTCATTTTGTTTGACTTCTCGTCTTTATACGCCCTATCATTCCAGATTGATTATCAAAATGAGCTAATTTTGTCTTGAATTTGGGGGTTTCCATTTTTATCCTACGAGTTGCTATATAAATAAAGTTTTACGGACTTACTTGGTTACTTTATGACAACCCCCCACTCTGATCTGGTTCTCATCTTTTCATCACTAAACTAAAACAAGCAGTTGCACTTTCTCTAGAGGTTAAACTACACCTGTCAGATCAAGCTGTAATGTGTGTTTGTGAAAGTAGATTGGAAGGGGGAAGGGTAAGCAGTTTTTAAAAAAAATCCCGCCTCCCTGAAGGTGCTTGAGAGGAAACACTACTCTGAGAAAGAGACAGAGTTACAGAGACGATTTAGTGTTAGTGAATAAAAATTAGACATTATTACAGATGAGTGAGCATAATTTTAGTGAGGGAATCCCATACTGTGTTGTATGTGGGGGAAAGTGCGGAGAGCAGGGAAGTCTATGACTCAGATGTTTATTTGACTGGTCTTGTGGTTGTTTCCCAACATGGCAACCGCCTGATCGCAGCATAGCAACCACTCCCTCCTCTATACGGCGACTCTTCCACACAACATACCATTTAGACTAAATGGGAACCAGAAACTTGGCTTTATTATAAACATAACCCAAGCAATAAATTGCGTTGCCAGGCTTTTTCGTAATATAACCCGTGTGAGATCTGTTTTGAAAAGTGCTTCTGCGCTGTATAAATTCAAAATACTGTTTGATGTCATTGAATAGCATTTACAATTTTATGTAAGAAATCAGCTCAGATCTTCATCTGATCCCACTGACCATGTCCTCTGTGCATAAATGCATGTTGGAAGGCACTGATTGCATGTTAAAACTTGTACATTTTACACATGTTGTAGGAATCAGAGGAACACGACTAGGACTGTTTAAATCATATCGTTAGCATGAACATTTTCTGTGTTGTTTTCCTTTGTTGACGTTTGTCTTCTCTGCTGCTTAACAGCATAACTTTAAATACAGCTGCAGAAACTTATATAGAAAGCAATGCTACCCTAAATAGTTAAACTTGTGTAGGTCAGCCGGCCTCTTTTCCACCTGGACTGCAGCTGGTATGTGATCAGAATTCTTGTGTTTGCTCCTACTTTGCCTGATTTGTCTACTGTCTGCTGATGTCTCACTGCTACAGAAACTAGTTATGTTGAGACTTGTTTTATGTATCACAAGGACTTTGGATCTCATTAGCCTTTAATATGCAGTACCAGAAGTATGATTGCTCACCCGCTACCTCTGCAGGTGGCTGCATGAACACTTTTGCTTTGCCTTTTTGCCTTGCTCTGCCTAGTTTGGTATGGTTTGCTCTTTGGGGTGGGGGGGGGGGGGGGGGGGTTATGCCCTTTTGTGAAGGATTATAAACCAGTGAGTGATCTTTGAGCGTGTGTGTGATTTATTTACTTCTATTTCTTATTATCATGGGGAAGGACTTGTTAACTATCAGGGAGCTTCCCTTGGGTGTTGCGCCTGCTGGTACCATCTCCTTCCTCTGTGATGTGTGCAGTTTTTTATTTGGGATTGTTTTTTTCTCCCACTGTTTGAATGTTTGTGTTTGAATGGGGTAATCTGGTGACAGCAGAGATGTCCATTCCCCCATAGTTTTCCTCACCCCTGGCAACTGTCAGCTGTACTCTATTTTAGCATCACACTGTTTAAACTGCCTTTTTTATTTTAAATAAATAGATTCAATACAAATATTTTCTTGGGTGAAATTCCCAAGCTGTTGTTGGTCTAAAAGTCAAGGTGTTTGGATCACAACCTCCTAAATTGCTGCCATCATATGCTTTAAATTTTTTATCGTTATGCCGATGATACTCAGCTATATTGATCTATGAACCTTGAGAAATTAAGGTTCTAATTGTTAGACGCTTGACTGGTAATCATTAAAGCTTAAAGTTAAATTAAATCAAGACACAGGTAAAAGTATCTCGACCAGAGATAGAAACAAACTGCTTATCCAGTCTCATACACTGAAAACCAATTTGGAACAGCGTTATTTGTACTGCCCAAAAAAAAGACAAACACGCTCATCAACATGTCAGCAGATGTCAGCAAACATATTTCACTTTATGCTTGCACACTGGCAAGCAAAAAAGTTTGGTAAGACTTTGAGAGTGCAGTTTTCAGTAGATTGGTATTTTGTGAGTGTTACATTACCTTGACTGTACTGTTAAATGTTTGCTCAGAGGCTACAGAAGCTAGAATGTTTTCAATAGTACAGCTGAAGCTAGACTATCTTTAATGTCTGTCAAGTGCTTTTGCAAATGCACCCCTGTTGTGGTGTTGCTCTATGATAATAGTGGAAAATAAGCAGCCTCAAACGCAGTTCAGCTTCAGTTCTCTTTTACTCTCCGTTCACTTCTTCTTCTCCTCTCACATACAGCATAGCTTTCTCACATACATATACAGAGCTCCCCTACTGTCCTTTTCGTGCAATTACAGAACATAACAACCCCACACTTGAAGGAGTGTAGCTGGAATTACTCAGACCGAACAGTTGAATCTTTTTCCCATTCTTTATTTTGTTTGATTCTTTTCTTCTCAGTGAACAGTGCTTGGACACCAGTCAGGTAAAAACCTTTGAAAAACGAATATTACAATTAATACACGGCCAATATTTACAACACACAAATTCCTTAATACCATAAACAACAATTAAACCAATTCTAATTTCCATATCCATTAGCAGAGCTTCATAAAAGTTACTTGTACTTTTATGTACCAACTAACCTAAAATCCCACTGGCCCATTCACCATCATATTGCACTATGCCCAAACATATACCCACATCACACATATCCCCAAGCTTATTATTTACAATGTGAAATGCATGTTTGCTTTAACTCACTGCAGCCACCATCACAGTCCAGGTGCACAAACCATGTAAGCAGGACTCCACACACAGCAACCATCACACATTAAGCAGTGCAATAGTGATGTTACGTTATGTGCCGAGGCTTCGAGGCGTGTGTCGAGTAATGGAGGGGGCGTTTCCGTAAAGCGCGTATCGAAGCTTGCTTCATTTAGGGGAAGAGCCGAAAACGATGACGTCCGAAGCCTCGCTGCCCGGCTGTACCACGTGACTGCTTCGGGAAGTGGCTCAGATTTTGCCAGATGACCGGTTCATTCAGAACCAGTTATGGCTGCACGCTGGATCATAAAACAGTTCTGCTAACCAGATGCAGTTTAAAACGCCACTTAGTCTGTTTATAAGTTTCGTTTTTATTAATTCTGCATTTTTTAACTACATTAGGGGGACCAGACGTCCCTGATTTCCGGGGACTGTCCCCGTTTTGGACCACCTGTCCCCGGCTAAAGCTGTCCCCGGAAATGTCCCCGATTTTACCGAGGGGAAAAATGTTGCGTGTAGACTGTTATTATGGTAGAGCTGTTGCGCGCAGAAACAGGCGTTACGGTAGCTGGTTGCGCTGCTGATAATATAAAGATGAGGAATAGAGCGCACCACTAGGTGGCGGTAATGATCCTTTGGGATGTCAGCTGCCATTAAAACACGAAGAGGGAGAAGAAGAAGAAAACGAGCGCACCCACAGACATATATACGTAGACGCGTCATTGGGCGCAGGTTCGCACGTCAACGTCACCGCCATATTGTATGTGGCAGAAAAAAGTTGAGTTCTGTTATTGTGAACGTGGATCAGAGAAGATGCCTCATTCCTGTGCTGCAATAAATACACACACACACACACACACACACACATACACACACACACACACACACACATATATATATATATATATATATATATGTGTGTGTGTATGTGTGTATGTGTTATGAATATAAGGATCAATTTGTCAAATCTAAACATTGTGGTCTTCATTATTTCATAAAACCGTGTCACATGTGAACCTTTAGGAACAGACTTTTTGGGTGAGTATTAAAGAGGTAAAATTAATAATATGAGGAAAAAAAGTCCTAGGTCAATAAAGCAAAAATAAACAAACAAACACAAAAGTGATAATGTTATGAGAAAAACATCATATTATGAGAATTAAGGGGGAACATTTCCAGAATAATCACAGTTTGCAGAATTATTTCACTCCTGGAGTAATAGGGCCAGGTTAGATTATTTTAAATATTTTTATTCTTTAGGAGAATAAATTCAGGAGAATGAAGCTAAAGGGATACGAAAATAAACTTGTAATATTACAAAAAAAATACTACGAATACAAAGTATATTCAGAGATTAAAGTCCCTCTGATACTGTTTAAGTGACTGAGTAACTGCAGATTTGCCACATTTAAGATGGCGGACGCTCTGACGCATCGCAGCATAGGCAGAACCCGCCCAATGACGCGTCTACTCTTATATTATGTCTATGAGCGCACCACTTTTAAAACAGAAGAAGAAGAAGTGGAAGTTCGTTTTTTTACAACCTGCGGCAACTGATGGTGAGCTACCCTGAGTTATGGTAAGTGTGTTAATCGATTCATTTTATTTGGATCGGGGTTGATCCTGTGATAAATGTTTGGTTTGTGTCCAGGTTAAAAAAATAATCAATAAAAAGTAAGACAAGACCACGATTTGCTGCTCACCTAAGTAGAAGACACTCAGATAAAATGTAACAAAATGATTGAAAACACTTTGTAAGGCGCTAATCTGGTACGCTGGTTCTCCAGGGATCAACAAGGGTTCGTCTAAAGATGTTTTAGAACTGATTGATGACCTTTAGTTTATATTACAGATAGTTATAAGTAGAGTTATTACAAGTTGCTTTGCTGATTTATGGTTGTGATTTATGAGTATAGACTTCCAGATTTAGGTTTAGCTTTTCTACTGCTCAGTTTGGATATATGAAAGTTCCTCATGAAAAAATAGGAGTCAGTAACAGGAGAACTGAATGAGACAAGATCTACATGATCTGAGAATGATGGAGGAAGAGATAACCGCCTGTTTAATTTATTATGTTGTTTTTGCTTGTAGCTCCAAATATTGTGGTAATTAGATTTTTAGTATTTAATCAGATGAGATAATAATAAAAATAACAATAATTGGAAGTTTTCATGTTGTACATTCTAATGTTTTTGGAACTGATTTTAATTATATAATGTCTGTTTTAGAATAATGTAAGATTGATACAAGAGAAGTTTACTGAATGTATATTGCTTCTGTGTATATATATCCTTTTTATTTTTTATTTTACTGTATTCTTATTTTTTGTCTGCACCATCAACACCAAGTCAAATTCCTTGTAAGTGCAAACCTACTTGGCGATTAAACTTGATTCTGATTCTGAAGAGAGGAAGAAGATAGGAAGACAGAAAGGAGATTAAATGAGAGTGGAGGAAAATAGGAACACTGATGGAAAGAACGGTTGACAAGAAGGGAGAAAATTTTACTTAGAGTATTAATAAAGTTCAAGTGATAAAGCGTTGACATGATTTGAGCGATAAAGTAACATATTGAGTAATGTCGTGTACAAACTATGCTATGTAAAACAGAGTGACTCAGGTTTGAGTTGAGAAGCCCAATTGTCTGAGGATATAACCTCTCTCTGAGTCTCTGCTCTGAACATGAGTTTCACTGCACTTCCCTAGCTGTGGCAGAATGAAGAGGCAGTTTAGTTGTATTTTTTTCTTGTGTTTTAAAAATTTCTTGTTCTGCGCATAATATATCCTCTTCTCCTCTTATATTATCCAGACCTCTGGATACCATGGCTGATGGCTCTTCAGACACAGAAGGCCTTGAAGAAACCAGAGATGATCTCATGTTAGCTGACTCACTGACCGGAGTTAACTCACCTTATAGGAGCAAACAATATACTTGCACATCAACTACTACCATACACATAATGTAGTTATACACACTTTATGTAAGTTTATACATGCTCATGCTGCACTACACACACAATCACTTGCATTCATGTCAAGGGGATTTCCAAGTCTGTACCTTTGTTTCACCTCACATCACCACAACCTATTTTCTTGTCCATAACAGGCTCCATGCACAGCTCCACCTCTTCCTGAACCTCAGCAGCTCCTTTGTTTCCTGCCTTTCATTACTGGACAGATTGATTAATCCAGGTGTGTCTGACCTCAGTAACCAGCCAGACACACCTGGATTAATCAGGAAAAAAAGGAGCTGCTGACGTTTAGGCAGTAGTGGAGCTGTGCTTATAGCCCATTAGTGAAAGAAATTAATCTGCTTCTTTGAGATGCACAGGCTCCTGATGTGGCCAGTTGACAGTAAGAAACATATATCATCCTTTACCTGCGGGCTTGACCACTACTTCTTTTTGATGTTAATGCAGAAAAACCTATTTCTCATAGGCATGTAGACGTGAACAGAATAAGTATTTGTTGCACTTCTTTAAAAGGTGGTGGAACTCTGTCTCCACTGACAGCCACAGGCTAAATGTTTGTATTTACTGTTTTTTCTTTTCCTCATGTCACTCTCCCCTTAGGAGGCGGCAGAGCTCTTTGGGCCCCACAAAATTGGAAAGCCCTGCTAACCACCCTTGACCCCTCCACTCCCACCCCCACCACTTTGCCCCAACCCAGAGACACATTTCTAGTTTTCTATTAATAACACTATTGATGTATTAATTTTATTAATCTTAGGATATACTAAAAGTGTGGAGAGGCACATTCCTGGCTTTTACACTTGATTTTTGTTGTTTTAATATCAATAAATATGTAAAAATAAATGAAACCATTACTGTCCCCGTTTCCTAATTTCATCTTGATAAGATGTATTGATTGTTATCCATGAGCAAGAAATGTCCCCAGATTTGATTTCAGAATTCTGGTCACCTTAAACTACATGCACCATATTTCTGTGCCTCAGCGCTTGCTCCTCTCCCCCCTCCTTTTCCTCGGACCCAGTTGCTTTTCTCACCATTCAAAACGTGAATCACTACGTTTAATGTCCTCACATCGGTAGCAACGTGTGCCAGTTAAAGTCAATAGGAGAGTTAGTAGCTGTGTTTCATGCTCTTTTGTTTTTAACAACATAAAATCAGTGGCGCTTCGGTGGGCTGCTGCCTTGCGCTTTAATTCAGGTCCGCACTTTTAAGGGTCATTTTAAAGAACTTGTAACATCAGGGGCTTCATCTCAGATCTTTCAGTACCCCTGTTCCCTTTATAGAAGCCCTTTACAGTATTTAGTTATGCATTTTCCCCACTGTTTATCCGTCGCACGCAGCGCACCAACGGGGGTAAGATCCGCCCACCGCACCGCCGCACTGACGAGAGCAATAGAGATTTGTCTGGTCAGCGCGGCGACTGACTGAGAAACCTGCCGCTGTGAAAGGTGATGAGAATGTTATAAACTGTAACAGTCTAGAAGTGCATTGAGCTGAAACAGGGTTTCCGCGGGGCATTAAAAGTCATTAAAAGTCATTAAATGAAATTTTTTAAAATTAAGGCCTTAATTGGCATTAAAAGTCATTAAATGTGATTATCTGTGGTATTAAAAATGCCTTATTTTTTCTAAAAAAAAATACGGTCATAAAAACAGTTTCGTCAGATATATTATATCAGATATAACTGATTCCGCGTTGTGCGCGGAACTGCTTCCGGTTGATCGTAAAGCCGTATGTTTTTAATGTTCAGAAAAGGGACTCGAGGGCGGAGAAAGAGCTAGAGAATGGGGAAAATGCTAATTTCAACAAAAGCGGATGGAAAACGAGGAATTCGGGACATGGCTGCAGCCTGTCGACGGTAAAGATGACGAAGAATTTTGCCGTGTTTGTAAAAAGAAATTAAGCTTTGCACAATGGGTGTCAATGCTTTACAGTCTCACATGAAGTCGGACAGTGTAGTCCAGGGTGTACGCGGGTATACGCGTATACCCACTTATTTCTGAGTCACTGTTACGTATACCAACTTCTGTAGCGATATTTGTGTCTTTTGTTTGAGCGCGCAGTGAGACAGGTATTCAGCGTTTAAACATCATGTGCGCGCGCTCAAGACCTGTTTGCCGCGCGCTCAAAACTGATAAACTCTTCTTAACCCACTATGCTCGCACTCGCTTCCGTGTCTGGTGACCTGCTACTTCCACGCTCAACACCAGCTGTGCGCGGCTTGCGGGATTCTATCTGTGCGCGGCTCGCGGGATTCTGTCTGTGCGCGGCTCGCGGGATTCTGTCTGTACGCTCTCTTGACTTCAAAAACTGTCCACCTCACCAGCCAATCACAGACAGGTTTCTTTCCATCCAATCAGAGTAGGGCTTGCAAATACTGCATTCAGATGGATTAAATCAAAAGGCTGCAGCTTTCGGCAGAAATGACTAAACATAGCCTCGGTCGAGGCAGATGACCGTTCATACTGAGCCCGGTTCTGCCGGAGGTTTTTTTTTTCCCGTTAATGGGTGGTTTTTCTTCCCACTGTCGCTTCATGCTTGCTCAGTATGAGGGATTGCAGCAAAGCCATGTACAATGCAGACGACTCTCCCTGTGGCTCTACGGTTCCCCAGGAGTGAATGCTGCTTGTCGGGACTTTGATGCAATCAACTGGTTTCCTTATATAGGAAATTTTGACCAATCTGTATAATATGATTGAACTTGATTTTGTAAAGTGCCTTGAGATGACATGTTTCATGATTTGGCGCTATATAAATAAAATTGAATTGAATTGAATAACGGTGGGATTGAAGAAAAAACAACAACCAATAAACAGTTTAATATTTTAGCCTACAATATTTAGTTTAAAATAATTCCTTGAGTTACTAAGTGAGGTGTGAAAAATCTTTTTGTCTCTTTTCTTTTCAGCTTCTCGGTGATGATGCAAACGTTTCTTGTGATCATAATCATTGTCATCATTATTTAAAGAGCACTTTAACACGAGGTACAACAAAATAACATCTAATAAAATGACTTGAGTAAAGAATCAACAGCTTAAAACAACAACAATAATAATAAGCTGTTTAAATCCTTAAAAACAAACAGAAGTTCTTTAAACTGAACTCTAAGATAAACAGGCAACCAGTGAAGGGAGGCCAGGATGGGCTAATGTGCTTTATTTATGGTTTTCCATTAAAAGGTGTGCAGCAGCATTTGAACCAGCTGCAGACGTTTGAGTGAGGACTGACCGATTCAGAGATAAAGAGAATTACACAAATCCAGCCATGATGAAATGAAGGCTTAGAGTAGTGTTTCCATATTTCTGCCTTGAAAGAATAGGTTTTACCTTTGCTTTGTTCCTTACATGATAAAATGAGTTAACTGAGGTCCCTTTTTGACTGTCAAGTTTAAAATCACCGTCCATTTTAAAATTGAGGGGCTAAATATTCATTGTCAGGGTGTCTAAATCAACAGGATCAACAGTTGTTTGGGTGTTTCAACCGGTATATTTGACAATTCCTCATTTGCAAAGACAAAGAGATTTGAGTTTTGATGTTCTCCTCATCATTACCTTTATCTCTTTCTATAGATTCTCTTTCTCATTCAATTTAGGATTTTCCATATGCCTTATCATCTACGTCTATATTGAAAAACCTACAGTAAAGTAATGAAATGTTGATTCTGGATGTAGTGTAGGAATTCCTTCAATATAAACCAAAGAAAATGTTACATTACCTGCCAGAAGCTGGATAAAATCTTTAAAAAAGAGACAACAGTATTTTCACACCTCACGTAGTAGCTCAAGGAAATATTGTAATCTAAATGTTTTAGGCTAAATATTTTAGGCTAAAATGAGTAAACCCTAGTGATGGATTTTTGGGTAAACTAAATAGAGCAGTGTTACATGTCATTGTTCCTAAAACAGCATTTTTCTGAGCTGCGTCTAAAAGAGCAAACTTTGAGAGTATACCCACTTCTCCAGGGACCACTGCGGGCAGCTACAGATCAGCTGCAAGGGGCAGACAACAGCTAACAATGTCAAGTTACTTTTCTGTAACCAACGCAGTCACGTCCGCATTAGCTACCGCAAACAGCACAGCAGCAGCTGGAGCACGCTTTACTGCCACTAACGTCGGTAAATCGGACGGTCTTCGAACAACATTTGGATCCAATGCAACACTGCATGCGGAGGTGCTCTGGTGTCTGAACACAGCCATCAACAAGTACTATATACTGTGTATATATATATATATATATATATATATATATATATATATATATATATATGGGTACTTGTTGATGGCATTAAATTTATTTCTACGAGCATTAAAAGAGCATTAAAAAGCATTAAATTAGGGTTACTCATTCCTGTATAAACCCTGTGAAAAGAGGGAGACATCAGCAGCTGGATCGTGCGTAAAGACGCAGCGGGAACCTCTGTGTGCTTCAGTGTTGCTGCTGAGGGGAAATTGTTGACCATAATCCCCCTCCCCCCGCCCCCAAAATTAGCATAATCTCACTCTTAACTTTTGATCAAAATTGAGAGGTCTGATTATTACACACCATGCCATATCACACGACACTACTATTTTGGGAATAATTACACACAGAGAATACATTCAAACAATATTTTATTATACACATGTGTATACATAATTTATGTAGACAAATGATTTTGTCCTACACCTTTTGTGAAGTCATTCCCAAGACTCATAATAGACAAAAATTCAATGCATCACACGTGTTAAGATACAGCTGGCTGTGATTTATACACCTGGCCAGTAGGTGGTTTCGTGTGCACATGAAGCTTCAAGAAATGAACCCTTTCTCGAACCAGTTCGCTCAAGTGGTTCAATGCCTCATGAGGCTTCATCTCGCCATCACTACAGTGCAACAGCAGCAGGAATCTTAAATAACACTTCTTTTCTTACCGGCTGCCCCTACAGTGTCTGTCAGTGGGTCCTTGCTTCTCTGCAGTCAGTTTGCAGTGTGTCTCTCACACATACCTGCTGATGAGCACAGCTGCTCTCCCAGGTGTCATTTATGCCCTAATCATTGTCTTTCAGGCAAAGTGCTGGCAGGTCAGCGCAACAATGTCCAACTTGTTGGACACGTGATTTTTGCTATCACAAAAATTCCATGCCCATCTTTATAGCCATTATTTCTAAGAAAGTTCCCAACCTCCCAATCTCTTTGATTTAAAATATAATCAGCCTTCTTGAATTCTACAGTATGCACATCACTCATACAGAATACACTGCCTTTCATTTTGCAGAGGGAAACATCTGAAATGAAAGAGCATGCAAATCTCAGTAAGTTGTTGCTCAGACACTTTGTGTGCAAGGTGTACTGCAAAGTCACCTCACCAGCGTTGTCCTTAAAATGATGCTGACTATCAAATACATCTCCTTCTCTGCCAGTTTGGAAGCCATCCAGTCATTTTCATGAACATGAGAGTCCAAGTTTGTTTGCAACATTCAAAAACTGTTAGTGGTTTTGAAGGTCTCACCTATCCTGCCTTACTGAGCGCTGGACTGAAAGCTCTTTGAAATACATGTCTGGATTAGTGCCACTTGGATATAAATGAATGCGATGAAAGTAAAGGGAACATTCAACAATGTATCTCCCATTTAAAAAAAGATTTCACCGCTAAACAACAGAAGTTACATGCATGGAAGCAGCTGAAGACAATGCTGTCCTGTATTTGTCTAAGTAGTCCGGGCCACATGCTCTCTCTTAAAAGGGGAAACCCTGCCACAAAATAGCATCATTAAAACCAGAGATTTCCCTCTCGCTGTAAAAGGAAAGCTTTGTGCCGTTTTGAAAGCAATCCAGCTGGGACCATTTTATGTGAAAGCATCATTCACATCCCAGGGTTAGATTTCTGTGGAAAACTACCGGCAGCTCCGTGTGTTTGTGTGTGAGTGTGTTAGCGAGACTACGTGTCTATTGACTACTGGCTTCTCAGCTTGCCACACCCTCCATGTGTGTGTCAGGTGTGGATGTACCTCAGGCATGAGAGAACATCAGCACTCTGAGAGAAGGGAAGCTTACACAACAAGAAAGGAATGTGTTTTTACAGATTAATCAGCAACATACCTGGCCCAGTCCGGTACTCTGATCCATCTAATATCAATAAGAATTGTTTTGAAGGAAGCATTTGTTGGGTCTTTGGGATCCCTTTTGCTGTGTTACAGAACAAGAGGTGTTGCTAAAGGTTTATTTACAGCAGAACCAAATAAACTCCTGTTTTCTTCACTGGACGCCCTCACAGCTTCCCACTTTCAGGATAGTAAAGCAGTTCATTCTGAGCACCGTTGTCTTAGGACAAGACCGGTTCATCTTTTCTTCCTGGTGATTCAGAGCAAAACTCCATTCCTCCTGGTAGATCTCATGTAACTACGTCAAGTTTGTAAAGGATGGAGAAAAACAGGTTAAACACAATATTTTGAAGCTCCATTCTTATTGTTAGAATCGGTTCCGAAGACAAAACTCCACATTCAGTTCTGGTCAAAGTACAACAGGCAGTCGTTATTCAAATGAATGCCAATTTAATTTTACTATGCAATGACTTTCTTGAGTGCATTTTTTTTTATCAGTGGTATTTAGATAGTATTTTGTAGGGTTGAGTGATTGGATAATAAACATGTGCAGTTCAATTGGAGCAGGGGATTGAACCAGCAACCTGTCAATTGCAGGATGAACTCCCTAACTCCTGCACCCCTGTCACCCCATGTAATGGTAGCAAATGTCATATCATGATCTCAAAAGGGTATCCTGTTTTAGAATGGCTTATCTACCTTTCTAGGAAGACTGCAGTTTGAGAATGATGTTTGTGTGTCTAAAACAAATCAGCTGTGTCCAAATCTTTCCATATGAAACATTTTCTTTTTCAAGTTAAGTTAAAAAAAAACAATTTGAAGTCAAAGATGCAATTCAAACAAAAACTGAAATGCAGCACCACGATAGATGTCTGATCCAAACGTCAGGACAAAATAAACAAGCAGAATAGATTCCCTGTTTCACATCTTCTGATAAAAGCTGCTGGAGCTTTCAAACCTTCATGGTGGGTCCTCTCCAGATGTTTTTGTTTGGTTTGTTGAGGAGTAATTTAGAAAGAATAAAACAGTTCATCTGTTTCAATTTTATTAAAATCAGAAATTTAGAAATTAGATCTATACCTTTCTCAAGGCTGACTGTGTAAAACAATTGGCTTTGCAGCAATGAAAACCTTCTTTTAATTTATGACCAGCTTGTTGCAAGTTTCAACTGGTATTTGGATCATGATGATGGGAACTTTAAGGTTGGAAGGGCTGCTTACCAACACCCTAATCTTTAGCTCAATATCAGATTCATGTTGAGCCTCTGGCTGGATCCCTTCAAAATGTTAACATTAATTGAAGTCAGAAGATACATGTTGGTGAAGTTAAAAGATTCCCGTAAACCTAAATATGCCAAGGCAGGGTATGAATAATTTCAGGCATTTCAGCTGCTGCCTACTATATATAAGGTCTGGTTAAAGATAACCCTTAATCTGATATGAACCAGTAAATCCATAGATAGAGTGAAATGTTGAATACCTTTGTATTACTTGCGTTTGGTATTGCTTGTTTATTTTCTTCGTGCTATTACCTTTGAAGCAAACAGCAAATTAGCGGAGTGACATCTCCCAGGAAAATAATTAGGGAGTGTTTGCTAGATATGTCGGTTGCGCGGTTTCACAAATTTTGTTTTTCCCAAGTAGGAGCCAAGCCCTCGCATTCCTCTGGCTGATGTGGAGTGATGAAGCAAACAGAGTTTAACTCGTAATAAGAAAAAAAAAGGCATCTTTAAATAATTATTCACTGCTTCCAGTCAACCCTGCACTGGTGGGGAGTTTGTGGGCTGGTGCAGATATCCGTGCAGGGAGTATGTGTTTACCTCTTAGGAAGATTCTGGGCGTGAGAGAGCCCAACCTTTATTTGTGTCAGGATCGAATGCATGAGGAAGACGCGATAGCTGAAAATAGCAGAGACTCCCCAAACAGAGATGCTAGTATAAAATACATTTCTGGAAAACTAACACCAAAACCAGTGTTTTACTTTAGAAGGTCCTTTGCTAGCACAAGTGCTCTCAAAATGACCTCACGGTAGCATTGACAGCACTTTAAAAAGGTATTGACGTTTTGTTATGTCACAACCACAAACACCAAAGCTGGGATATTGTAGAGGGGTTTTATGATATAGACCAATACAAAGTAGAGCATAATTGTGAAGTGGAAGGAAAATAATAAACAGCTTTCAAATCATTTTTGTTAAAATAAAAGTCTGAAATGTGTGGCTTGCATTTGTATTGAGTAATACAATTGTAATCAGTATTTGTATTCCATTGTATCAATACTTTGTGTAATCACCTTTCACTGAAATTACAGCTGTAAGTCTGTTGGGGAATGTTTCTACAAGCTTTGCACATCTAGAGACGAGAGAAAAGTTTTATCCATTTGTCTTTTCAAAATAGCTCAAGCTCAATCAGATTGGATGATGTTCGTCTTAGGATAGCAATATTCAAGTGTTGCCACTTATTTCGAATTAGGTTTATGATTGAACTCTGACTGGGCCATTCTAATACTTGATTTATTATTTATGAATATAACTATTCTATTGTAGCTCTGGCTGAATGTTTAGGGTCGCCGCCCTGCTGAAAGGTATGCCTCTGCTGCAGTCTCAAATCCTAGAAACTACCTGACTAGAAACTAGCTTGCCTCTTGCTAGTTTCTTCTAGAAATTAACTTTATTTATCTTTATTTGTAATTTTATCAACACTGACCTACTCCTCTGTCGCTTTTGATGAAAAGCACACCTACAGCATGATGCTACTACCACCTTGTTTTACTGAGATGTGCAGTGTTAGTTTTCAGCCAAGCACAGCTTTTTGCATGTAGGTGAAAACATTTATTCTTGGTGTAATTTGACCAGAACACGTTCTTGCACATATTTGCTGTGTCCCCTACATGACCTTTGGCAAAAGCTTCTTCTCGCTTTGTTTCAGCTATGGCTTTAATTGCCACTCTTCCATAAAGTTTAGAGATATGGAGTGCCTTCATTGTCCCCATGATGAATTCTCCCATTCGGGCTTTGAATTTATGCAGCTTGATTAGAGTTACCGTGGGCCTGTTGGCAGTTCTTCCAAATAACACTATTTTTTATAAGCCTTTATCTTTGATGACCATTTATTGGTAAGTTAACAATGATACTGTCCTTTGAATTTTCAGATAGTGGATTAAACAATTCTCTGTGAGATGTTCAAAACTTGGGATATTGTTTTATAACCTAACCCTTCTTTTAAATAAATGTGTGAGTCATTGTTATTGCAAGTATATCTCAGCTCCCTGGGAACAATAAGCGGCAATCAGAGAACAATCGGTTCGTAGGCTGATGGTCCTCTTTTGCTGTGAACAACCAGATGACAGACAAAATATTTCAACAAAGAAGCAAAGAAGAAACCATTCATTCATTCATTCATTCATTCATTTGCCTTTCAGGTTATGTCTAAGGGGAAATAGTTGCATTCGATTTAATTTAGTGGTACCAATTATAACTATTTCCAATAACCATAGTCAATAAGACCAGACAGAGGGTCTGATATTAAAAGCCCCACAAATATATGCTACATTAAACACAGTTGTTGACATGTGATGAGAGTTGGCAC
Organism: Fundulus diaphanus; assembly: GCA_037039145.1. Classification (NCBI taxonomy): domain Eukaryota; kingdom Metazoa; phylum Chordata; class Actinopteri; order Cyprinodontiformes; family Fundulidae; genus Fundulus; species Fundulus diaphanus. The sequence goes on from CM073134.1 coordinate 45,771,144, forward strand.
ACAGAGCACTATTGCTTTTGACCAAGATTTAACATGAAAATACCTAAATATTTAATTCCCTTATTTTGTGTACATCTTTGTTTAACAGCAGATTTAGCCAATATTCCATATGAATATTTCACTTCATGATACAGGCACCAAATTTGGCATAAATGAAGTATAGTTCCTATTTTTTTAAGAAAAGTACGTTACCTAACAAAAAATTCACAATGGCCACAAGTTTTCAACATGGCCGTCTCGTAAAATAGGAAAAAACTGTGTTCAGTGTAAAACATGTACAATAGAAACGTTCCATTGATCCAAACGTTAAATACAATGTATTTTGACTGGAATTCTTTTTTTTTGACAATTATATTCCAAAATGGCCACCAGATATCAAGATGGCGGTCATTGCATGACTCAAGATTATTACTTTTGGAGTTGTCTTACAAAATTATCACAAATTTGGGGCTTGTACCACCAAGTGAAAAATTCTTGTGGAACATTGATTTAATCTGCTGCGCTAAGTCTGCAAAATGGAAACTGAAAGCTCTGCTGACTGGGTGTGGCAGAAAGATGGTGAGGTCTGGCAAGTCTTTTGGACAACCCTTTCACCAACTGCATAGAGTTGTCAGCAGTTGACAAAATGTGAATGCAAGACTGAATGCCGAAGGCGATGCAAATACTATCACTTCAGCCTCAAGTGTACACAGTAATGTGCATGCAAATGTGAGGACTAAATGACTGACTAATCCACCACGAGAATCAAAAGAAAGTAATATCCTGCACCATGTGCTCCATATGTTTTCCAGGAAAAGTGTAATAATATATCTAATACACCAGCCTACCCCAGATTAGTAGTGCCACATTTTATACTATTGAAAGGCAGCATACACAGCACTACAGTAACTGTACATGTCTCTACACTGGACAGTTATTTGTTTAAATCAAAAGCATCGCCAAGAGTGTTTCAATATCCTTTCCTATCATCTTCCTTTCAATAATTCCGACTTTGTAAATACAGAATTGGGTTTTTCAAAATTCAAAAACATACATTTTGATGTATAGAACATCAAAATCACAGTATGCCATCGAAATCTAACTCTAGCTTTAAAACCACTTCAAAGGGTGGCCATCTCAAAAAATTGTGGCCATTTTGTTTTTCAACATCAGTAACGTACTTTTCTGAGAGAATAGGTCCTGGAGACCTGCACATGTGTACCAAAAGTGGTGATTGTACCACCAAGTGAAAGAATGTTTCAGCAATCCTCTGGGCCGGGGTGGAAAGTAACTACTCACGTTTACTTGCATTACTGGACTCAAGTACAATTTGTCTATACTTTGTACTTATTTAAATAGTTTACAAAAGCTGAACTTCTACTTGAGTATGATTTGGTATTTTACTTAGTTACATTTGAAATCACTTAAGTTACTGAGTAAAATAAAAGCCATGGAAACAAGGAGGCACATCAGTCGGATGTTAGTGGCACTAGCAAAAATACATTAACTACAGCTGAAGTTGACCACAGAGAAAAAGAAGTAAAACCATGGCTATACTTAAGGGACCAGTTTAAGTTTAAATACAAATAAGGCAACATCTTTATCATGCCTAAAGCAATCGAGTTATCGGCGTTTAAAAACCAAACACTGAACCTACACTAGCACGTGGACATAAGTAAAAAAGGTTTTAGAGTTTTATGAGAAACTGCTCATTTTCTTAGATGGCATGATTTTGTTTCACTTTTTTACATTGTTCCCGGATGTGATCTAAAGCTAAAAATAGCATCATTAGCGCAAACCAGGTGGCATCTAATTACTACATGTAGGAGTCAATAAGTGCACAGTATCTGCTTTGTGTTCAAAACTATGACTGCAAACATGATAAATAATATTTTAACAATAATATGAATAATATCAGTTTTATCTGGTACTCATGATTATACGTTGTATTGGCAAAAGCTGAAAACAGAGGATCAGAAGTTACTTTGGAGTCAGTCATTTAAAACTATTAGATATGACGGATAGTGAATATAGTGGACATAGAACAGCCAGGTTCTGAAGAAGAGGGAAACCACATAGAAAAGTTTCATAGATGAAGTGAAGAATTCAGAGGGTTTGGTGTGAAAGAGAAGGATGCTGAGACGAGTCCTTTAAAGGGGATATATCATACAAAATCAAATTCTTTAGCCCTTAAATATATTCTTGTTGTTGTTGTGTACTTGGAGTCTGTAGCCGTGCAGAAGATTTTAATTTAGTCTGTCCAGGTGCCGAGTAGATACCTTTATATTCTGTTTGAATCATGTTATACAGTTTTCTGTGTTCTCTGTTATGATTTTTTAACTATTACATCACAGTATTTGCTGCAGAACTGCCAAACAAGGCAATTAACTTCTGGCTAAACAGTTTTGCGAATCTGCCATTTTATTTATTTATTTTTTGTAGTCCAATTTCGAGGATGCCGAAGCTACAAGTGGATAAGTGAAAAGTCTTGGCTGTTGGGCGTATTAACCACACAATTTATTAAGCTGTCTCCCAGCATACTACATAAATGGCCAAATGGGGTGAAGTGGACCAAGCAATCAAAACAAGTTACTCTCAGACTCACCACGGGTAAAAGAGAAGCTGTGGAGCATCAATAACAAGGAATTCAGATCAAGGCATAGCAGGTCCCCTTTATATAGACCACAACTGAATTATTTAAATGTAAAAAGGAAGGCATTAAAAGCATAAGTTATGTTACCAATCCATCTCCACTTTTCCTTTTTGAAATGCACAAGGACTTTCTTCTGCTCATCCAAATGTCATTAAGTAACTTTAACTTAAAGTAACATTTTAATTAGGTACTTTTTACTTTTACTTGAATATATTATTTTAGTAGTCTTTCCACCTCTGCCTAGGGTTGCTCAAGGAGAAATGAGGGGGCACTGGAGCTTAGGCAGCGTATCTGCTGACAACCTTTGAATAAATACCAAGTGACAGTAAGTGAGAGAGAGAAAAGTTGGCACTGGTCATCTCTACAGTATTGTGAAAATGTCCAGCTGCACCACTGGGAGATTTCATAAACAGGTTCATCCCTGAGTCAACTTGCACAAAGGTCTGACTGTCTGGAGCTGGCCTCTCCAATTTAAGACATTAAATTATTATGGTTTTTCAACAGGAGAACAACTGGAAATGTGAAGGTAATTTTGGAAATTGTGTTTTTATGTTAAAAAAAGCTAAATATTCTTAAAGGGCTTTATTTATATTTTGTAATTTTAATATTATCCATAATTTGCATGTTTTCACAGTATGTTATTTGCCTTATATGAGATATTACTTAAGAAAATGTTAGTTTACAGGCTACCAGTTGTCATAAAACCTTAACAGGTTCTTGCCACCCACAGTTGACTTTTAAGGAATCAATCATTGGACATCCTGTCTCTCCTGGTCCAGGTTTTCACTCTTAAACCTGTTTAATCTAATTTTCCAATAATGGAATAATTTTCGAGTCCATTCTCCTGAGAGCAACAAAAAAAAAGAGAAAAGAAAGAGGGCCTTGCAGAGGATTGCGAAAGTTATTACAGTTTTTCTACCCTCTGTCCAGGATGTGCTCTACAGCCACTGCATAAACAGGACTCTGAACATTGTCAAGGACTCCTCAAGCCATCTACACAAAGTTATTAAACTGCTGCAATCAGTGGGAAAACCCACCAGACTGCTACACAGCTTTCTGCCACTAGCTGTTAAAATGCCGAATTGCTGTCAAGACTTTGTATTTGATATTGTTGCACTCATTTTATACAGTGGCCTTCAAAAGTCTGCAAACATGTCTTATATATTTACCCACAATTTATCTAAAGCCATAGTTTGCAGAGAGGCTCCAAAGGATCAACAGGATTTAATTTCATCAAAGTATTAGTTAAAAATAAGAGGGTAAAACGTTCTGCAACATTATTTATATGCGATGCAAAAAGATGACAGTCCTCATCCATTGAAAAAAATAAGACACAGCAAGGAAATCAAAAAAATTGGGCATTTTTCTAAGATTAGTCAAAAACCACACAGAAACTGGTGAGGCTGCCAGCAAGCAGAGAGCAACATTGAAAGAGCAGCCGGAATTTTCAAAGAGACATGTTGTCTTCTCCCTGGGACGACAATCTCCCTTCTTCTCCATTTATCTTAGCTAAGACGCAGGTTTGCGAGTCAGAAATCCTGTCTTCCATAGAAAATATCCAAACCTGGCTAAAATCATCAAAAAATGTTTGATAATGTGCTATGCTCTGATGAAACTAAACCTGAAGTTTTGGGGCACAATTACCGAAGGTATACTCGGCACAAAACGACACTGAGCATCACTACAAGGATAACATGCGTTTTTAACAAGGTGTGTGAAGTTGTGAATAGTTCCAGACATCAGTCAGCCTCGACCCAAAACCAGAAGATGTTCAGCATCTGGGAATGCATCCAAATCCACATAACATTTACCTCAAGAAAGGAAAATTCTGCAGCAGGTTTTTCCTTGCTGTTAGAGGGGAGTTTTCCTCTCCACTATCGCTTCATGTATGCTCATTATGAGGATTTGCTGCAAAGCCATCAACAATGCAGACGACTGTCCACTGTGGCTCTACGCTCTTTCATGAGAAGTGAGTACTGCTTGTCAAGACTTGATGCAATCTGCTGGGTTTCCTTAGATAGGAAACTTTTTGACCAATCTGCATGATTTCCCAATTTTACACATCTTTTTTCCACTTTCCTCCGTGGTTGCCCTTGGTAAAAATGAAATTACATTGATCTGCTGTTTCATTTAAATTACCATTGGCATTCATAAGGTGCTTTGCATTGACCATTTACGGTTGAATGTCGGCGTGTAGAGGGCAGAGCATGAGGCAGAGCCTTGATCACAAATGTCCAGGTGCAGCTGGGATTTATGAAGGATAATTGCTTGCTGGTGTGCATGCAGATGATGTTATAAACCAGGATTTTAGTATAGATCCTATGCAATGTTTTATAACATTGAATAGGATGTTTTGAAATCTAAACGAGATGAAGTAGACAGTGATCAGAGATTCCTAAAACTGCAGGGGGAAATTTATGGTATTCTTCTTTTAAGACACTGAAATAGTGGTCCAGACTGTTTTTATGCCTGGTGGGGCATTTTACAAGCTGTTTGTATTTTGGAAGTTAATTTGAGAGGTTTGTCTTGCTGAACCCCCCAAGAATAATGATAAGAGAGTCTTGGTGGTTTTTCTCCATGTCTGTTATCAACTCTGCAAGCTGTTTCTCGTTCTCTGATGTACAAGCTGGTGGAGGGATGTAAACACTGATCAGAACAAATGAGAACTCTCTGGGGGAATTAAATGTTTTGCAATTTAAAAAAAATGACTCCACATGAGGACCACATATTCTCTGTAACACTATGACATCACAACATCAACCTTCGTTTACATAAAAGCAGATTGCACCTACTCCCTTTTTCCCTGAGAGCTCTTCAATTCGGTCCGCTCAAAATCAAGAGCCAAGGGAAAAGGGAAAATGTAGCGGAAACGGATTCTCTTGCCCTTGATTACATTTATGAAGAACCTGGGAGTGCTGGTTATCTAGATTTTTGTTTTTTCATTGTGTTACCACACACCTACAGTATAGGCAAGCTTATGCTAGCCGCTAACCAATAATCACTGGCCGTCACTCAGTCTGTGTCATATGTCTTTGAACAAAAGATGCTGCACACACACGCACAGAGCATGATGAACATGCACAGCTCAGCATGTTTGAGAGGATAGCTGTTCTAGTTCATGATAAATTACTTTAAACAGAGGAAGATTTTGAGAAGAATATTCCATCCCTCTGTGCCCAGGCAGCAGTATTTGAGAAAAATATTGTTCGAGTCGGGAAGCCACTCCACTGTTGCCAATTATTGCGAGAGAAACAAGCAACTAGCTCTATTTTCTCTACCTTGTAAACAGTATAAACGAACAAGCCAAAAATCGCTGGTAATAGGTGGACCTGGCAACCCTGCTGGAAGCCTGGAACACAGTGTTGAGTGTTTCCGGAAGTCCCTTTAACGTCTGTCATCACTCTTTAACATATGTGCAATAGTGAGTGTTATGTGGAAATGTGTGTACGGCATCGTCCCCTTATTTATTTATTTATTTTTTCTGACAGTCTGTGTGTGGTGAGTGGGGCACTAGGGTGGGAAGGTGTGAATGAGATTTATTTATTTATTTATTTTTGCCAGGTTCGGGTCCAAACCGCTAGCCTGACATGGTCATACTCAATTCTAGTCAGAATTTGAGTCTGATACTGCTCCATAGAGCTGTGATTATGGGGCGTGTTTCGAACGAACCAGGGAAAAAAATTCCTCTGCACTCAATTGGATAGACCTAAAACCAATAAGAGCAACGGAGTGTGCGCCGTATGTTAAGCGACGCATAGTTGAATAGTCTGAATTAGCGAACGTACAACGTTACCTACTATGTTTACAACATGGGATTCATATCACGACATTGCGAGTTATTTACTAAGTCAGACAGTCAGATGATCTCTTATCATTTGTAAGTTAGATGAACTTCGTCCACGACGATACCCATAACGTTGGCTTGAAAAACATCGGAGCCTAGCATGTCCCTCCACTTGTTGTTCAGCAGCCAGGATTCCGGGCTTCCGAAAAGGAGCTGGCAACGACCGCTGGCTATATCCACCTCATCGTTCACGCCAAGTTGCATCGCCGTAATGCCCATTTCAGTTGCTTCTTTCATGAAACGAATTCAACCCAAGCGCGCTTTGGTGACGTGGTTGATTACGTTACTGTTGATCATCTGTCCATCATCGTATAAAGCCCGCCCTGACAATTTGATTGGCCCGCCAGATATTGGGCGAGCATACTCGCGCTAGTATTGAGCAATGCCAGACCGAACTTCCCGACCTAAAACGTTGTGGGCGGGACTAAGTTCGGAATGGCACCCAGGCTCCCTCTCCCAAGAACATCTCAAGTCTCCGCTAGGTGTGGAGCTGATCGCATCATAACAGGAGAAAGAAAGGTAAGAAGAAACACAACACAGACCTTAACAAGTTTTTTTTTTTGTGGAGCTGTAAATGCTAATGCTTAGAGAAATCTATGTAGGTGTGTATTGAAACCCAGGTCAGTGACATAAATGGCGGATGAATATCTTGTTGTGAACGTTATACTTACAGCTATTGAAACAATTTCTAAACTTAGCTTAAATGATAATGCAATAAACAAAAAGTTAGCTCTTCAATTATCTGTTTTTATATTAGTGTCACTGTGCCCACCACTGCTTTAATTTCTTTATTTCATTTTGCCAATGGGTATCATTCATTTTGGCTTAATTTTTACTCAACAGAGAATGACAGTGTGGGATTTCTTGTATGTTACTCTGTACTTGAGCTTAGATTCAAATAATTTCGCCAATTGAGACAGTATGTGTTCAGGGTAGCTACTCTGAATAATGGCCTTTTCTTTTCCGTTTCCTAAAGCTATGACTGGAGCAGTTTGGTACTTAATCAAAGGGTTATTTTTCTAAGAACTAAATAGTCCGTATCATATCAGATCCAGTAATGAACACAGTGGAAGGAACATAGACTTTTTTCTTAAACTACAAAGTGTTGCCAACTGTCAGTTCTGGCTCAATCAGAATAGGGAAACGCCATACCAAAATGTGTGCTGTACATGTCCCAACAGCTGCTCTGCATACTTTCCAGTGCTGTCATCCTTCATGTTCTAATGCTTTGCAACCACAAGCCCACTTTAAAGGAGGAAGAAAGACATCCACCTCTTCCAACAGGGTTACAGACAACACTCATCACTTAGTAGAGTAATTCCTTGTCTGCCATCCCTCAGAGGAAATTACATCTCTTTGCCACAAGGCGTGAAATCTCTATTAGCCCAGGGATGACAGGGAGTTACCAGAAAGATTAGAGGGACTGCAGCTCAAACAATGTTGCTGCTGTTTTCTTTTTGCTAAACTGACTCTGCTGTTTAACTAAACAAAAGCATAACAATAAGAACATACTTCCACAAATATGAGTTACATTTTACGCTCTGGGGACTTTTCAGTCATCACATTTTGGCAGGTGTACACAGTGCTCCTGAACATTGAGGTAATATTTTCCAGTTTTGACCTTTGGGGGTGATGATATACGAGGTTTGTCACTAAAAGGTAGGAGAGCTATTCAAAAGCTTTTCTTGCAGCTCTAAATTCCTTTGTGGTTAAAGCTGCAAAGCTGACTGTGCTGTAGTCTGGGTTTGCTGATTCATGCACAGCTTCATGGACTGGGGCAAAAATTGGGCCCTGCCATTTTCGGAATGTTAGGTTTTCATGTGCAGTCAGATTCAATAAATTAGAACATGTTCCAATAATGCTCATTCATCAGCCTTTGTGAGCTTTTAAAAATAACCATCTAAATAAATGTATTTGTCAAATATATTGCATTACCTGTAAGTGTAAATCATCATAACAAAAATAAAGGCCTTAAAGCATCAGTCTTTTTGTAATTACTCTATATAATGTGTTTCCTATAGTTAACTGAGTTACTGAAAAAAAATTACTTTTCAATAGTATTCAAATTTATTTGCAATAACTAAATATTCTAGGAAATTCTCTGTCAAAGATATCAAAAATATGCAGTTTGGTTTAGTTTAACAAATCAATCATCTATTTCAGTCATTTATTTGTATGGCCCTGTCCAAATCCACAATATTGGTGACTTTCTTAGCAAAATCAATGAATGAAAAAACAGAAAAGGGTAAAAGGTAAACTGAGAAAGCGGGTTAAAAACAAAGTAGATAAAATTAGAAGTGACACCACATTTTTAAGTCTCACAAGCCTGCCTGAATAAAACATTCTTGAATGTTATTAATTGTATTTATTACCATGTTTTTCGGACTATAAGTAACACTTTTTTCATTGTTTGGCTGATCCTGCGATTTATAGTCAGGTGTGACCTAGATCAAATATATAACATATTTTTAAATGATAAATCACCAGCTTTATCATACGACATGATACCCCGACAATTCCAGTCTATTGCTGTGACTACAGGCATGTCTTGATTACATCAAAACCTGGATGACTTTAATTTTCTGCTTTTAAATTCTGACAAGACAGTAGTTGTCATCTTTGGACCAGAGTCCAAAAATCTCTTAATCAACCTCTTAATCAATCATATAATCTGGATGCCATTAAATTGGCCTCTTTTAATAAAGTAAAAAATCTTGGTGTTATTTTTGACCAAGATATGACATTTAAGTCCCATATTAAACAGGTTTCCAGAGTTTCCTTTTTCACCTCCGGAATATTGCCAAAATTAGAAATATTCTGTCCAGGGGTGATGCTGAAAAACTAGTCCATGCATTTGTTACTTCAAGGCTGGACTATCGTAATTATTTAATATCAGTTTAACTATTTCTAACTATTTAACTTCCCCTCATTGGCTTCCTGTTAAATCCAGAATAGATTTAACAGGAACGTCTAAAGCCCTTAATAATCAAGCTCCATCATATATCAGAGCTCTGATTACTCCGTATGTTCCTAACAGAGCACTTTGCTCTCAGACTGCAGGTCTGCTGGTGGTTCCAGAGTCTCTAAAAGTAGAATGGGAGGCAGATCCTTTAGCTATCAGGCTCCTCTCCTGTGGAACCAAGTCTCAGTTTTGGTCCGTGAGGCAGACACCCTGTCTACTTTTAAGACTAGGCTTTTTGATAAATCTTATAGTTAGAGTGGCTTAGGTTATCCTGAGCTACCTCTATAGTTATGCTGCTATAGGCTTAGGCTGCTGGAGGACACCAGGGTCTATTTTTCAACTTTTAAGTTTTTTTTCTCTGTCTTGTTTCTCTTCATAGTACGTACACCATGTCTTGGGGTTCTGTTAGCTGTGACACCATCCATTGGGAGGCAGATCATCTTCCATTACCATAGAACATAGAAACATAGAACACAACATAGAACATAACATAGAAAGGATCAATGTGTGCTTCTGTGCTCTTTTGTGTCTCTGCTCTGTCTTCACTAACCCCCAGTCAGTCGAGGCAGATGACTGTTCACACTGAACCTGGTTCTGTTGGAACCAAGTTCCTCATGAAATGCTCTTTCATGAGGATTGAATTCTGCTTGTCAAGACTTGATGCAGTCTGCTGGGTTTCCTTAAATAGGAAACTTTTTGACCAATCTGTATGATTTGATTGCCTTGAAATATCATGTGTTGTGAACTGGTGCTATATAAATAAAATTTAATTAAATTGAATTGAACTGAATTGAACTGAATATCGGTTTGTTTGGATGACAATACGATATTAGCCGATATAACACAGTCTGTTATGATTTCTGATCGATGCGATCGATATGATGCAATATCATCTGCCATTCTAACACTATTATTTACATTGATAATAACTTTAAAAACTGATATGGTTTGACCATTTTCTTTCTAAGTAGGCATTTAAATAAAAAACATTCTTCTAATTTCAAAATAATAATAATAATAGATCACCCGTTCGGTAGTACATCCCATGCAGGGGTTTTTCCTCCCACTATGGTTCCTTCAGTTCCTTCTCTTCCAGCTTCCATTGTCTGAGACATTCACTGAGTGCTTCATCCCTAGGGACCATCTTCCTGATATATTCCCCAGGCTTTTAAGGTCTAATGTGGTTCTGTTACAGATTGCAGTTTGCTTGTCTGCCTGTTTTTTTAACACTATGCGAGCATTTGAGTCCAAACTCAAACTCCTTGTTTGCACCCGCAAACTTGGCTAATAAAGTTGATTCTGATGGCCGATGCCACCACAGAGTCAAAGAAGGTATTCAGGAGCGCCCCTTACTTTCCAAATGACCTCAGTCTCCCCAGCAGGTAGAATCTGCTCTTAGTCTTCCTGTAAAGAGAGTCAGTTTTGTGACTCCAGTGCAGTTTATTGTTCAGGTGAACACCCAGGTACTCATAAGAGTCCATTATCCCCACATCAGTTTTCTGAATGTTCACTGGTGTCATTGAGGTGGATCTACACCTGAGAAAGTCCACCACCAGCTCTTTTGTTTCCCTGCATTATCTAATGGCAAACTACCTTATATATCATTCTGTAGATAAATGTGTACGGCACTCTTTTAAAAGCACCTTTTAGTATTCCTAGATACCTTTGAGTTCTCACAAACTGTAACTTAAAAAAAAATTAGGAACATTGTACTAGCTCTGGGTACTGTTTCATGGATTACCTCGTTTGGGAGTGATGGATGGAGCTTACTGAACCTCTGAGCATGAACTGGTGCAGTGAGTTAACTAAACAGCCCCACTGTTCCAAAAATAAGGACAGAAAACACGAGACTGGGGAGCATTATCCAGAACACAATTACATGGACGAATTTATATTCTCTGTTTATTCCAGAGTAATCCATGACATGAACCTGAGCTGACAGAAAAAAAAAATACACAGAGAGCACATGCATACCACTCTGCAGGAATTTGGGGGAAAAAAATAACCCTGGTAGATTTTACATTAGACAGACGACCTCATCCAAACATTGCATGGATAGAGATAAACATACCGCAGAGAATATTCTGAATGTGTAATGCTTTGCCAGACAGAGAACCAGATAATTCAGCTGGACATGGTGTTGCGCTTAAAAGGTTTATTGAAGAACATAAAACAAATAAACAAAAACGTGGTGCGACAGGAGAGAGTGCAGGTTGAGCAGGAGACAGACTGAGCAAATGGCACGCTGCTCACAGGTCTGAGAGCCAGGCAGGGGGCATGATAGAGGCAGACAGGTCCAAACAGGGTCAGGCAGGAGACAAAAACAGTCCAGCATTGGGACCAGAGTCAGAAGCTGGTGAGGTATCACTCAACAGTGTCAGACCCTTTTCTACAATGCTCAAGTGTGGTTATTTCTTTCCCTTTAATCATTAATGCAACATCTTTGGTTCTGAAAGCTCTGTAATTTGTGTCATGATGTTTGACATGTGTCTCTGTGATGCTGTCACTCTCCAGATAAAAAAGGTTCTTAGCAAGATTGCAGATGCAGACGAGTTAAAAAGAGCTATGGAAATGTATTTCAAACTTAATGTCTGTCATTTCAGTATGCTTGTCTGGAATATGCACATGGAACATATGTTGACATGTCGCCCAAACTTATTTCCCCCTAATTCATTCCCTTTGCTGCTGTTCTTTCTTTGTTTATATCCCATTGTCTGATTCAATCTCAGATTAGGACAGAACACATTTCATGAAGCTCCATGGAGGAATGCAAAAGCACACCGCATGATACCATTCCCTGTGAAAGTTTGGGTGTCTGTCATTTCACTCCTAGCTTCAGTTACACATTCATCAGCAAACACGCAAACATCTGCACTCATACTTTTCATCTCTTCCTTCTTGAATTGATGTTCATTTAAACTCTCTAGGACTTGAGTCCTTTGTGTGTAAAAGGAAATCCCTTTGCACTGAGGGTGTTTTGATGTCATTGTTCCCTCTGGAAACTATTGAGCAAATAAGCATTTGTTCCTCTTGCACTCTGCTTGCAGGACACTCATCTCCTGGGAATGTTGACCTGCACCCTGTTTCAGAACGAATGGCCGATCTACCCTGAGTAGAAAGGTGCTACTCTGAGTAGTTCTACCTCAAGTTGTCATACTAACCGCTTTCATTTTCAGTAAAGGTGATACCAATCAGGTATCTAAACTCAGCGTTCAATCAACCCTGAGTTGAGCGTGAGCACGAGCTTGAAAGAAGCCCTCATCAATGGAACGCAGATAACACGATTCACTGTGGCAACGGCAGGAAATAGGAAGCCTTAAAGTGTGCGTTTCCCGTGATTGGAATTAGAAATCTTTAATGACGGCATTTGGAGAATATTGAATCTTAACTATCAAAAAGAAACAATGCTGTTGCTGTAGAAAAGCGAGTTAGCGGCAGAGGATTGCCGCTAACTAAAGAATTAAAGAATTAAAGCTTATCATTATTCTCACACTACACTCATTCAAAACCCAAAAAGGCGTGTGTGTGTGTGGGGGGGGTGTCTAGGTGCAACCCGACAGGCATAAAAAGCACAATTTAATCAGGTTATTCTTGTGTTTAACCTTAAACAACTAAATTATTGTTGGATATATTCAACATTTGCAATTAATGATGGGATGGTGTTATTGCCAGCATTTGGCTGCACCCATTACTGTTGATGCAAATTTTATTGTAGGTATAATTTGTGCCAACCTCACTATATATATGAATGGAAAAATAAATGAATGAAAAATTAGAGCTGGAAGTCTCAAAATTGAAACGGAATAAATTATTGCTTTCATTGTGTTTAGTTCTTTCATCAATCTTGTGGGTCTCTGACTATGGCACAACATTAAACTCTACTATAACTGAGTGCAACAGTAACATTCCTGACAGTGCAACATACATGTCTGAAATATTTTGTGTTTCCCTACATTATTAAAAAGCTGCTGTTGGCATAAAAACGAAGTGCAGCACAAAGGAATTGTTCAGAACTGAGCGCCTCCACTCGTGTTATAAGAGTGATGTGCGGGCTGAGAATATGGAGATAAGTCATTGAAAGCGGTGAAAAACAGAATCACTTGATAAAAAAGGAATAACAAGATCAAAGAAATGATCAGACATTTAATCATGGTCTGATCACCCTCTCCCGACACAGATTTCTGTGGAGCATTTGTGCTCCAGCATACAGGCTCCTCTGAAACAGAAAAGCCAGGGTATGCAGGAATTTACCCCAGAAATTACTCTGGATATCCACTAACCCAGCCTTCTGAAATGGGGCCCTGAAGATTAGGGGACTGGCCTTTCATTAAACATTAACCTGAATAATCAAGACACTGGCAGACCAGAATGAAGGTCAGATGTTGGAGATGGGTGTTTAAGTCTTTATTCCATGGACGTGAACGCAAACACAGGACCAACCATAAAACCTAAATTCAAACTTGGGATGAAGAAATAAAATACATTTCTGACATTTAAACTGATTCCACTATCAATAATCAGATGAAGCTTTGATAATAAGTATTTGGCATGTAAACATGAACAAATATAAAGCAACTACGAAAATGAGGAATTGTTTAATCACATTGATCTTTGCTTGATCAGAAACTGTGGTGCGCTGGGTGGAACCACTCTGACTGACTAGAGTTGCAGCGACCCCGCGCCCATTTTCTGTGTATTTTTCTGTCGTTTATTGCTTCCAACTGCAGCCACTGTGACCAAAGAGCAAATCCTAAATCTCTCTCTGTCCTTCATCAAACTGGAGAGGTTCTCTGAGATCTTGGTCAGAAGCGAGGCAGCACTGTGGGTTTTACCGAAGAAGCAGGCGAGGTAAACAGGCAGGAAAACTCGTCAAACTCCACCTGCAGGGACTGCACACTCCGCTCCCATGCAACCGACAAACTGCTCCTTCTCTGCACAAAGAAGGCAGACTTTCGCCAATCTCCCACACTCTGCTTCACCGAGACATGGCTGGGCGATCACATTCCAGACAGCAATCCACCACTGCCAGGGTTCCAGCTGTTTCATGTGGATCACAACACAGAAAGATAAAGGAGGTGGGATTTGCTTTTATACCAATGAAGACTGGTGCTCAGATATTACACTGCTACAGAAATCATGCGGTGCTCACTTGGAGTCATTCTCTATTAACTGTAAACCTATTTTTCACAGAGTTCTCGTTTATTCTGATTGGAATTTATATTCCCCCATCCAGCACATCTGAGGCAGAAAGAGAGCTTGCTGACCTCATAACAGATATCATTCTGGGTGATTTTAACAGCACAAATCTATCCAATGAGCTACCCAGATACAGACAGCATGTCAACTGCCCCACCAAAGGAAAAAACACACTGGGCCACTGTTACATTGTTTTAACAGATGCATATAGCGCTGTCCCTCGTGCAGGGCTTGGTCTCTCTGACCATTGTCTGCTCCACCTTATCTCAACCTACAGGCAGAAGCTGAAAACCTCTACGCCTGCTGTTCGGACTGGTCAGAAATGGACTCATGAGTCTGAATCATTACATCGTACCTTTAAGACAAAAGAGGTGATGGTTGACTTTAGGAGAAGTCCAACCTGAAGCCTATCACAGTTAGAGAGAACATGAGGAGAGGGTGGCCTGCTTTAAGTTCCTGGGTGTGAGCATGGATGAAGATCGCCAATGGAGTCTAACACCACAGCAAACATGAAGAAGGCCCAGCAACATCTCCACTATATAAGGTTCCTCAGAATGTTAATCCCTGAGGCGGGAGCTGCTGATTGTCTTCTGCTGTTGCTCCATTGAGTGCTCACTTGTTGCACAAATTACCCCATGACAGATTTTATAATAGTGCACTAACTCTAATCAATTCCTTGCTTCTCTGAAGTGGGCCATGTGCAATTTTTACTTCTCTGATGTAAGACTTCACTATTGATGCACTGCATTTTATTCTGTACATACTTTCTGCAAGAGAGTTTCTTTGTGTGCCTTTCATGGGTCAGTAGATCCATTTCGTTACACTATTACACATTGTAGGTTTGTATAATGACAATAAATATTTTATCTTGTTTTCCAACTCAGGGCCTGATCGTCAAAGATTCCAAATAAGGAGAAGTAAATTGCAGAAAAACAATAGCGTGTACAGTAAGTGGGCGTGTTCCAGGTGATCTTCAAAGATTGTTTCCTGCAAAGATGTACAAAACCATTTTGGTCCGCCCCATTTAAATGAGTAAATTGTGTGTACTACCCAGGGTCCAGACCAGGAAGCAGAGCCGTGGTTTAACACACCTCTCTGCAGCTTCTGTACTGTTACCCACCCATTACCCTATTGAGACGGTGTCTTTCCCACGGCCAAAACTTAACAGATCAAAAACTGATCTAAAGGGAACAAATCATAAAAATCTAATAAAAATCCATACGGATCACTTTGAACCAAAAAATAAAAGAATTAAATGTGGTCTATTAAATATAAGGTCTCTCCCTCCAAAGACTTTGTTAGTTAATGAATTGATTTCTGATAATCAGATTGATTTGTTTTGTCTCACAGAAACCTGGCTACAAGAGGACTACGTTAGTATAAATGAGTCAACTTCCTCCAGTTATTCAAATTTCCACATTCCCAGATCTGTGGGAAGAGGAGGAGGAGTGGCAACCATCTTTCAGTCTGATTTATTAATTAGTCCCAGGCCAATTAATAATTACAGTTCTTTTGAACATTTAACCCTCAGTTTCCCTCATCCAAACTGCAAAGCAATAAAACCTCTTCTGTTTATTGTTTTGTATCGTCCACCAGGCCCTTACACTCAGTTTTTGGATCAGCTGTCAGACTTCTTATCTGATTTGGTGTTAAATACTGACAAGGTTATTATAGTGGGTGATTTTAACATCCATGTTGACACTGAATGTGATAACCTTAGTGTAGCCTTTAAAACTGTCCTAGATTCAATTGGTTTTGCTCAAAATGTGCATAAGCCAACGCACTCTCGGCTCCATACTTTGGACCTTGTGCTGACATATGGCATTGACTGTGAAGAATTAACAGTATTCTCTCACAACCCTGTCCTATCTGATCATTTTTTAATAACATTTGAGTTTAATCTAACTGATTTCTCCACCCCCAAAAGAGGGTTCCATTATTGTAGATCTTTATCGGATAATGCTGTATCAAAACTTAAAGAGTCTGTCCCCCTCTTAATATCCTCAGTATTGCAGAAATGCCCTGTAGATGGCAGCAATGCTGTTTCTTCCCATTCACAAATAGATACATTTGCTAACAGTGTGACTTCCTCATTGCGTTCTGCATTAGATAATGTAGCTCCCTTGAAAAAGAAGGTGATAATTCACAGGAAGCTGGCTCCCTGGTTTAATTCAGAGCTGCGTTCCTTGAAACACAATGTTAGGAAATTGGAGATAAAATGGCGCTCTACACACCAAGAGGAATCCTACTTAATCTGGAGGGACAGTCTATTGTTGTATAACAAGACCCTTCGCAGAGTTAGAGCAGCATATTTTTCATCATTAATTGAAGAGAATAAAAATAATCCTAGATTTCTCTTTAGTACAGTTGCCAAACTTACTCAGAGCTGCAGCTCTGTTGATCCAACCCTTAGCTCTTAGTAGTAATGATTTTATGGGATTCTTCATAAATAAAATTGATGCCATTAAAAATAAAATAATTGGCATCCTCCCAAACATGATTACCTCATCCCCAGTAAGTAAGGCAGCATTGGAGGAATCTTTAGAACCTGCGCTGTGTCTGAACTGTCTAGAAGCAGTAGAGCTTTCTGAGCTATCTAAAATATTAGCTTCATCTAAACCTTCTACCTGTATGTTAGACCCAATCCCAACCAAGTTGTTTAAGGAGGTATTCCCTTTGATCAGTGGTCCTATTTTAGGCATGATTAATCTATCCTTAGTAAATGGATATGTACCACAGGTTTTTAAAGTAGCTGTTATTAAACCTTTACTTAAGAAACCTTCTCTTGATCAAGATGAGCTAGTAAACTACAGACCTATATCTAATCTTCTTTTCTTATCTAAAATTCTTGAGAAAGTAGTTGCTAATCAACTTTGTGAACATTTACAAAGCAATGACCTACTTGAGGAGTTTCAGTCAGGCTTCAGAGCTCATCATAGCACTGAAACGGCTCTGGTGAAGGTCACTAATGATATTCTCATGGCCTCAGATAATGGACTTGTGTCTGTACTTGTCCTGTTAGATCTTAGTGCTGCATTTGATACAGTTGATCACAATATTCTCCTATATACTGTAGGGATTAAGGGGAAAGCATTAGGCTGGTTTAAATCTTATCTGTCGGACAGATTCCAGTTTGTTCATGTTAATAATAAATCTTCCTCAAACTCTAGGGTCACCTGTGGAGTACCACAGGGTTCAGTCCTTGGACCAATTCTCTTTACTATATATATGCTTCCGATCGGCAAAATTATCGGACAGCATGGGATTAATTTCCACTGTCATGCTGATGACACTCAGCTATATTTATCCATAAATCCTGATGAATCCAATCAATTACTTCGACTGCAGTCATGTCTTGATGACATCAAAAGCTGGATGACTTTAAATTTCCTGCATCTAAATTCTGACAAGACCGAAGTTGTAATCTTTGGGCCAGAGTCCTCAAAAAATAAACTTCTTAACCAATCACTTAATCTGGATGGCATTAACTTGGCCTCTGGTAATAAAGTAAAATATCTTGGTGTTATTTTTGACCAAGACATGTCATTTAAATCCCATATTAAACAGGTTTCCAGAGTTTCCTTTTTTCACCTCCGGAATATCGCCAAAATTAGAAACATTCTGTCCAGGAGTGATGCTGAAAAACTAGTCCATGCATTTGTTACTTCAAGGCTGGACTATTGTAATTCTTTACTATCAGGAAGTCCACAAAATGCAGTTCAAAGCCTTCAGCTGATCCAAAATGCTGCAGCAAGAGTTCTGATGAAAATCAATAAGCGGGATCATATTTCTCCAATTTTAGCTTCCCTTCATTGGCTTCCCGTTAAATCAAGAATAGAATTTAAAATTCTTCTTCTAACGTATAAAGCCCTTAATAATCAAGCTCCATCATATATCAGAGCTCTGATTACCCCGTATGTTCCTAACAGAGCACTTCGCTCTCAGACTGCAGGTCTGCTGGTGGTTCCTAGAGTCTCTAAAAGTAGAATGGGAGGCAGATCCTTTAGCTATCAGGCTCCTCTCCTGTGGAACCAACTTCCAGTTTTGGTCCGTGAAGCAGACACCCTCTCTACTTTTAAGACTAATCTTAAAACCTTCCTTTTTGACAAAGCTTATAACTAGAGTGGCTCATGTTACTCTGAGCTACCTTTATAGTTTTGCTGCTATAGGCTTAGGCTACTGGAGGACATCAGGGCCTATTTTTCTCACTCTACTGATTTTTACTGTTCTCCAGTCTACTGTTCTCCAGATTTGCATTGCATTACATTGAAATGACTGTTGTCATTTCAGCTTTTAACTTTTTGTTCTCTCTCTTTTTTCTTCATAGTAGGTACATCTGGTCTGACGTTCTGTTGACTGTGAAATCATCCAGGGAGGACAGATCACCAACTATTACCATCTAATGTAGAACAGATTACTAGATCAATGTGTGCTTCTGTGCTTTTTGTCTCTCTTGTTTGTGTCTCTGCTCTGTCTTCTGTAACCCCCAGTCGGTCGAGGCAGATGACCGTTCATACTGAGCCTGGTTCTGCTGGAGGTTTTTCCTTCCCGCTAACGGGTGTTTTTTCTTTCCACTGTCGCTTCATGCTTGCTCAGTATGAGGGATTGCAGCAAAGCCATGGACAATGCAGACGACTCTCCCTGTAGCTCTACGCTTCTCCAGGAGTGAATGCTGCTTGTCGGGACTTTGATGCAATCAACTGGTTTTCTTATATAGGAACATTTTTGACCAATCTGTATAATCTGACCCAATCTGTATAATATGATTGAACTTAACTTTGTAAAGTGCCTTGAGATGACATGTTTCATGAATTGGCGCTATATAAATAAAATTGAATTGAATTGAAAAATACTACTGCCGATCTGAGAGCTGCTGTAAAACAAAGCTGAAGTTCTAAGGAATGTTTCTATGTCTGAATGCAATGCCAGTCAGAAGCGGAGGTCACATACACCCAGGGACACCCAGGGTGCACAAAATCGTTTTTAATGAACAAAGAACTTCTTCTATTTAACTTTTTCGTTTTTTAAAGATAGTATTAATTATTATTCAAAAAATAAAGAAAACAAACTATTGTTTTGTCAGCAGAAGTTCTGCAAAAACAGTTTAACTACATGACAAAACAAAAGAAAAAACTTTTATTTCTATTTATTTTTAATAAGAAAATATTGAAGCTGACAAATCAGACATAACCCTATTCATCATTATTCTACTGGTTTGTGTATCAGTGACAGTGGTCATGTGAAATGTGGCAGCTAAGCGGAGCCTCTCCAACCCCCTTTGACTAATAATTTCCCCCAGGCGTTGGAGTTGATGATGATAACTTTTTAACAAAATAATAACATAGATAGATCTGTCCAGAGTGTACCCCGGCTCTCACCCATTGACCGTTAGGCACCAGTCCCCCTCCAACCCTGCAAGGATAACCATGTATAGACTATGGATGGATAAGGTACAGAGCTCGTATATAGTTTTTTTTCTGACAGGAACTGGTGGACTCAAGCTGCTTATCTGGAAGAGGACAGACAGAACACTACTGAAAAGTGATTGATAGTAATCATGTTGGGAACATCATTCCCACTGTCTGTGTAGGCGAAGGTTGCTCTGAGAAGGGAAAGGTTCAGTCGGGCTTGGAAATTATGCGTTAGATGAACTCAAGAGGAGGGGTGCACCAGGAAGTGCAAGTGGTCAGTTGGAGAGTGGGCAGGCTGAAAAATGATATGAAATAGTAGGAGCAGTGTCTGACAACCGGAGACAGAGTATGTTTAGGAGGAACTTGTGGAAAGGTGAAGGATAGGCTTGAATGCGTCTTGGACCGGGAATAACAGGGAAAGACATCCACTTCAAGATCTTTGTTGAGTGTTGCTTTCTCAGGCACATTCTCTAACAACAAAAGGGCAAAGACAAACAGCAACGGCCAAAGTGTTTTTCAAGAAAATGTAAAATATCTTAAAGGTGGAACATCAAGGACCGTAGGATCTTCAGAGAGCTCCTTAAGTATCTTTAAGTAGATTAGTTGATGGCAGTCATGTATGACTGTAGCACTCACCCTAGGCTATGACCCCAAAAACTAGTCTTGCAGCTTCTGGAGAGAGGACACAAGTATAACCAGCGCGACATACTCCAAAACCAATCTTATAATCTTATCTCATTCATTTTCCTCCCACAACTGAGTTTTTCCTCAAACACTGCTTGTGTGCCAAATTGTTGGTTATAAACATCTGTTGACAGAACCTAAAGTAGATCATGAGACAGAGATTAGCAGTTAAAAATGATTAAAGAAACCAGGGATAACAGCAGTACATCATTAGTCATATGATCACCAGCTCTTTTGTTTTGCCTTTCAGAGCAGTGGTTAAAGTTAAGATAGGGCTCGGGTGAGTGCATATATATGGGTGAATGCATATATTTTCATAAAATATTGTATGCAAAGAGTGTTTCTTATCGCAACATGATTATAACAGCAGAGCACAGAGTCAACTTGAAGCACCTGAGCTCGTAGGAACAGGTTCGAACAGAGTAGCATATTATACAGGATTCCGTGTTGCAGGGTATCAGTAAATATCTCAGCCATTTACTAAACTAGGCAACACTGCAATGTGTAAAAGCAGCATGTAGTTTAATAAAAGCTCAAAAAGATATAAATAGGACTTTCAGTTGGTAAACATCACAGTGAATTTTTTTCCCTTTCTGTTGACATCTTATCAGTTTTCTATAGGTTGTTGATAGCTCAACAAAGATAGCTTTAGAACACTTAATTTGTCATCTTGTAGCTATCACAGTACACAAAAAGAAAGGAAAATCCCCCCAGTTATCAATTTGCTGACTAAAAACCGCTTGTTGCAGGGACTAGTAACTGTTTTCAGTGGTCATTGAGCAAAAGTTAACCAGTCCATCACAGAGCAACACAAAGACAATCAAGCACATGTCCACTCACTCTTAACATGACATGCCTGCATGGAGAGAACATGCAAAGCAATCTGCTAAGCAATAGTGGTAACACAGCAAGATTATGCTGCCAAATAAAGAAAAAGCTAATTAAAAGAAGTAGTTTACTGGGAAATTTTACAGAGCCAACAAGTGATAAAAGCCTTGTCTTGATAATAATGCCTTTTTTCACAACCTCTTACCATTCTATCGATATTCGCTTTCTATCTTCACCAGTATTGTTTTGTAGATTTCTCTCCAACTATGCACCAAGTTTTATTGTACCTCCCTAGTTCTACCAAGTAACCTGAATGTACTGTGCCACTGTGACTGTAGTCTGACATCTGACAACATTCCCTAGCATCTTAAAGATTGGTTGTTGGGCTGGCTGATGACAATTAGTTATGACTTAGACTTAGACTTAGACTTAGACTTAGACTTTCTTTATTGTCATTTTGTATACACAGAGTGCATACAGAACGAAATTTCGTTTTCACACAGCTCAGAAAGATTGCAGTAACTCTACAGGATACCTTGCGGTGAATTACAGTACAGGATAAAGTGCAGTGATAAATCGCAGTCACTTACAGGATAAGTTTCAATTGGCTTCCGGAAGTGCAGCAGTGAACAGTAGGCAGTTGAAATGTAAACAGTGTAAAACAAATGTAAACAAATATGCAGTAAGGTGCAGCAGTGATTTAAAAAGTAGACAGTTGCATTGTACACAGTTTTGCAGTGCGTTTCCCGCTAAGGTGCAGCAGCAATTTAATACAATGTGCAAGTGTGCAAATGTGCAAATCAGCGAATCGAATGTGGTACACAGTCCGTTTTTGTACTTTAGCAGTTCAGCTAAATAAGTTATACAAGTTTTGAAGAAACCCTCACAACGTTTACATTATTAGAGTAGAAAGATTAAGGGTATTTGATAGAAAATGGGAATTTGTAAGTTTACAGATAAGATCCAAAAATCTCTAAACTCTGAGAATACTACGATCGGCCAGCGGTTAGCATTTAACAACGCTTATTCAAAACTGTTCTCGTTGAAAATCTAAGAGCGCCTTCTCACTGCAGCTGAATTGATTCCCAAGATAGTCCACTCTTTTCAGAATGGATTGAAAGATGATCCAGACTCTAGCATGGACCAACAGGGACCACAAACCAACTTGGTTTGATGGATGTGTTACATTAATATTTCAGGTGGCTGAAATATTTACAAAATCAACATATAGACATGGGGATTACAAACTTCCTTGTTTTTCCTAACTTTTGAGCAACTATTTTATGTATTTAGTTTTTATTTACTTTGTAAATGTAAATACTAATGTCCAAAAGAACCAGAAAAAGCTATGTTAAGTAAACAGTTGTTAGATCTGTGGTTTTCAGCTATTGCTTCTTATAAAAACTTGAAATTTATTCTCTATTTCATGTCAAAAACTTGGCTAATCATCTTGCTTCACAGAATAAGCTAAAATATATAACTGTGAATGTTTTGCTCTAAACGATCTAAATGAGTGCTGTTACAAAGTAGTGGTTGTATAAGATGTCTCACACTTTGGTGTTTTTAAATCAGTACTGCTCATTAAAAAGTACACAGTAACTGTTTAGAATGGCCAATCAAATAGTGTGGGAAAAAAAGTGATTTTATTTGAGTGTACAGACATTCCTTATTTGGAGTGTACATTGTTTGGGCAGAGGGTAAGAGTAGTCACATATTAGCATTAGAAGGTCAGAAAGGTAGATGGGGAACATTACTTGAATCAGAAGCTTGGGAATGTTTGACACAAGCCCCATCGTTTAGTCTTTCCTCAGAGATGATTTGCTGTTTCTTGGTTTGGTCAGGCAATTAAAGCACTTGTTTAATATGATGCAGCCTAAAAATACCCTGTATAGTTAAACCTGACATAGCGGGCTTCTAACTGAATGCTAGCAGTAATTTCTATGATGAGAACATGTCATGGTTGCACATAAATCTTTCAACCTCAACATGGCAGTGGTATTGAAAGTCCAACATGAGCCAAGAGCAATAACTATCTCTGCTAAGCATATCAACGCTGTCTTCCCACCCTTCCCCACACAGGCTAGTTGTACTGTGTCTTTCTGTGGGTTCTTGTCTGTCCCAGTCGCCCAGTGTGTTTTAATCCCTGAGGATTTTGATGGTGTATTGTCTCCGATTGACTCAAATGATCTTCGTCTGTTGTTTATGCCGTGTTTCTGCTCTGCTTTCCTGTCTCCCATGGCCTACTTTTTTCTTTTGTCTCTCAGTGGCATTTCCATGCCCCGGTGTCTAAACAAAGAGAGAGGTATGGTTTAGGTTCTGCCCAACAACAAGCACAATGCCAAACCTGCTGCATCAACAAATGAGATGCAAAGTGCCGGCTGGCTGGTAGGTTGGCTGTTGGTGAGGCAAATATTTTGTCAAGCCTGAAGGGAAAATTAACTCTAATGACTCGGGGCCTACAGGAAACGTAATATTTTAGTGGCAATCAGGAGAAAAGTGTTTTTTGTTTTTAAAGTAATTCCTCTTATAAGAAGTTTCATGTAGCCAGGTCTGTGAAGAATGGTTCTTAGGATGTACCCGGGTGCAGCCAGGCAGGCAGAGGCAGTAAGATAAGTTAAATATTTAAATGAAAAATAGCAAAAAACCTACTTCTGACAGCAGTGAAACAAAAACCAGCACAACTAGTAATAGGCTTTGCATGGCATGAACAAAACAGAAGAAACCCGCATCAGGAATGAATTAAATGACTGTTATAGAAAGCAGAGGAAACAGGTGACTGGTATGAATTAGCTGAGACTTCAACAGGTGGATTGAATAAGCTAAATTGGCTGGGGCTATGGTAGAGGGTGACAGGCTGAAATAAAGATGAATGGAGCTGGATAGAAATACAAGAACATAATCAGACTGAAAACACAAGACTCCAAGTAAAAATGAATACAAGAATCAACAAGAAGGCAAGAAGTAAATAAATGCAGTAACAAGGAAAAAACATCTAACAAATCTAAATACAAAAAAGTAAACCTTTTGGCAAAAGCCAAACGCCAAAACTAGTAACTGTATATGGACAAGACCTATACAACATAAATAAATGACAAGAAAAACATTAATCTAAATCAAAACCATAACTAGGCACCTCAAAATCATGACATCTCCAGCTTAAACATCCCCATTCTTTTTTCTTTCCTTAATCCAGCCTAAAGCCTTCTGTGTGGTTAAAAATCTTTTAATTCAGCCATGCCACATAGTAACCACTGTGAAGTTAGTTTCAGGTTGAATATGGGATATTTGCACTCCATGGCTTCTGCAGTGACTGGCTCCTGTTGGAGCTGAAACAGGGAGGCTGATCTGGGTCTGCTGTCTGCTCGCTGTTCCTCCTTCCTCCTCTCAAGTCAGACATGCTAGCGCAACTCACGGCCAGTGCATCAGCTGGGATGAAGCGGGGGAAGGGGAGGGGAGAGGCTCTTTGCTTGATGGTGTCCTCTGATTGGAGAATATGAATTAGGTAGAAAGGCCACCCGTTTTCTGATCTGACTGTTTTTGAGCAACGCAACAAATCTGATCGCCCCTGCAGATCCTTTGGTATTCACTTCTGACATTCAGAAGGCCTCATCTGTGAACAACAGATCATATTATACCCCCAAAACCTCAGAAAAATGAAATTTGTTGTCATGGCCCTTTTAATATCCAATAAATATTTGGGGGGACTAAGGATGGTGGTGAAGGTATATGATCCTCAACAGTCATATTTCATTTGTCCTACATTAACTCTACATAGGGCTCTCAATCAATTCACCCTTTCATACTCGGGGTACAAATTTATTATATAATTTAGTTCCTTTTTATTTTTATCCCCTATTCGGAAACAAGTCATTTTATGCTTACATCCTAAACCATAGCTTATTTGTTTATTTCTCTTTGTAAATGATAATAGAAAAGTAGACAAAAACATTAAAAACTCAATTTCCTCATTGAATATAATTACATAATAACTTTTAAAAATGTTTTTTTATGACAACTTGTTTCTTTTGACTGTGCTTCTGATCCCAGTACGGATGAGATGATTTTTATGAAATGTAACTCCTGCAAAATTCCTCTGACCATCTCCTTGCTTTCCAGACAAGGAGTTGATTATTAACAAATATGTTAAATCCTGGGTTATTAAAGAATCACAGATTGATGAAAGAAGACTCCATTTCATTTCCAAATGATTCAGGTAAACAAACAAACAAACAAATAATCTGCAATTTCTCCATGAACAAAAGAAGACAATAACCCAATCTGCAGAGTGGTTTAATAAAATACATGCAGAGAGAAATGTTTTTATGTATTTTGTCTTGACACGTTCTGCTCAACAACAATTGTGTCTTGACAAAATCTTATTAGCTTATTATCATAGCTTATTATTATCTTTTGTCGATAACATTTCATTTTCACAAACAAAAATGTGCTGCAACGTGTGCACTGCCTTTAGAAAACCTTTTCATGTTTATGTGATACATTAGCTATTGAAAATGCCTTACCTTCCAGAAGAATGAAAGGCAGCACGCACACACACAAATTTGGTTAATGGATACATTAAAGACTGATAAATCCATTCAGAAAGAGAATGGAAAGGAGAATGTCTGGTAAATCATATCAGTGAATGTGTTCCTTTGATGTCAATATAATGCCCCAGACTTTGGAGTTATTTGTGTTGAGTGTTTGATGTTTAATGGTAAAATACTTTTATGGAAACTGAAAATTCCAACTGCACAAAAGTTCAACAGACAAATGCATTGGAAGACTTAAATATAACTGGTATTAATCAATATGGGTTGAATTTTAGGACATGTTTACTTTTTTCAGTTGCAAATCTTGCCTAAGCACTTTGATTAGAACTAATCAGAAGGTATGAATAAGGTCCATTGTGTGTACATTGAAGAGGTTGTAGGGCTGATATGTTTAGATTTGTTGTATGTTGAATGAAAAAGTAAAACTTAGCAAAATTTATAAAATTGCTGGTTGAGTACTTTTCTGTGTGGGAGCAAGAATTTGACTCCATATTCACCTTTAACTAGTATAACAAAAGCACTAATGTTAAAAGTGAAGCTAACTTAGTTTCTTAACTTTGTGAGGTAGCTGTTGCTAGAGAATAGCTCCTCTTAACTTTGGTTGTTGTGAAAAGACTATGCAGGCTTTCTTGTTAAATTACGTAAAAAGTTTATGGCTATTTTCGCTTAGGATTTTCTGCCTTAAAGGTAGAGTCGGCAATTTGTCCTGAACGTTTCCCCAAGTCCCTTTTTGAATAGCTGTGCAAGCCCAAGACCGTCTGACTCTAAGGGGGGTCGCATGAAACAAAATCTCCTAAATCCACTCTGGTCTTATTTCTTTCTACTGAGGCCTTCTTATTCTTGTCATAAACTTGTAGGCGGTTTGCTTCTTCTGACTCCCAGCCATGTTCAAAGTATACAGTGAGAGCAGCGGAGCTAAAATGAACGGCTAAAGGCCCATGCATACCCTATGTTTGGCCTACACGTCCGTATTTCTGTCCGTACGTTTTATCCGTTGACTCCTTCATACCTCCGTCCGTTGAGGTGCGCAATAACCAATATTTCCTCTAGGTGGCAGTGCTGGGTGCCAATAATTCGTCAAACATGGCGACGGTCCAAGACGTGATTTTGTTGTATTTGCTCCGTAAGTAAACTTTTTGTTTGTCCCTGTGCCCCGGACACGACACATCATATATGTGTGGGTAGTTGCGGACAAGCTCCGCAAGTCGTTCCTCGAATCCCGCCATTGTTTAAAGCCCAGAATTATAACCTTCTTCGTGATTTTGTTAACATTTTGTACTACAAACCCAATAGCGCCCCCACCTCTTCCGGTAGTATTGCTCCGTATTGATCCGTTTTGTCCGTAATCGTAAGCTCCCAATTTTCGTGTCAAAATACGAACGAAATCGACGGTTAGAACGTATGAAACACTCCACACGTATCCGTATCCGTCTTTTACGTGAGGTATGAATGGGCCTTAACACTGAAGCTAACTGCTAAGCTAGCCAACTACATAACCAATCACATAACGCTAGTGTGCACGCACACTAGCGTTATGTGAGCGAGTCGAAAATTATTGGCATGTGGGACAACCAATAGATGAGGAGATACCCCCCCCCACCGGAACTGGAGAGAGAGGGGGGTGAGAGCAGGACCAAAGCTCTGACCAATCCCTGTCATTCAGACCGAACGGAAAGGATTGGTTAGAGTTTTTAGAGGCCAGCAGCTCCCACAGAAATGTATTTTTCTAACCTCCTTTTACTGAGTAATGTACAGACTACTGTCAGGATGGAAGGACGATTTTACCCAGTATAATAAAAGTGTTTCTAAACAGGATTACCAGCTATAGCTTTAATCACAAACCAAATCTTGTTTTTTGTCTTCTTCATCACTAATTGGTTATAAAACAACTTGTGTTTAATACAGAAACTTAAAATATAGTTGATGTAAATGAGCTTTTAATATGTGTGTTATGGATTGTAGCTGACGGCCTTAGCTAGAAGTGGGCCCCTGAATCTGCCTAGGGCCATGTGCAACCTTGGGCCAGCTCTGATTTCACTGTGTGTTATTATCATTCACTGTGAAAAACAACATTCAATGTAAGATATATATTTAAAACGTTTGGACTTGGCTTTAAATGGTATTGCGCAGCCATTATGAACCCTCGGGCACTTGTAAAGCTCTGCAGCATGACTGGAGGCCTGTCCTCTGCACACTAGGTTCTCTCATCGCGGCGCTGCTCTGAGCTTGTTGTGCTTGCTCGGCTCCCCGATGCGCTGCTTTCCCTACGGGGCGTGGTGGCGCTCAGTCCGGCGCACAGCGCACCGCCACCAGCTGCTCTCCGCGCACCATCTGTCCGCCTCTGCCTCGACAAACATGGGTGTAGAGAAAGAAAAACTGGACACCAGCATAATTATGGACGAAGATGAGTTCAACAGATCCATAGAGCCGATCCTGTCGAAGAAGGGAAAGGTGTGCTCAGCGGCGCAGGATCGGGATCCAAACGACATCAACACGCACCTGAAGGTAAAGTCTGTTCACGGTGACGATTCTTTAAAAGTGAAAACTTCAGAGGCTACGGGTCGTATAGTTGAATTATCGCTCATATTGTTACTTCATTGTGAGAATTTTGTTATTATGGGGCACACTGTGACGCTGGTAATCAGTTCCATGAATACCTGGAAGTCGCTGCCTGCGTGTTAGTCATCCATCATCCCTGAACTGTTTCCTGCCTGTAGCTGTTTGTCGATCATTTTTAAATGTTAATCGTTTGGCCCTTTGACTTTTGTCAGATAATTTTGTGTTGGAGCCCTCTTCAGTAATGCAATGCCATAACAAAAGTGGAATATTACATAAATGCATTATGCAGAGTGATACTGTTTATGTTGATAACAGCTTATCTCCAAAGCCCCGGAACTATCTCATCTATAAAAATTTTATTATAACCAAATACCAATAAAAAGGGTTTTTTATACAGAAATATCAGCCTATTGAAAAATGTGTACATGTACTCTTCAGTAAATGCTCACAGTATTTGTCCAGGGCCGTTTGGCAGAAATTACTGCAATAGTGACTGGGGGCAAACAATTAGCCTGTGGCCCTTCAAATGTGTCAAAAAAGTCCAGTAAACCCACCAAAAAAACTATGTGCAGGTACTTTTGGGGTGTGGGCAGGTGCAACATCCTACTGCAAAATGAAACCTGCATCCCCATAAAGCTTGTCAGATGAGGGAAACACGAAGTTCACTTAACATTTCCTGGTAGAGGGTTGCTCCAACCTTGGACCTTTTTCAACCACACCTTTTCCTTCCGCTCAACCTTCTATTTAATGTGTTTACACAACAAATCTGATTAGCCAGCTTCTTTATAAATGATCATTTAGTGGTCTACCCTTCTTGCGGAGGAGCCAATGACTATCAGATGGACAGCTGTCAAGTGAGCAATGTTCTCCATGATAGTGTATAACATACCATACGTATGAAAAATCAGTTTACAAAAATCCTTCTTTCATAACATTCAGATATTCAGAGAAACCTAATCTGTCACTGTGAGCCATGATACTCAAAATTATCAGAAAAAGTAATTCCCTGTCAAACTAAATTATGGAAATATATTCAGTTTTCAACAATAAATACAGTTTTAGAGATGTACCCATATGGTTGTCTTTTAAATGTTTACCACATGTTTTTCAGACTGTTGAAATAAGAAATAATTTTAAAAAAAAAATTGTATTGGTAAAATAATAATGTTTACTATTGAGAAATGGTCAAAGGCAATATAAAAAAATATTCTTATGCTGAATACAACAATAACATTTAGACTTGTATACTGCTAATAAGAATTCCTGCGTTGTTCCTGTGCTGGGGGCCCTGCTGATTTGGGTGCACTTAGTCAGAGTTTTGTTTGCTTGTGGCTTGCGCCAGCTCTGACTTTTGTGATCTGACAGGTGAGTTTCGCAGATGTCATTGGCGAGCCAATGTCCACCCACAGCTTCGACAAAGTGTGGATAGGAAGCCATGCCACCTTCGAGTTGGTCAAGTTTTTCTTCTACCGCCTACTGACCACGCTGCTGGCTGTGCCCATGGCTTTTATACTTGGACTCGTCTTTGGAGTGCTCAGCTGCATCCATATCTGGTAAGGTGATATTTTTCTGCTTGGTTCATCCTCTTGCACTGTGCCTTCACAAAGGTAGAACACCTTTCAGATCATTGACAAGGCTGCACCATAAAAACAAAGAATACAATGCCAACAATAATTTTGTATGCCCACCCTAAAGACATAAAGCTAAGATACCTTTTTTTAGATTTAGTCCAATGGTCAGAAAAATTTAAAAAGAAAATTGCCATGTTGGAACCATGCAGTTTTTGTGAGATGATCTTTTCAAATGTTTACTCAAACCATTCTTTTTACATGATGGATTAATTATACAATATTCAGCCTCAATATTTTTTGAAAGGTTGCTCAAGTTTGAATTTTTAATAGACTTTTTGTAAATGATAAATGGACTGAACTTATATAGCACTTTTCCAAGCATTCTGACCACTCAAAGCGCTGTACACTACAGTAGAGCCACATTCACCCAATCACACTCACTAACGTGCACACATTCATACACCAATACACAGCTTGGTAGGCAACTTAGGGTTAAGTGCCTTGCCCAGGGGCACATCAACATGTGACAAGGGGAAGCTGGAATCAAATCCACAACCTTTCGATTGCAAGACGACTACTCAACCCATCATGCCACAGTCGCCCACATTTTAAGTCTCTGGAATGTATTTTTTTGTGCTGTGAGTCTTTTGGATTATTTTTATATACCTCTAGATTCCATTATCCGCAGCTTGAACAATTGTACTTTATTCTAACAAGTTAGAAGTTATTCTCTTTACTGAGGGCTGGGAAAAAAACTTTAGCTTTTTATGAAAGGAAATGGGTTAGGATGTTCAGGAACAAACCTAAAAACCACCAAGGGTCAAGACAGCCATGAACTAGAAAGTGCTGAGACATCAGTCTCACTGTCTACATGAACGCTAGTTTTATAAAGCCCTGCACTGGGAAGAAATCCCTGCATCACAATCCACAACTTCAAGCACAACTAAAGGCTCAAGCTGCCTACATGGACAAGCCAAATACCTTCTGGAGAAATGTTTTCAAGAATAAAGAGTCTTTACTGTCATTATGTAACCATAATGACATTTTTTGTAAGACACTGGCTCAATATTCATTTATAATACACGGACATTAATCAAAGACATAAATGTTCCAGTTGAACGCACAGACAACACCTCCTGAAAAGCTAAAACGTGTGTAAACAAGGCCAAGAGCCGCCCATGACACTGGACACTGCCTCTCTCCCCCGTTCAGGACTTACAAGCTTCTGCGTTACATTAACGCACAGTCTACTGTGTGTATATAGCTTCTGTATATATATATATATATATATATATATATATATATATATATATATATATATATATATATATCAATTTTATTTTATTTTATTTTGTCTGCACCATCAACACCAAGTCAAATTCCTTGTAAGTGCAAACTTACTTGGCAATAAACTTGATTCTGATTCTGATTCTGATTCTGAAATGGTCCTTAGCAAAAGATGAAATATTCAAGTTAAAGAACTGTGCAATTTGCATTGATACAAACATTGGAAACACATTCACTGAAAAGCTAACACAAGAGAGACAGCGTAAACGATTCTTTATTGGATCAAGAACCTGTGGAACCAGTAGTATATTTGCAAACATGTTAATAGACTATGAACTTTGCTGCCGGTTTATTTGATTTTCAGCAGTGGACAATAGCCCTCACAGATTTGGGAAATAAGCTGTTTGTTTGTGATTAGACAAAGATTGAGCTATCTGGCCACAATTATAAGAAATCTGTTTTTAATTAACCGATATTTTTAGAACCTAAAAACACTGTCTGAGCTGTAAAATATGGTTGTGGAAGCATCATACTGTGGATAGAGGGACTGGTGCATTGCAAAATGTAGACAAAGTGATTGGCTTTACATCAGTCAAGTTAGAAAGTTGGATAATATGTGGATGGGAGAAAATCACAAAATAAATTCAAAGCTAATTCAATTATTGTTTTTAAAAGTCATTACAGCTCATTGATATAGGTGGTTTAATCATTTTACATTGAAAAAAAATCATTAAAATCAATATTTACAAGAAATAATGTAATAAGTTCCACCCCTGTGGTGAGTGAATGTAATCTTCTGAGCATGACAACATATAAACTGTACAAGACTCTTTCTAGTTCTATAGCAAAAACATGGATACAATATTTTTGACATTGCATTCACTGCAGTAATGAAAAACCTTCTCTAAATTTTGTTTTTCTACTTTTTATTTGTGTAATCAGGTCATGGCTATGTAATATATAGACCAGTTCATTGTTATTGTTTTGATCCGGGTTTTTCGCGCATGCGCGCCGGACTGGTTGGCAAAAGACGAACACAATGGCGGACGCAAACAGAGAAACTGACGAGTTCTCCACGTATTTTTCTTCTTTAGATAACGTATCACAAGATCGTTTTAAGAGTATGTTGATGGTTGATGGTATCAGATTGCCAGATCCACACAGCAAAAGCCTGAAGGGACGGAGCGAGTCTGTGAAATGCTGGCCAAGTGTTCCGCACCGCGACATATACAGCTGCCTTATAAACACGGCAGGCCAGTACACACGAGAGAGCATGAAAGCCCCTGAAACCACTGGACGGCTACAATTATATTATATCTGGACATAGACACCAGCAACCCCCGCGACGCCATGAGGGATTAAGCGGTCAGAAAATTGATGGATGGATGGATGTTCAGACATGTTTGTGTAACATACGAACGCGGAGTCGGACACAGACCGCGCCTCAGCAGAGAGGAAGACCCGCCCGGTAGGTTAAAAAAAAACATAGTTCACTACGGATTATTTTGGTGTTTTTGTCTTGTTAAAATGGGTGGAGGTGTCGGCGACATTGCAGCGTAAACACAGACGTACTAGCGCGCATGAATGGGGGCGTAATGCAGCTGCTGCTGCTGCAGCGCATCGACTCCGCTTCTCCCGGCTCCGTCTAGCGATCGCCACCTCCCCTCCACCGCTATTCAAGTAGAACAATGACTAGAGCAGAATTAAGTTGTATTTACCAGAGATGAAGCGTAGACAGCATATTCTGTCGTGGTATGATGGATCCCCCAGTCCATTGAGAGTGTCTGACTGCGCTCTTTTCATTGAAATTATCCATTTCTTTCTTCTTTCTTCGTCCTTCGGTAAACAACAGAAACGTACATCCAACGATTTGGAATGCCTCTGTGTGCAACCGGGAGCACAACAAGTCGTAGACATTGTTTAGATTCCAAAAATAAACGAACTAAAAGTATGCTCTAAATCACCCGTTTTGTCATGTAGTAGACGAGAACAGTACTGTTTTTGCCAACCACCGTGACCCGGATGTAGCACTGACGTCACGCGTGAACTACCCTATATGTAGTATGCAATAAGTTGAACCAGGTGCCTGGGAGTTCAACCAACCATGTGCCCAACTGCAACCCAGCAAGCCCATATATAAAGACTGGATGGAACATTTTAAATCCACATATAAGTAGAGAATGGAAACTTTGGTGGAATGTGGAGCTCCACTGGTAGCAAAGGAAAAAAAGGTCCCGTTTTCTCCACCAGACAGATGGCATTTCAACGGCAATTAAAGCACATTTTCAGACCAGAGTGGAAAGTTCTTTATTTGCACATGGAGCACTGCAGAGAAACTTTTGCATGACCTCTCAGCTAGCTGAGGCTGCGAGATGAGGAAGACGTAAACCCAGGTCATAAGTATTCATCAGTGTGACATAGTGCTGCTGGTCATTGCATCTGGAATCTCGAGGTGGAAGATCACACAGAAATGCAATGCATCAAAGGTGTCCAAAGTTTTCACAACCCTTAAATATAGTGAAAAAAGCCACAGGAATCTGCAGGGTACACTGGAGGTCTTTGAAACATTGCACATGAGCTGATGAGATCATACTAACAGACCTATGGTCAGGTTAAAACATCTTAACAAAGGAAATGACTCTTAGCAGCGTGCACTAAAAGATTAAGGCCTTTTGTTATGCTTCATTTGAGATCATATCAGATAAATTTGCCCCGTTGATGGACACATTTGTAAATGTTCTTTTAAATAATGCATTTATCTAAACAAACCCACACCACAGGTTATTGTAACACCACTTAAAGTCTCCTTACAGTCAAGCCTTTTTCCCAGTTTATTTCTAGTTATTCCCATGTTCTTTTCTCCATCTAATGAACATTTCCATTTAGGCCCAGGGCTGGTGCTTTAGGAGAGCAAATAAGATTTTCTTCTTTTGACTGTTTGAACATAGACATGAAAAATTATATATTACTACCAGAATATATCATAAGCAACAGGCCCTAGTTCAGAAAAACCTCTAATGTGATCTCAATTTTAATTTAAACAAACAATTTGATTTGTTTAATTTGAATGAACATAACCAATATTTCATCCACCTGACTCCCATAACGTTTGACGCTTTGCGGGAATTGTGTTAGCAACTTCCATATGTGCATTCTTTCATGTAAACAAATGATGTCTCATGGAGCATATGAAAACTAAGGGAAATGTCAAGTTTTATACTTTAAATGAATCACTATGTGGAGATAAGAAATTTTTTTCTCCCTTGCAAAGTGAAAAACACCCATCTTCAGCAGCTGATTGGAAACA
Organism: Fundulus diaphanus; assembly: GCA_037039145.1. NCBI lineage: Eukaryota > Metazoa > Chordata > Actinopteri > Cyprinodontiformes > Fundulidae > Fundulus > Fundulus diaphanus. The sequence goes on from CM073134.1 coordinate 45,805,975, forward strand.
TAATCTGAATCCATTTTTTTCCAGTCAGTGAAAAAGCCTACACCATACCTAAGCAATACTAAATAAAGGTATCATTGCACTCTGCACAGTTGTTACTAAGTGCTAAAAATCCAAAGCTGAGTATTTTTATATCAATAACCTGATAGAAAGGTCAAAAGTAATGCAAAGGTTGGTAGAGGCTTCTAGAAGACTATTTTAAAATGTCAGCAGTTCATTTGACTGCGACTTCTCTTAGGCCCGTCCAGACGAAGCTGGGTTTGAATGTATACGACAAGTTTTTTTGTCAGTTATGGGAATCCGTCACAATGAATCGGCCGTGAAACTGACTACATCTGAAACCTGCTCAGAGAGTGGATAGGTTTGAAGCCGCCCCCGTGGCGCCCCCGCCGGGACACCCCTATATGCATAACCGGCTACATACTGGCTTGATTGCGCATATGGTTCTACGTAGACCACGCCTCTCCTTTAACACGCATGCACTGTATTGCCAACTGCAACAATGCCAATCTCCATTGTTGCAGTTGTGTTGTATAGGCTTTTCAACCTATTGCTTTGTGCTTTCCTGGTCCAAATAAAAGCTTATTTTCTTATCCCAGCAGTGATAGCTTCTTCTTGTTCTTCCTACAGCTCCTCAGTGCCGTACAGCGCCACCCACTGGCGTGGCATACGTATAACAAAGCCTATTATGGCATGTTTGACTTCAGGCAGTTTCATCATTACACTCAAACTTTTCTGTGCGGATATCTTAATTCGGCTTTGTAAGGTTCGTGTGAATGTGGCCTTAGAAAGTGGGACATTTGCAGATAGCGGAAGACGGAATGTTTTAATGCAAAGTTTCTCTTTTTAATTCTATTAGGTTTTGCTATCATGGAACATACTGGATTAGAGCATAATGGCAGTCCTCTAGATCTCTTACTGTTTGGGGTTGGGAATGGGTGAATGGGGGATTTTTTGTTATAAATAAAAATGATCATGATAAGTGGTTCCTAACTCCAAAAACTAGCATTATGGTTAGGATTGTTAGCTGTGCTGTTTTTGCACTGATTGGTTCATGAATAAATATCACTTAATTTGACACTATGGTACCTATCTCCAATGGTCATTGGGTGAGAGTACACACTGGATTAGGCTAGCTGTACTTCAGATTCTGTAAAATATAGTCATCCCCATTGACATTTTGTCCCAATTAATTTGAGAATGCATAAACAATAAATGTGTTAAAGATTATGATATTACAGATACTGGAGCTGCAAAAAGCAGTTACTGGGAAACAGTAGATAACTCACAGACCCGAGGACATTACATATGTGGCATACATAGGCAAATGGACATTTACCTCAAGGCAGCATGGACATGTGGATAAAAATGGAAGCCAGAGCCATTTCACAGTCTAACAGTGACACGTATCCCCAAGACGACATGGGAGGGATGGACCACTCCTGCAGGGGCGTGTCCTTGCTGATCCATATAAGCTGACCTAACCGAGAGTTTGGCACTCTCACTTCCTGATTTTACCCTGTCCTGCATTGTGATTAATATGAGAGTCCAGTACTGAGCTGTACCATTCCTCAAGATATATTAAAGTATAGTTTCTGTTTCAACAATCATTTCTTACTAAAGAAGTAAAAAATAGAAGAAGACCGCTTCTCCAGGGTAAGGAACTACGAGTACCACAACAGGGTGTAGTTAAATCTTTACAACTGGCATTTATAAAATGGAGCTATTATCCTTTGAAATCATCTGCCAAAAGACTTAATGACTATTGACTTAACTACAACATATTTGTCTTCTCAGAAGTAGCCAACAGGTTGCAACATTTTCAGTTAAGAAAAGCTCACACATACTCTTGTGTAACGAGGCAAAAGAAGAAAACTTGGGCTCACCAAGAAGTAATGGTTTAGCTGTGATTGTCTCCAACTGGAGGTGTTTTTGAATGTAATAGTTAGGATGCCTTTTTGGGTGCTTTGTTTTAGAATCTCTCTGGATCAGATGCTTTTGGGTCATGGGTTGAATGAAAAATATTTTCAGTCATCTTCCAATTGACTTTCTTGGATCAGGAGTCTAGGAACAACAAACACCTTCTCATTCCACATTTGCATGGACCTCATGTTGAAAAATCCTAACCATTAGCTGCATTTGTTTTTAAACAATCCATTACTGACTTTGTCTCTGCAGGTTGGTGATGCCAGTGATCCAGAGTGTCATGATGCTCCTTCCTTCAGCGCAGAAAATATGGAGGAGTCTGATGGACATTTTCATAAGTCCACCGTTCCACAGCCTGGGAAAATGTCTGTCCTCCATTCAGGTTCAAACGACAGAAGACTGATGCAGACACCACTCTTTCCCCTGGATGAAGATACTTTCTTTAGGAAAGAGTGGAGTTGTTGGATAAGGTTAAAAAGAAGGACACATGAGTTGTTAAACAGTGAAATATGAAATACAGAAAAAATACAAAAATAAAGACAAGCTTTGGAAAAATAATTGTGGATTTTGGCACAAGACGGTTTATTGCTCCAAGAGGCTGGGTTCTGTAGAGAGATCAATATCATGGTTAGAAGCTGGGCAAGGAAACATTCTCACTTCCCAAGTTGCAGTATTTGTTACATTTACTTGGTTTTATTTTGGTTTACACCAGTGCTTCTCAATTATTTTTTGTCACGCCCCCCTAGGAAGAAGAAAACATTTCGCCCCTCCAAAATAAATAAATAAAATAAACCCTCCCCTCACTGTCCGCCGCGACTGTAAATAGGATGATTTGTCCATAAAATTCTTGTGACATAAAAATTGTGTTTGGTATAAGTAGGCTACCTTATTTTCATTAAAGAAAACAAAAATAAAAAATAAATATAGATATTCTTACAACATAGAGTAACTTTATTAACATTGTTTTTTAGTATCTAAAATAAAAAATCTAAGAGTATCAAAGTGCGTGAAATTTGCTAAATTTAAAATATAAACTAAATTTTTCTGTGATTTCATACTTGTAAATATGTTCATACTGGCATATTTTTTTAAAACAAGTAGATCCTCACACAAGGATTTTGTCATATCACAACGTATATAAGCAATACGTCGTATTGCCTTGTCTTAGGTTTTAGGGGACTAGCGTTTATTTCATTATCTCTAGCTCGTTCCGCCTTTCTTTTCATCCCTGTTAATTATTTTTACATCGTGTAACTGCTCTGTGCTGTGTTTAAAAACATTATTATTATAATAATAACACCCTACACTAACACCACACAGCAAATATTTCCAGCACGCACTCTGACTATGAGAGCACCAGACTGCCACCTACCGTATTGGCTGTGCAAATACACTTTCTTCTAGCACGTCAAAAAAAAAAAAAAAAAAAGCTAAAGAAAAAGAGCATGTTCCCTTGGGTAGGGGGGCGGGGATACCATTTGAGAAGTACTGGTTTACACCACTGTGTTGCTGTCATAGTTTTCTCTGACTTGAATTTGAGTGAAGGTGATGATGAACTAGTAAGGGTGTAACCAGATCTCTTGGCACGAGATCTCGTGATAATCAAATCCCACAATAGTTCCTGTTTTAATGAAGACTTTCTCGAAAAGTGCTATCCAGTGCTGTTATCATGTGACTTTGTCAGTTCAAGTATGTTTAAGTTATTGTCATGAGCCCTGGACATTAAGGCGTGCGAGATTCTTGTTCTGAAGTAGGAAGGAAGCGATTTTTGAGTTGTTGGCCTGTTGTGTTGATGGAGTTGACTAATAAAGACTGCTTGTTGGACTAATAACACTGATTTAGAAAATCAGTGAAAAAGCTTCCACCGCTTTGGAATTTTGTGGCAGCATTTTCTTTTTGAAAGCATTTTGAAAACAGTGCAAGTGGTTAACTGTCAGCCATTGGCATCTGTTTTAGAGTATGTAAAACTGAAGGTCTATTAGCCTGGACGAGCTATTTGGTTCTCTCCAGTTCAAAATTGTAAATATTTACTCTGACAGCAACAAAGTGATAGACAAGATGGACTAGTTACTTATTGAGTAGCTTGAAATTATTGGTGCTAAAGTTAAAGTTTTAGAGTTTTTTAATTTGCCTGAGGTTCATTTGGTCATCTGCAGTTACAATGTAAGATACTTAAAATTATCAAACATGGTAATTCATCACCAAATTGAGATTGATTAAACGTTTAATCTTGAGTAAAGACAAAAAAGGAGGATTTTTTTGGGCATTAGGAACAAGTATAAAACCCTCAATATGGACTAGTCAAACCTGGATTAGGCTATTCTACACTGATTAGAAATAATTTAAAAGGCATACCACTGGAGCAAGGGTATCGCGCGGGACCGATATACGGAGGCCTTAGTCCTCTACTCAGCCAACCCTGGTTCGACCTCCAGTCCATGGACCTTTGGCGCATGTCTTCCCTCTCAGCCCCCTACTTTTCAGCCTACTTTCATTAAAGACCACTCTGAGAGCAGCTGGCAGCGGTTTAGCTTCAGTTAGTCAGCCAGATTTTTCGGTTACAAAATTACCTTCCTTACAGTCTTCAGTAAAGTCCACATAAAGGAACTTCTGCCACACTTTTGTGATTCTCTCGTCCTTCGAGAGTGAGTGGAAACTTCACGCATTTTTGACCACCCTCAGACATATCAGCTCCCCTTTTTAGTAACCGCTGTGAAGTTAGTTTGAGGTTGAATATGGGATATTCGCACTCCGCAGCATCTGCCTCCTGTTTGAGCTGATACAGGAAGGCTGTCGGAGGCTGCCACTCCTCCGCCTTCATCCTGTCAAGTGCAGTATTCAGACATGCTAGCATGATTCACAGCCAGTGCATCAGCTTGGGAGGAGGAGGGGAGAAGGGGAAGGCTGTTTGCTTGGTGCTGTGCTCTGATTGGAGAATATAAATTACGTAGAAAGACAACCTAGATAGAAAGAAAACCCGTTTTCTGATCCAACCGTTTTTGAGCAAAGCAACAACGCTGACCGCCCGCGATCAGGTCCTTTGGTATTCACTTCTAACATTCACATGGCCTCATCAATGCACAGCAGATTATATTATACCCCCAAAACATCAGAAAATTTTATTTGTTGTCATGGCCCCTTTAAATAGTGATCAAAATAATTATTATTTTTCAACTTCTGGTCAATCTAAGGAACCGTTAACATGAAGACTAACTTGTTGACATGTTATAGAGGAAGCATTACTACTCTATGAATATATATAAGTTGTATATATTGCAAACTATTCAACTTTACGTTGAATGTAATGTGCTGAATGAGAAAATTGATTGTATTACAGTAGTTTGTGACTTTTAAAAGCTAATATGCACCATTTTGCACATTTGCAGGTATATGCTAACATATGTACTGTGCTGAATTCCCATTGCATTTACGATAATCTTGGGCATCTACTTTTACTTGTATTCCGAAGGTATTATTATTGCAAAATCCCAAAACATGTTGAAGCTCTGCTGAGAAGGGAATGTACTGTCTTTGTCACGATTTGGGTTTTTTCTTGGTTTATGTTATCAGATTTATTAGTTAAGTTTCTGCTTTTGGGGTCTTGTTTGGTTTTGTTTTAGACATGTTGTTCTGTTTAGGTTACCTGTTTTCCACCTGTCACTTTATCAGTTCTGTTTGGTCTCCCCTCAGCAATCTGTCAGCTTTCTTGCCTTGATTAGATCCACCTGCTCACTTATAATTAGTCTTCACTCCTGTTCACCTGTTCACTCCCCTATATAGTCCTGCCACAAACCTCTGCAATCTGCCAGATCATTAACGAGCCACGGTGAGTTTAGTTCCAGCATTCTTTATTCTGATTGACCTGTTGACGATAACCCGAGAGCCTTTTTTGATTCTGAGCCAGCCTGTTCCCTGATCTGTTTTTCCTGCCCTGTCTGACTGATTTACCGGTTTACCGACTAGTTTCTGTCCTATGGTTATCCGAGCTTGCTTTGCCCTGTCTGTACCTCTGCCTATTTTGGACTGCTTTTGGTGTACCGGATTTTGGACTGCCCTTTTGACTATTGAGCCCGCCTGTTCCTGTTTTCATTATTAAAATCCTGTTTTTTGCCTTAACCTCACTTGTTGGGTTTGAATACTGGGTTTGCCTGATTCACGATCATAACAGAATGATCTGGCCCAACTAAAACCTATCGCCCAACAAGTTTTTTGAAGTTTTTTTTTTTCCCCTCCACACGCTATGGCTTGGGAGGGTTCCAGATTGGCGTTCTGTCCCCCTGGTATCGGTCCCAGACGCCATCTCTCCAGCAGCCGCAGCAGCAGTAACCCGCTGCCTGCTCCGAGTTTACGATTGGGAGGGCTCTTTGTCACAAATTCAGATTCAACTCAGAATAGAAGGGATCACTCACCCAGCGACACCGCTGTCGGCTCTGCCCATGGGTTTTATCCAGAACCAACTTTGTTTATGGAGGTCGAAGCGGAGGTGGTGCGGGATCTTCGCCCGGATCTTTTTTTCTCTCTCCCTCCAGAGGAGGAGATGCAGGGAACGCTGTGGGCTCCACCGATCCCGGCTCTACCGACAGGATCAAACCTCCAGCAAGTCCTGCCGTCCCGCCGTCGGAGGAGGGGACGGAAACCTGTGGGTCGCTCCTTCACCCGTTCTGTTCGGCCGACAAGCGAGTCAGTACCGCGCCCGTCCGTTGCCACTTCCTGCCCAGTGGATCGGAGTCCGGTGCTTCCCAGAGCTGAGCAGCCCACAGCGCCTCCTGTTGGCGCCCGTGATGCTGAGGATCTGGCTCTGGAGGACCAGTTAAGAGCTTTTGCCCCTATTATTAAAGACCTTAGGGAGGCTCTTTTCTGCCAGTATTCAGAGGAGCTGGAGGCAAAATTAAAGGAGGTCGAGGGGCACTATAGAGCGGCTCTCCAAGGTTTCTATAGTGGACTCAATCCTGTCCCCAAGGGTCCAGCCGACGCCCCGGCACCTGCACCTGTCCCAGAGGACCCGCCTCCTACCTCAGCTCCAGTGCCGGCCTCCGGCAGCTATAAGGCAGCACTGTCTGCGCAGCCGGCCCAAGACGCTGCAACCCCGGAGGGTCCGCAGCCGGCCCAAGACGCTGCAACCCCGGAGGCTCCGCAGCCGGCCCAAGACGCTGCAACCCCGGAGGCTCCGCAGCCGGCCCGAGACGCTGCAACCCCGGAGGCTCCGCAGCCGGCCCGAGACGCTGCAACCCCGGAGGGTCCGCAGCCGGTCCGAGACGCTGCAACCCAGGAGGGTCCGCAGCCGGCCCGAGACGCTGCAACCCAGGGGGGTCCGCCGCCGGCCCGCGACGTGGGAACCCAGGAGGGTCCGCCGCCGGTCTGCGACGTGGGAACCCAGGAGGGTCCGCCGCCAGTCTGCGACGTGGGAACCCAGGAGGGTCCGCCGCCAGTCTGCGACGTGGGAACCCAGGAGGGTCCGCCGCCAGTCTGCGACGTGGGAACCCAGGAGGGTCCGCCGCCAGTCTGCGACGTGGGAACCCAGGAGGGTCCGCCGCCAGTATGCGACGTGGGAACCCAGGAGGGTCTACCACAGGCCCACGATGAGGGGGTTCAGACGAGCCCTCTTTCAGGCCGCAACTCGGGGGCTCATCGGGACACTGGGCGCCGTGGCCCTCGCCCAGACGACAAGCGGCGCCGTGGCCCTCGCCCAGACGACAAGCGGCGCCGTGGCCCTCGCCCAGACGACAAGCGGCGTCGTGGCCCTCGCCCGAACGACAAGCTCCGTCGGGGGCCTCGCCGAGAAGACAAGCACCCAGAGCCCCATGGAGACTTAGAGGCCCCTGGACCTCTTCGGAAGCTCTTACCCCCTCATCTTTGGCTTGACAGCCAATTTCCCAAGTGGCTGACCAAACTGTCTTTGTCGGAGGTTCTGGAAGGGTTATTGATGAGGTTCTGGGTGTTAAAGGGTCTGGGAGCATCTGAAGTCTGTAGCCCGGGGCCTCCTGAACCTGAAGTCTGTAGTCCGGGGCCTCCTGAACCTGAAGCCTGTAGCCCGGGGTCTCCTGAACCGGAAGCCTGTAGCCAGGCCCCGTCTGAACCTGAAGCCTGTAGCCAGGCCCCGTCTGAACCTGTAGCCTGTAGCCAGGCCCCGTCTGAACCTGTAGCCTGTAGCCAGGCCCCGTCTGAACCTGTAGCCTGTAGCCAGGCCCCGTCTGAACCTGTAGCCTGTAGCCAGGTCCCGTCTGAACCTGTAGCCTGTAGCCAGGCCCCGTCTGAACCTGTAGCCTGTAGCCAGGCCCTGTCTGAACCTGTAGCCTGTAGCCAGGTCCCGTCTGAACCTGTAGCCTGTAGCCAGGCCCCGTCTGAACCTGTAGCCTGTAGCCAGGGGCCGTCTGAACCTGAAGCCAGTAGCCAGGGGCCGACTGAACCTGAAGCCAGTAGCCAGGGGCCGACTGAACCTGAAGCCAGTAGCCAGGGGCCGACTGAACCTGAACTCTGTAGCCAGGCTCCTCCTGAACTCTGTAGCCAGGCTCCTCCTGAACTCTGTAGCCAGACACCTCCTGAACTCTGTAGCCAGGCTCCTCCTGAACTCTGTAGCCAAGCGCCTCCTGAACTCTGTAGCCAGGCGCCTCCTGAACTCTGTAGCCAGACGCCTCCTGAACTCTTTAACCAGGCCTCTCTTCTAGCTCTTAGTCCGGCGTTGTCTCCAGCCTTTAGTCCGGCGGCAGGTTCTGTTCTTTCTCTCTCCAGACGTCGGTTCCTGAGGGTCCGGTTCTACCGACGGTCCCCGAGGTTGCTGCTCGGCCGCCGGCCTATGAGAGACCTGCTCCGCCGCCGGTCTATGAGAGACCTGCTCCGCCACCGGCCGCCGGACATCGTTGCTAACCGGGGCCGTCCTTCAGGACACCCGCCGGATTACCTGTCTCACAGAGGTCGTCCGCCGGAGAACCTGACACGCCTAGGACGTCCGCCGGAGAACCTGACACGCCTAGGACGTCCGCCGGAGAACCTGACACGCCTAGGACGTCCGCCGGAGAACCTGACACGCCTAGGACGTCCGCCGGAGAACCTGACACGCCGAGGACGTCCGCCGGAGAACCTGACACGCCGAGGACGTCCGCCGGAGAACCTGACACGCCGAGGACGTCCGCCGGAGAACCTGACACACCGAGGCCGTCCTTCGGGACGTCCGCCGAACAACCTGACACACCGAGGCCGTCCTTCGGGACGTCCGCCGGACAACCTGACTCGTCGGGGCCGTCCTCCTGGACGACCGCCTGAGAACCTGACTCGTCGGGGCCGTCCTCCTGGACGACCGCCTGAGAACCTGACTCGTCGGGGCCGTCCTCCTGGACGCCCGCCTGAGAACTTGACTCGTCTTGTTTTGTTTGAGTTTTTATTTGGACATTTATTTGATTCTAGCCCTCCGTCCTGTACCTCCCTCCACCCACCCGAGCTAGTCTGTTTTGTTTCTGAGGCCGTCTGGAATCCGGCCTTGAGGAGGGGGTTCTGTCACGATTTGGGTTTTTTCTTGGTTTATGTTATCAGATTTATTAGTTAAGTTTCTGCTTTTGGGGTCTTGTTTGGTTTTGTTTTAGACATGTTGTTCTGTTTAGGTTACCTGTTTTCCACCTGTCACTTTATCAGTTCTGTTTGGTCTCCCCTCAGCAATCTGTCAGCTTTCTTGCCTTGATTAGATCCACCTGCTCACTTATAATTAGTCTTCACTCCTGTTCACCTGTTCACTCCCCTATATAGTCCTGCCACAAACCTCTGCAATCTGCCAGATCATTAACGAGCCACGGTGAGTTTAGTTCCAGCATTCTTTATTCTGATTGACCTGTTGACGATAACCCGAGAGCCTTTTTTGATTCTGAGCCAGCCTGTTCCCTGATCTGTTTTTCCTGCCCTGTCTGACTGATTTACCGGTTTACCGACTAGTTTCTGTCCTATGGTTATCCGAGCTTGCTTTGCCCTGTCTGTACCTCTGCCTATTTTGGACTGCTTTTGGTGTACCGGATTTTGGACTGCCCTTTTGACTATTGAGCCCGCCTGTTCCTGTTTTCATTATTAAAATCCTGTTTTTTGCCTTAACCTCACTTGTTGGGTTTGAATACTGGGTTTGCCTGATTCACGATCATAACAGTCTTTTTGTCTGACATACATCAACAGCAGTTAACTTCTGTGGGATTAGGGTATTTTATATCTTGGATAGCGTAGGTTTAAGTGCTGACTCCGGTACAAGAAAATATAAAATGCATAATTGAAACTGCAACTACAACTTCCAAGGGTGATTTCATTTTTACTGTTTGCAGATGTTTTGTGAAAATTAATACACATATAAACTGTACAGTGGGCGTCCTTGTTGATGGCATGAATAGAATCAGTGATAGAATAATAGAACTGGAAGACAAAGCAGGCTAATTCACATTTTCTATAGTGGTGACAGGTGGGATATTCCTATGAATCAGTATGAAACCACACTTAAATGTTTTTATTGCATCACTTTACATTGTTGTTTTAAATCTTGATGCTTATGTTAAGAGAAAGCTGTCATGACCCTTACAGAGGTAGTGAGATTTAGTCCTGTCATTAGTCATGTTAGACCCACCCAAAGTCATTCTAAGAACATTTTTGACATGCTCAAAGCTAGGGCTGGACGATAATTCAATACCAATATATATCGATCGACAGACGTATATCGTTGATAGAAAAAAAGGTCAATAAAAAGTTCAACAGTTCAACAGTTTTCCTTCCTTTTGCATTCTAGCCATGTAGGTTAATATTACATAATTACATCCTCCCAACCAATCACAAACGGAGACCCAGGAACCAAGCTCCGCCCCCTTCAAAGAGTTCAGAGAGCGCACGTTCTTTTTTCTTTTTTATAAACTTGCAGTTTTAGTAAAAACTTAGTTGAATAAAGGGTTGAGTTTGAATTCAGTGATTGTGTGTTTTGTATCTAAAAATAGGTCGCTAAGCAACAACATCAAATGGCCAGGGCTGCACTTAAAATATATATATTCAATTTGGTGATAATTATCGATATCGATCAATATGATTTCTATTTTATCGATGCTTTTTTATGCTTTTTTTGCTTTATCGTCCAGCCCTACTCAAAGCCCCTCAGAACTATCACACATTAGAAACAGGGAGCCCATTACGTCCTCATTAGATCATAGAAGACCTTTTAAAGACCATGTTTGAACCATGTATGGTCTGACTAATATTTCACATCGTAGCATGCTCTTCATCCAGTCTGAAGGCCCCCTGACAAACTGCTGTAGCATTCAGTTGGTGTTTGGAGATAGATTTGCCTGCCTAATTTTCCCATCCTCTAATTTCTCTACTCACCTCTACTCATGCTGTCAGCAACATCTTCCCACTACACATACACCAACCATTGAACCTCACCAAGCTAACGCCACTCTGTCACACTATGGATGGGCTGGAAGACCAGCACAGTACCCTCATGATCTGAATATAGTAAAGGCGTACTTTTAAGAAGCAACTAGTTTGGCAAGTAACTACACTGTTTGGTGGTTGTTGAGAACCTTACTGCATTTAGAAATGAAGCTCTTTTTCTTCAGCTTGCCTGTTGGTCAAAACGTATTGAATGTATATATTCAACTGATTCAGGTATTCAAGGAAGATTTTCACATTCAATGAGATCCTGTTTTTATTATTTTTTACCTGTGCAGGAAAATAAAGGATATAATGCTTGACTTCAATCTGTGTAAATGGGAGTTCAGTTTTTTGGGTCTCTTATGTAGTTATAGACAGAGTTCTGTAATGATAGCGGTAGACAAGTGAGGTTTTTTTTCCACAGGCCAACCGTTAGCTCCCATGCATTTAAACATAAAAATGTTAAGTCCCACTCCTTAGGAATATTATTTATTATTTTGTTTGTGTTATTTTGAAATGTTTTTGGACTGGATTTACTCTCATAATGGAAATTCAAATTGTAAACAAAATCATGTGTAACTTATTCAGAAGTAAAGAATTATTTTTTTCCCTTAAGCAAATAATTATATGTGTGGTTTGTCTTTTTTGTCACAGGAGGTGAGCATGGTTGAGTTATGCAGCTTAGTGCCAAAAAATTCTCATATATCATTTTGCTGATATTGCCTAAGACACTTCCCTTAACAGAAATGAGCTGTGGGTTAATGGAACATCACCTGTGGCTTCACTGTCAGAACTGCAGATCTGAACTCAACTTGGGTTGCTGTGAGAACCTGTCCTCAACTGAAGGAGTTTGTGACAAACTGTACTTCATGTGTAAAAATGTCTGTCATTACCTTCCTTGATGATCAGCATTGAGTTAGAGTCTGTCACATATTTCCTTTTGTGTTATTTAATATTACAAAATGTCTCCCTGTAACAAATCCAGTGTTGTGTAGAGTACACAATGTGCCGTCTAAGTAGGATTGACTGCAGACAAAGTATTCAGATAACGTCAAAACTGCATACCAACATCAATCATCACCGTCTTCAGTTTTAAAATCTAATACTGCGGCAAAGCACAGCACAACAAAAACCTGTTCACTACGCAGCTTTAGTTTTCCTCCTTTGCAGCTGAACAAAGGTCCTGGCTTTGCTCTAGAGATGCTTTTTTACACATTTTAGGAATTATTAGAGAAAGTACAAAGCACTATACTCATAATATAATATAATAACAATACAGCTTCTTGAAACTCAATTCCATCCAGATTGGATCATTCCTTCTTTTTAGTATTTTTAAAGCATTCATGTACATGTTTTTTTCTATGAGTGCTTCTAAAAACTCACTTATTTGGTCTATATATTTTTGTCTGTCCCTGGATTTTTATATTTTCGAGTATGATTGTTTGCACAAACATAGATAATTATTTCTTAACCACGGCTGTGGTCAAATAAGCACGACAGATCACGTGGCCTTATGTGTTTGCAGTCTAATCAAAGCATTGCCATTATAAAGAACCCTTTAATGTAAGACCTTTATGATCACACACCTTTTTACCCTAGAACTCCAAACCAGTAAGCTATTTAAGAACTGGTTCTGTCAGTATTTTGAGTGACATTTATGCATCCTCTCATAAGTTAAAACTGCTGCGACTGAAAGTTCCCACATATTATCAATTCAAAAATCATTCTCTGATGCTGTGGGGGACAGACGCCTAAGGAGAAGTCATACATGCTGCAGCTCAACTCTTTAAAATGTTTCTGCATCTTTTCTTGCTAAGCTCCCCTGCAAAGCAGCCAACATCTGATATCAAGTAATAAACCTGAATTTAACAGTTGTTCATATCATTTCAAGAGTAGTATTTGCATATTAAGCAGTATCTTTAGCATGGAACTGATAATGTAGTTTCTTCATTGGGGCCCCTGAACAATTATCTCTTTGAAACAGGTGTGTACCTGTTTTTATATCTGCTGCTCCACACCCAATCAAGAGGCAAAAGGTAAGTAAATAATAAATCAGAACTGCTTAAATTCAATCTTTTCATGTCAATGTTCAAAAATGTTAAATCAGTCATGTTAGAACAGCGGTAAATTGTTTCACAAAGTGATCCCAGTTAGTACAATGGCTAGTTAAACTTGCATAAAGACAAACTACTACAGTGATGTAATAAAGGATCACCTATAAAAGCTTCAGCTCCTTTGGGAAAGATTTGTGTTTATGGGAGATTTTGACCAAAGAACATTTGTGAGGTCACACACTGATGTAGGATGAGAAGGCCTAGCTTGCAGTCTAAAGTAGAGATTAAGACTTTGTGTAGACCAGCCAAGTCCTTACACACTATAATCACTCATCTACATATTTTTAGACCCTGCTTTGTTCACTGAAAAACAGTCACGCTGGAACAGGAAGAGGTAATCCCTAAACCGTGCGAGTATGTTAATATCCAGAATGTCTTGGCTTGCTGAAGCAATGGGTTGAGTGCACAAAGTTCAGAACCTTTGTTGCCATTGCCTTCTATTCACTGGCCAAATAGGCGTGGGGATGAAGTGCTCCAAGGAATTAACCTCAGTTATCTGTTTAAGCTTCCTCCTGCCCAAGCTCTCCATCTTCCCAGTAAGGAGAGGCTACAGGGGCAACAAGATTGGTAAGTCTGACTTTGGATCCTCACTAGTGTGTCTGATCTCACCCTCCCATAGGGAAGGAGTTGCGTCTGCACATACCCAAAAATTAGCCAAAGATGTGCTTATACAGATGTGTTACCCGTTCATCAGTTCAGTTCAAAATCCCATAAGACTTCTGCATATTCCTTAAATAATAAGTCCAGAGAAATCCAAGTCCCAGCAGCAGTGTATGCCACATGCAACATCTAGTTCAACGGCCCAGCAGACAAAAGTCCAAGAGATTCAAAACAGAGGGGAGGGTTAATGTAGAAAGGCTGTGGGCAATGAGTTGAAAAAACAGGACTGTGATTTAAAGGGTAGGCTATGCAGCCTCCTACCACCCCAATCAGGGCAGGTGATACCCAACAGGTGAATTCTGGGCTGAGGTGAGCTTCAGGCTTTGTTGCCTTAGCAGTAGGTTCCTAGCTTGCCATCAACACCTGGCCTATATAAAAACAGGACAAGTATAAATTCATGTGCACATAATCCATCATAACCATCACAAAAATAAACAATACAAAATGGTATTACAATTAATATATCAAAAACAATCAAATGTTCTACAATATATTAGTTCAAAAGGTAACTTTCCTTATAAATAATGCCTGGTTTACAGATGACTGCTATACATTTTTCAGGGGTTGCACTACCATCCTCGGATACTTTGCTAAGGCCACCTTTGATTTCATCAGATCTACAGCTAGCTGACATTTGATCTGTAGAGGGACACTGGTAATTCCAGCTGTCTATAACGTTTGTTCAACTGATTGCCAAGACACACAAAGAACAGCATAACAAATAACAATCATCTTTATTGTCATTGCAACATACATTCCAATGAAATTAGTTCTCTGCATTTAACCCATCTCCTTGGGGAGCAGTGGGATGCCACTGTGTGGTGCCCTGGGAGCAATCTGGGATTAAGGTTCTTGCTAAGGGAACCAGAGTGGTAGTCTGTAGGATTTAAACCCAGAACCTCCGGGACACAAGTGCAATGCTCTAACCACTATGCCACCACTCCCCCCTGCATGTGCAGGTCGCTGCCTCCTAAGCTTCTGTAATGCGTCATACATAACAGAGAACCTGATATTCAGTGAAACTTAGTGTTGCGCATTAAAAGGTTTATTAATAAAATGATCAGGGACTTTGTGCAGACAGTAAACTTCTGCAGGACAACGCGGAAGTTCCTGACAGGGAAGAGCAGGCTGCTCACAGCACAAGGTGAGCTGCTGATGGTGAAGAGTAAATGTTGTGTAAAAAACATTACCTGGCAAAGTCTTTGAAGAGAGAGATCTCATGTTCATAGACCACTGTTGTGCTTCACAGCCATGAGATCAAATTAATATTGGATTGTACACTCACCGGCCACTTTATTAGGTACCCCATGCTAGTAACGGGCTGGACCCCCTTTTGCCTTCAGAACTGCCTCAATTCTTCGTGGCATAGATTCAACAAGGTGCTGGAAGCATTCCTCAGGGAGTTTGGTCCATATTGACATGATGGCATCACACAGTTGCCGCAGATTTGTCGGCTGCACATCCATGATGCGAATCTCCCGTTCCACCACATCCCAAAGATGCTCTATTGGATTGAGATCTGGTGACTGTTGAGGCCATTTGAGTACAGCGAACTCATTGTCATGTTCAAGAAACCAGCCTGAGATGATTCCAGCTTTATGACATGGCGCATTATCCTGCTGAAAGTAGCCATCATGGGTTGGGTACATTGTGGTCATAAAGGGATGGACATGGTCAGCAACAATACTCAGGTAGGCTGTGGCGTTGCAACGATGCTCAATTGGTACCAAGGGGCCCAAAGAGTGCCAAGAAAATATTCCCCACACCATGACACCACCACCACCAGCGTGAACCGTTGATACAAGGCAGGATGGATCCATGCTTTCATGTTGTAGACGCCAAATTCTGACCCTACCATCCGACTGTCGCAGCAGAAATCGAGACTCATCAGACCAGGCAACGTTTTTCCAATCTTCTATTGTCCAATTTCGATGAGCTTGTGCAAATTGTAGCCTCAGTTTCCTGTTCTTAGCTGAAATGAGTGGCACCCGATGTGGTCTTCTGCTGCTGTAGCCCATCTGCCTCAAAGTTCGACGTACTGTGCGTTCAGAGATGCTCTTCTGCCCACCTTGGTTGTAACGGGTGGTTATTTGAGTCACTGTTGCCCTTCTATCAGCTCGAACCAGTCTGGCCATTCTCCTCTGACCTCTGGCATCAACAAGGCATTTCCGCCCACAGAACTGCCGCTCACTGGATGTTTTTTCTTTTTCGGACCATTTTCTGTAAACCCTAGAGATGGTTGTGCGTGAAAATCCCAGTAGATTAGCAGTTTCTGAAATACTCAGACCAGCCCTTCTGGCACCAACAATCATGCCACGTTCAAAGTCACTCAAATCACCTTTCTTCCCCATACTGATGCTCGGTTTGAACTGCAGGAGATTCTCTTGACCATGTCTACATGCCTAAATGTACTGAGTTGCCGCCATGTGATTGGCTGCTTAGAAATTAAGTGCTAACGAGCAGTTGGATTGGTGTACCTAATAAAGTGGAAAAAATAGAGTGTATATGACATATGGCTGACAAACAATCACAGCCCTGTGTTTCACACTAGACTGGCCCTTTTCAGGACAGCCCTGAAAGGGAGGGCCCCTCTCAGCTTGAGCCCCCTGGCTCTAAACAAAGTTCTGTTCCAACTGGAAATCAACCACTTTTATCTGCTGGCTGCCACGGACCTGCATCAGGATCCAAATGCACGCGAAGGTCCAACTTGCTGGCAGGTGGACACTTCTTCAAACTTAGATCAAAGATAAACACGGTCTGTTCTCTAACCGATGACCAAACCGAATATCACTAGCGTAGTCAAAGAGTTGTTGATTTAAATATGTTTACCTTTATGGTAAATTATTTCTGTTGATAAATTTGTATATTTTGAAGAGAAGGTCTCACAAATGTGTTCCATATGTGTGCAGAGTTTGTTGTTTGAGAATGCCAGCACTCAAATAATCTGTCTCATCTATTGTTCTAAAACAAATGCCAAATTGGGCTGGTGCTCACAGGACAATAGTTGATAGACCAAAGGTTATTTAATTAAATATTAAATTATCTAAATACATTTATTGCACAACACTACATTTAATTGTTTTTTCCTGTTCAGTTGGATTCCACTTAACCTTTAGACGTTTTTCATGAATATCGTCCTTATAGACGATATAATTAGTTTGTAATTTATTTGATTTTGGCCATAAGAAAGACACTGTCTCGGTGGGGTAATGGGTGGTTAACAGTACAAAAGTAGTAAAGGTGTATTATGCCACACCTCTGCTTCATGGTCTGGGCCATGTGTTGTCAGACTTTTAGAAAACTAATAAATTTGCCCGGTCTTATAAAGAAGACCTGCTTAGCACAAAGTGCAATGGATGTCGTTCCTCCGAAGCAGATAAGGTTCTCCCCAAAATGTTCACCAACTCAATTATACGCTTTCTAAGTATGTTTCAAACCAGTTAAACATCTGTAACTGCAGGCAGTCAACATTCCAGAGTACAAAATATGGTCAAATCAAGTCAATTTGCCTCTGAATGGGGTGAACACAATGGTGTGGGTTATAAAACAGGCACACCACAAAGAGGGCAGCGAAGTCACAGTCACCTTGTTGGCTGGAATGGTTACTGAGCAAGCGTTACCACTTTGGTCCAAACAAAAGCATACAGACTATACGAGTGGGGAGAACAGACCTGAAAGAACAGGTAGAACCTGCAGAGGGAGAAAGTTTGTGTTTGTAGAGGTCAGAAGCAGGATTAGAGAAAATTTGATTTTGAGTGATTACTGTAAGTATGATCACAAAGATGGTTTTAAGAGCGATCAGGGTACATTTGTAAGGAAGTAGTTTTTTTTTTTTTTTTTTTTTTTCTCCTTTTTTTTTTTTTTCTTTTTTTCCTTTTTTTTACACTCAAAGTAGTTTTACTTTGAGTGTAATGGGGTGGAGGATAACATTTTAGAATGTCAATAAGGAATCCTTCTCTTAAATTGAATATGTATTATCCTAATTTTCTTTATAATATTATCAATATAATATAATATGTATCAATCCCCCTAATCAGCTGATCCTGAATCTGGCAGAATAATTTGAGACCTTGGAAAACAGAAGAATGTAACAACTTACAAAAGTGATAGCGTGCCCCAGGTTATAACAACTGACTTTGTTAGCCGTGAATCATAAGTCCACTCCAACAGTGGAGTGAACTTTAGGATTTCTGGCCAGGCAAAAGCATCAACGATGGTACGTCCATCTGCTTTCCCAGGTCTCACAGTTGTGGACTCATGATCAGTTGATACAGGACCAGCTGAGACAGAGGTCAATTTATACCGATATGACTTTAAATTAGCCTTTGGGTTTTTCTTAGTCAAATTTCCATTAAGGACAATTACTTCATATAACAATTATATTACTGGCAGTGCTTGCAACAGACAATCTTTTTTTGTACATGGAGAGGTTGTGACAAGAAGAGGCGAGATAAAAGGTTAAAGGGGCCATGACAACAAATTTCATTTATCTGTGGTTATGGGGGTATAATGTGATCTGTTGTGAACTGATGAGGCCGTGTGAATATCAAGAGCGGGTACCAAAGGACTTGCTCATGGGCAGTCAGCTTTGTTTCTTTGCTCAAAAACAGTCAGTTCAGAAAACAGTTTATCTTTCTATGTAATTCATATTGTCCAATTAAAGCACACCATCAAGCAAACAGCCTTCCCCTCCCCTCTCCCATACTCCCTCCAGCTGATACACCTACCGGCCAATTTAATGGCCTGGGTCATGTTAGCATGTCTGCCTGCTCCACTCGAGCAGGGCAAGGCTACTAGAAAGTGGAGCTGTTATGTCCGAGGGTGCTCAAAAACGGATGGAAGTTTCCAGTTACTCCTGAAGGATGAGAGAATCAGAGTGGCTGAGGTTCATTTATGGGGAGGTACGACACAATTCTAACCCCAAGTTGAAGTCAGTTTTGGGTTGGATATTGGATATTCTGCTCTGCGGCATCTGCCTCCTGTTTGAGCCGATACAGGGAGGCTGATCTGGGTCTGCTGTTCTCTGTCTGCTCGCTCGCCGCAGAAGCTGTTGTCAACTTGACTATGAATATCTAATATCCAACGCAAAACTAACTTCACCGTGGTCCAATAAGAGACTTTGCTAAGTTCAGATGTTCAGCGCACTTTACTGAAGCTGTTTCCTGAACTTTTTTTTTTTTAAAGCAAACTTATTTTGAAAAAAACTTCTGTAGCAACACTGGAGGTGGTGACCACAATGCTGCCATTACCCGTAAGTGTATTTAATTTCTAAATGCGGTCTGATCTGATAAACATATGAGAACTGTGTGAACTTTGTGAAGCAGCAGAGCTTGCTGCACTGGACTTGGTTAGCTTGGCCTCGCCTGTCCAACATCCTGCAACACAAACACATCCACTACCATAATATGGATTTGTGATTAAGTGTTGAGCCGGGAAGAGAGGTGTGGATGGAGTGTACACCATGACTATATGTCATGGTGTACACTTTACAATAAGGCTCCCCTTCATAGTTGTGGATGTTTATAATGCAGCGATAGAGTAGAATATTACATGGTACAGAATTATGTTTACAAATGCTTATTGAGCTTACAAGGTTGTACTTTAGACGGAAATATTTATTAAAGCAACTCTAGATGAAATATAAAGAATTTAAAAAGTTCTATACAAATGTAGATTTTTCTCATTATTTGGCAAGAAATCGTTCAATTTTGTCTTTCTTGTCCTTAATTAATGCGTTATAAACACCTATTAATGAATTATAAATTGTTTACAGATTAAATTATAATATGTCGACAAGCAATTTAGAACCCTCTATAAAGGAAGTCTTGTTGTAAAGTGGTGCAGTTAGTATTTAAATATGTGTGCGTGCTTGCGTGCGTGCTTGCGTCCGTGCGTGCGTGCGTGCGTGTGTGTGTGTGTGTGTGTGTGTGTGTGTGTGTGTGTGTGTGTGTGTGTGTGTGTGTGTGTGTGTGTGTGTGTGTGTGTGTGTGTGCCAGCTGTTGGGACTCAGAAATATGCTGCGATAAGAAAGTTACCAGACTAGACCGGAGCAGCAGCAGAAGCTGCAGCTGCGGAAGCTTCCAAGCCCTGGAAACGCAATAGAGCAGTTTGAATCCTTTTCAGGGGAACTGTTTCCAGTGAAACCTTCAGGGTCTTACTGTATGTCTGGTTTTTATTTCGTTTATTAGTCGTGTTTCATTGTAGCAGGTTTCCACACCTTGCTATTCCGAGCAAACGCCCACATTTCTCCAAACAATTAAGTTACTGCTCTGCCTTGATCCGCGAATAAAAGTCGTTGGCAGTCCTGCTGTCTGCAGCAGTGCGGGCTGCAGGTGACTGTGGGGCAGCGAGGACGCGCTCTGCTCCGACCCACAGAAAACACAACCCACAGGGTTTCCTCAGCGCACTGTATTTCAGTCACGCTCAATGCTGAGGGCAGGAGTTTGCTTCCCGACGAACTTCCCAGAGAAGACCCCGAATCCGTCCAGTTTGCCTCCACGCCGCCCACTCCACTTCCTATCTTGTCACGTTCTGTTTGAACGCGGGGAGCTGTTCGGAGCAGAATGACAGGAGAGCTGAAGGACGGCGAGACGGAGGAGGTATGACTCGAATCCATTTACACCACTGTCTTTCTACGTCTGATCGCACATGACCTTTATCTTAACTCATTTGGATGAGGATCATTTGCATCTACGAGATGAAATTCAATTTCGTCTCCGAGCGCCTTCTCTCTCTTCCTGTGCCACCGTCACCTGAACGCTTCTCGGCATTTGCAGAAGGATAGAGGTCCACTGCTGGAACGCTGACGATGATTTTCTTTGGCTCGAAAGCTTAACAACAGACTGGACTTTACTTTTACGCAAACTGGACATTTGGGGGATGTCTATCACCAGAGAGGAAACCTTCGCTTTCAGTTTAAAAATGCATTCACTAATCTGATTAACACTTCCTGAAAAAAGTTAAAACCATTTGACTTGTTTATAAATGTTCATTAATGGAAATTAGACTGACATATTCACTGCAGTAGCGTAAAGGGGTTTTACGCACAACCTATCGCGGAAAAAACATATGTAAAATACCTTACATTAACAAACCCACTGATAAATGGAAAATGGCAATATTTATTCAGAATATGACACAGTTCAAGAACAAATAGCTACTTTGTTTGTGCTTTTATACATTTTCAGAATAAGATGCCGGCAGTTAACAAATATGGAGGGCAAAGAGGGCCACAATTTAAAATTAAACAATACATTTGATACATATTTATATACATGCTAATTTTTTATATAGATTGGAATAACTACAATGAATATTTAATACTACCACTACTAATTCAACTGATAATCACAATATTATTAAAAAATAATAAGAATATATGGAAAATACCCGTTACAACTTAAGTTAATTATTAGTAAAAATGAATACATAACTATAACTGTATTTGTAAAAAAAAAAAAATTCCTGTGCTAAATCAAACAATGGCCTACTATAATTTATCACAGTAGGCAGTGAAATTGATCCTAACAACTGATTAAACTACTGGTGCAGCAAGTTACACACACACACACACACACACACACACACACACATATATATATATATATATATATATATATATATATATATATATATATATATATATATATATATATATATATATATATATATATATATATATATATATATATACTTACAATATATTTATGTCACTTTTTTACAAGCAATGCCTCAGGCTAGATCAACTACGAGTCCATAAAGTACTAGTCTAAAATGCACTTGCAGTGCAGATTAACCAATCAGCTGTAAGTGACTGATTGGTCTACTTGAGTACCTACAGTGACAGCTTAACATTGTTTATGGTGCACTGCAGCTCAGGAAGTGCAAAATAAGTAAATACTTTATATTTATTCACATGACTTCAAATTTGAAATTGTGATTTTCACATTAAATGTTTTAAAAATGAATTTAATATTTTTCTGCCACATTTAAATGCTTAGCATGCATTCATTTTGTATGTGTATTATCCATTTTTATTATATTGTGATTTTGTGGCACTTTTGACCTTCCAAAAGGCTCAGGATATATTGTGTTATTGCTGCATGGGTGGTGAGGACCCCTTGCGGCTGAACGCAGGGGTGTGGTGCTTCGCTGTGCTTTTTCTAAACCCATCCCTGTTTGTGGGACAGGCTGGTAACTCAGCTCCAGTCTTATTCTCGTTGCTCTTGCAGTGCGCTGCGCACGGTTCCCGCACCTCACCACGCTCCTCTCTTTTTTCCTCCCTGTCTTCCTCCCCCACCTCTGCCGTGATCCTCACAGGAGTTTCTGCATTCGTTCATTCGGAAACAAGGGAACATTTACAAACCAAACAACAAAGACATGGAAAACGAGAGTCTCAACGAGAAGGCGATGGAGGACGTCCACACCAAAGAGATCGACTTGGTCAACCGGGATCCAAAGCGCATCAATGACGACGTTGTAAAGGTGAGTCAAAGCTGGCTACTGTTCAACTTTACCTTTGGGGTTAAATGTGTTATTTTTATGTAATGTCGCTGGAAATTACGTCTCACGTGGAGACCTGTTGCAGAGATGTCCCAGGTGTCAGTTGGAGCCGATTCCTGTCATTTTTGTTTAGGAACCCGTTCCAAAAGAGTCCGGTGCGCCCCAGAGGCTGCGCGCTGCCTTTACAGCAGAGTTGCCCCTCACTGTCTTTCCCCTATTAGGAAGCAGCTTTGCGATTGTAGCGAAACTCATTAAGGTGATCTGATGCTGTGCAGAACTCAGAGCGGCTGTTTTCAAATTCGACAATCTCGACTCCTCCGCTCCAAGAGAGGAAACATTACGAATTTCCTGTTGTTGGGACACACGTTTCCCACAGTTGCTGCTGCGCACGCCTTTCTGTTGGGAAAAATTGAGTTCTTTCCATGAGAGGAGCAGCCTGGAAGCAGCCGCACAACACTGGGAGTTTATTTGGTTTAAAGGGGAGCGGCGCGCTGGAAGCCACCTGACGCGCCTGTGAGTGCGCCCCCGCCCCTCACCCAGGCGCCATTCTCTCCAACTGAGGCAGGTTTTTACATCAAAGTGGGGTCAGGCAGCTCTCCACGTGGAGCAGC
The DNA here is from genome assembly GCA_037039145.1 of Fundulus diaphanus. Taxonomy (NCBI): domain Eukaryota; kingdom Metazoa; phylum Chordata; class Actinopteri; order Cyprinodontiformes; family Fundulidae; genus Fundulus; species Fundulus diaphanus. The sequence continues at coordinate 45,829,169 of CM073134.1, forward strand.
AGAGGTCGGGTCTCTGAAATGCCTGAACTGTGCTCTTGTTAAAAAAGGGAAACACCCAAGTGGCTGGTTGGTGTGAGGGGGCTCTCTCGCCACTCCCTGTCCTCCTGCCTTTCCTCCCACTCAGGGGCACCTCCAAAACGTTTTGTAAGGGCTGGCCAAAAGGGGGCGGTTCATAATCTTGAGATGGCACAGATGTTTAGAAGCGTTTAGTTGGTATTTATCATAAAAAAGAATATTGATTCCGGGCTGTGTTAAAACCTCATCTTATCTTGATACTGGTTAATGGTCCATGCCTGCATTTGAGCAAACTCTGAGTCCTTTTCCATATGGTGAGAAGGACATTTGTGAACTCTTAAAAAAAACATCAGAGTTTACATAAAAACAACTGCAATTCTGCTGTCAGAACTTGTATAGGCAAATTTTAAAATGCAGGTAACTTCCTCACCTGCTCCTGTGCCCTACTTGTCAGCTGACTTAGTGAGAATCTCATACCAGCCCATGTCTACTAGCAGGTAACAGCCATAATTAAAGTGAAACAGTTTCTGCTCAGGGATCCTTCAAACTGGGGCCGTCTCAGCCTGCATGCCTGCACCTGAGCCGGAGGAGCTCATATCTATTTTTTTCTTCTTTTTTTTTTTCTTTTTTGGCAGGGTTCTGTCAGCTTTTACATGAATCACTCCTGGGTGGTTCATGTCTCATGAGATTGCCTTTTGTGTCAAACGTGTAAAGTAAAACATCTTAGCAGAGAAGCTGGATATGAAAAGCTCCCATATATGGCACATTTAAAAAAAAGAAAAAAATGACAAGCTTATAAGCTAAAAAAAAAAGTGTTTCCAATCGATTCAGATTTCCGTTCTAAAGTCTTCATTGTGGGGCTATACGTCACATGCAAAATGCTGTATTTTTACACGAGCCGTCATACATTTCTGTTTTTTATGCAACGTTGCTCCCATGTGACTCACTGCTTCACATGAAATGTACTCCTTTAAAAAAGTCCCATTTGCGTTTACGAGAGCAGGAACAGTAGCTTTTTGTACACTGATACATATAAAACAGAAAGTAGCGGCATTCTTTGCCAGAGTCAGTTCTCAGGCACAACTTTTCCTCCTCTCCTATCTTCACTTCTTTCAGCGTCCTGTCCTTTCCCCCCTCCCAGCTCCCCTCCATTGTGACAGTGAGTCAGACTCTCCCTCCAGTCTGGAAATAGAAAGCAGCTTCATGAGTGCCACCCCCCCCCCCCCCCCCCCCCCCACACACACACACACACACACACGCACACACACCACAAACACACCCTTGTCTAAGGAAGTCAGCTGGTGAAATTATGTGAAATTCTCTAATGTAAAAATGACAAAATCCATTGCTGTGTTACCCACGGATACTGGCACAAAGTAACTTAGGGCATCTGCCAAAGTGCGGTACTAAGTCAACTCATGGATTCTGGCATAACTTCCTCAGTTTTATACGGCCATTCTGAGGTGCTGTGAGGTCATGAAACAGCTCTGCCAAATGCGTTTGGAGTGCTGCAGGAAAACACAAAAGCAGGGAATCCCTTCCATCACACCACACACACGGATGATCTCAGAGCACATGGAGACACGGAGGCACACAGGCAGTATTCTGATAGCTGAAAATTACACATTGTTCTCTCTTGGACACGGCAGCAGCTTGCCTCAATCACCTGGCCACATCAAACAGCTTAGCCTCATATGCACTTTAAGGCTGCAGAGAAAAGAGCATTTTTTTCCACCCTTTCTTTTCCTCTGTAGAAACTGTGGGTCTTTTTATAGCAAACAGGAGGGGCTTGAGATCTGCGGAGTGGAGAGCATCCACTGGAGAAAACTTTTTAAGAGGGAGCTGTGAGAAGCCAGAGCTTCAGGACGAGACTCAGATCCCACAAGGTCATACTGAAATGAGTGAGAAGGGAAATATTTACACTGTCGTGTTAAAATTCTTTGTCTTTTGGCTGAAAGGCATCCGGGTATTTAGTTAGGATAAAAAGATGAAAGGGTCCCCGCTGAGAGTTAAAAAGTTTTATGAATCATTTCCTGGCTCAGGATGCATTTCTGATTGCAACCAATAGGGAAACCGCACTAGAATGCGATCACAACTCCGATTTCAAGTCAAATAGAACAGGAACTTCAGAAACTCTTTAAAATGCAACATAGCTGCCATCTTCTAAGGTTTTTATAGAGGTCAAAACTTAATTCATAGCCCATGAACTTTTTCCACATTAAGTCACATTGCTACTGTGAGGTTCACTGTAGATTATATGGATTTGTTGTGATGGGCCAGCACAAGGTTATGCATAATTCTGATTTTGAAGGAAAAGGATACATTGTTTTCAAAATATTTTACAAATACAAATCGTAAAATGTGGCATGCATTTGTAATCAGTGACACTGTCATCCTTGAATAGAACCCAACTAGTTGCCTTCAGAATTAACTTGAGCAGCATATAGAATCCAGTTTTGTCAATCTCCACGGTATGATGCTTCCATCATCATGTATCACCATGAGGATGGCGTGTTCAGGGTTATGTCCAGTATCCGTTTTTGTGTGTAGTTTGATTTGGATCTCATCTGACCTGCACGCCTTCTTCCACATGTTTGCTGTGTACCATACAGGACTTGTGGTAAACTGGTAATCAGATTATTTAATATTGGTGGATAGCCATATGTTGGTAGGTTTGTGGAGGTGGCATACAGTAGTCTTTCCTTTGCAAATAATCAACAGAGCTCTTTGAGCTTGGGATGTTTCTCATTACCTCACTCTTCTTTAAACCTCTCCACAAATGTATCCCTTTCTGGTGTGTTCCTTAGTTTAAATGTTGCTCTTTGATAAATAAATGTCTTTATTTATATGAAGATTAAATTAGAAATAGGTGGATGTTCTTTCATACCATCCTCAGTGTAAAACATGTTGGTGGCAGCATCATGCTGTAGGGACCTAGCTGGACCCTGTTTGCCAACTGGGTGAGCTCTAAATGCATTTGGTTCTGAATTTTATTTAGGGGTATCAGAGTAAAACAGGCTGAATAAAAAGGCACAAGGCGATTTTTATACTGAATCAAAATTAAAACCATCTATCAATACTGTCTGCTGGCCTGTCACATCAAATCTGAATAAAATACACTGAAGGTTGCCACCTGAAAAAGTGTGAAAAACCACAGGAGGTGTAAATACTGTTTGCAAGGCACGGCAGGTTCTGTGTCATCTCTAGGTTGGAATTTCAAATTCTGGGCAAATAGGCGGTAGAATGTAGTGTAGTTGGATTTGTCACAAAAGCCGTGTGCATGTATGACAACATATTAAATGTGTAGCGCACAGCATGGACAATTTATATATAATTCAGTTAAGTATGCAAAATAGTGTCAAAAAAGTAGATCATAGTCCATCTTCAAAGCCAGGCAATCCAAGCTGTTTGTCCAGCCAAATGAGTATTTATTTCTCCCTGACTACTGAGACCCTTTACCAGACAAAGGGTCTGTTAATGCACTATAGTGTGATCGTCACCTCCAGGGACCCACTTTGTCCACTCAAGCATAGCTGGCAGTCCGAAGATAGAGCTCTGGCAATAGGACTTGGTTGTATTTACTCAATAATATAGTTACCCTGCCAACAGGTCACATGCTGACCATCAGACTCCATTGTTTCATATCAAACTTCCCACTGGACTGCAGAGCTCCACGCCCACAACTCCTAATAGAGAATCTCATTAATCCTTTGTCTCAGAAATATCCCCCATGTCTGCAAGGAACTTTCATAAAGCTGGGCTAAATGTGTTCCCCTTCAAAATTTAATCTAAACGATAAATAATTCAGTATATCTTACTGGTCCCATGTGCATTTTTTGTAGGTGATGTTTTGTGAACAGCAACAGATGAATAGTCTCGCCTGATCAAGCTGAACCATCTCAACCTTCCTGCTGTGGCTCTGTTGGTGACTCATTGCAGAAAGCCTCTTGTTGAATCTCAAACAATGCTGTGGAAACTGGCGCAGAGTTGGTCCACTTTAAGATTGGTAGCAGTGGAAAAATTAAACGGTTGACGGGCTGGTTTTGTGGCTGCTCTCTGAGCTCGACCAGAGGGTGCTGTGAGGGAAGCCCTGTGTTTGGCTGCAGCAGTTGCTCAGAGTGAAGGGCTTCACAAACTCCTGTGTTGAAGAGAAAAACCTATCTCAGCCTGGGGATGTGAATTAGGCTCAGCTAAAACAAATGTTCGTGGACAAGTTTTTATTTCACAAATTGTATTTTAGTGGTTCTTTGCCTTTACCCAGCTGTCAATTGACAGGAGGCAGGACACATTCTCATAATCTCACCGGTCCATTACAGGTTCAAAAGGTGACCAAGTACTCACACCAAAGGGAACTTAGAATCTCCAGTTGACCTAACATTCATGTTCAGAACCTGGAGTGTCAGCAGAAAACCTACGCATGCATAGGGAGAATCTGCAAACTCCACATAGAAAGCCCTCGGCCGGGAATCCAACCCAGAACATTCTTGCTGCAAGGCAAACTGCCCCTCCAGTTAACCTATTTTTATTATTATTTGTTCTTTTATTATTTATTGTTAAAGTTACTACATACAATATTAGTGTTTTACTGTGTCAACAGTGATGAACACAAATGGATCAGTGGTAGTCTAATCTGTGCTTTAATCCTCCAATCCTCCACATCCCTTCCGTTGAACACTGGTCTCCCAAAATTGTGAAATATGGATATCTGTGAAGAAAAAACATATAAATTCCATATACATCCATCCATCCATCCATCCATTTTCTAACACGTCTATCCCTCATGGGGTCGCGAGGGGTGCTGGTGCCTATCTCCAGCTGTCAATGGGCGAGAGGCGGGGTACACCCTGGACAGGTCGCCAGTCTATCGCAGGGCATTCCATATACACTTGAACCTACATTTTTCTTCTTCTTTTCTCACTGTCTGACATTAATTCAGAACATACTATTCCTGTTTTAGGTCAGTTAGGATAGATAAAACACAGAATAATAAATTATTTTTTTATTGATCCCCCCCAAGTCAGAAGTTTACAGAAATAAAGATTACTGTGCCTTAAACAATATGGGAAATCCCAGATGATGATGTCAGGAGTTTGTGTGTTTCTGATTAATTCACAACATTTGAGCTAAACAGAGGCACACCTGTGGAGACATTTTACGGGAACATCTCAGACACGTTGCTGTCGTGACATATCGGTGATGCCTAACGTTGTAAAATTCATTTGGGGTTCTGTGTCCCAGAGATAAATGTGTGCTGATGTAAAATGTGAGTGTAAACCCTAGAAAAAAAGCAAAACACCTTGTAACTAACTAAAGATGGTAATAAAGTTAGCTTTAATGAAGTGAGTTCTGTGCTGAAATGAGCTAAAAGACCACTCAGCAAGGAAGAAGCCATTGATGTAAAAGCAACATAAAAAGACAGATTATAGCAAATCCACTCAGGGACAATGGTATTACATTTTGGGGAGACAACAGGAAAGGTTTAGTTCAATTAAATGTCAGATATTGAGAAAATAAGGTCGATCATTAGCTATGTTTACATGGACAAAAGTAATCGAGATAAAGGGCCGATGGTAATAAAAATGCGTAATGTAAACAAGCCAATCGGAACATTATGATCAGATTAAGCACAATCGGAATGAAATTGTAATCCAATTGAGAGCCGTGGTTTATATTGATTGATAATCCGATCAACATACATTGTTTCAGGCTCAAGTTATTCCGTATGTATGCCCGATGTAAACATGACGTATTTCCTCGTTGTTGGGTGGTGGACATGCGTCAGGAAGCAATACCATTGGGGCTCCCGATACAACATTTCTATTCGAAATAAATAAAGGAGCTCAAAATTGTTGCTTACTTAGTAACGTTTCAACTGTAATTAGAACATCGTGCAAGTTCATCCTGGGCACTCGAAAGGCAAACACACTCGTATAATACTGCTTTGTTTTGTTGTTTAGGTTTTTTTTAGTGCAATATGATAACTGCGCATGTCAGAGCGGTTCTATTCTGAATACAGCCAGGTGCATATACATGCACATTATGATCGGATAATTGATCGTGTGCCCACATAACAACACAATCCAATAATACATTTTAATCTGATCGTGAAATTTTGTGCATGTAAACATAGCTTCTGTCTAAGAGTTGGTGAAAGGCCTGTTAAAAGATGCTGAATGAATGTAGATGATACACTAGAATTGACAAGTTGTACTCATGATCCAAAATTTTTAGCTCTATCAGTTTTGACTTGTGGCAAATTGCACCATTATCCTTGAGAATACACAGATTCCCACCAAACTGTGCCTGCATTGTATAAGGGAGGTATGCTTTGATCCCACTCTTTATTCATTTTAGTGTTCTTAGGCAGAAATGGAAGTTAACTCACTACCTTGAATGAGAAGAAGTCTAACACACTGACTGCAAGAAGGGTTTCTTTTGGGCATGACAGGTTTGGCGTTTAAATCATATGAAAACAGAAAGCCCACATTTGGACATACTTATTCATACATAGATGAGTACATTGATAGGTAGGGATCCTTTTACGGTGCATCTGGCATAAAACTAACAAAGTATTCCATACCAACAACATCATACCAACAGTGAAACATAGTCTTAGTAGGTTGATGATCTGGGGCTGCTTTGCTGCTTCGGGACTTCGTCAATTTGCCAACATTAAAGGAACCGTCAATAGGGGGTTTTCAGGTGACGTCACGCTCACGTGACTACTCAGCGCGTCCGCCATATTGGGTGGCTGTCGTTTCGCACCGTTGACCCTGCATTGTATGACGCCTTAGGCAGTATTGAAAGTGAACAATGGGGAAAACGTGTTTAATGGTTGGTTGCACGGCCCGTGGAGGTGGAGAACAACGCTCTTTCTATCGCCTACCAGCCGTAATCGTGAATCAATGTGAAAAAACAAAACAGCTATCTGAACAACGCCGTCACCTATGGCTGACACGGATATCCAGGTCCGATTTGGACAGTGTTAAACTGGAATACGCCAGAGTCTGCGGTGCTCACTTTGTCACAGGTAATTAACTGTTAAGCATTTAAAACATGTAAGAATATATTAATAATAGGGCTTGGGCGTCATGACGTATTACTTTCCGTGGCCGCCATGTTGACTGCCTCCGCCGCCGCTACTCAGACTACTGCCTATGACTACCGCGTACTGTACTCCCTCTCAGCCGTGTTTTAATTTGATTAATTTCACCTTAACTTGATTTCAACCATCGTAAACCGTTGCTGTATTCTGGGCTGTAACAGCGCAACACATGATCGCCATGGGAACAACATAGAAATGGGTTAATTTTCCACCGCTTTCCTGCCTGGAGGCGCAACCACGGAGAACAAGTGTCAGAGATAACGAAGAGTCGTCAGCTCGCTTGGATCGCGGCTGTAAGACGACCGAACATAACTTTCCACAGTATCCCGATGTCAATGAGAGTGTGTTCTAAATCTTTGAAACACATAGCAGCTAGTTAAAAGTACATTACATGCGTGAGTGGTTGTTAGCACTAACGGTTAGCATGTGCCAGAGCCCGTCTGAGCGCAGCTTACCTTTGTACGAGTTACTGTGTTCCCACTGTTTGCTGGCTTTATGATCTGCCGCTCCTGAACCCATCCATTCGTAAACTGCACATGAGACTCCAAGGACTTGTAGCTTCAGAACTGTTCTGAAGTATAGGCGCTCACACCACAAACAAGATAGCCGAAGACGTCCGATATGCAAAGTGACGTCCGCGCTACTTCCGGGTTATGCCGGTAGGCAAAAGCCTACCGGCGTAAATACGGTAAATACAACTTAATTTTGCACTGGTCATTGTTCTGCTTAAATAATTAAAGCCGCGAGCGGCGTCGATCGGCCCTGCAGCCAAGCGCCTTCGCGCACCGCCGGCCGTCAGCCACCACAGAAGCTGTCACGCATTTTCGTCGCATTTGCGTCGGATTGTTTACATTTTTACCATCTTATTAAAACTCACCCGTCCACGTATGATGGCTATTTCCTTCATGTACATAACTTCTACATCTCGTACCCAACCAGATGTGAACTGGTTCTGAGCCTCTAGACCCTTGTAAGCTCTCATTTCCTCAAGACTGTGCAGAGGGTTTTCACTGAACACCAGGTAATGCACTATGTCGCCGTGCTCTACATTTGGCCAATCATCTGGATTAGTGCTAAACAAGGCACCGTGGAAGGCATAGGGGTCCATATGGTCGATCACGGAACATTTCCTCAGATAGACGTCCTTATCTGGTCGCTCTAGCGTGCTGGCGTACTTATCCATTCGCGATATGATATGATAATATGCCACCCAAGATGGCGGACCGGAAGCTGGCCAGTGACGTCACTGAAAACCCCCTATTCTGCATTGTTGTTGAAAATGGGAATGGAGAATTTCTGGCTATTAGTTTTTGACCTTAAAGTGTAACTCACCCTGATGTTAAAGCATAACCCCACCCCCAGACAAATTTGGAAAATGCCACGAAGGTGGCAGTACCAAGAAACCCTGAGGGGCAATGCTAAATGTGGGGATGAGCATTGGGGATTAAGTGGGGCTGTAGTCAGGGTGAGGGAAAGTGACATGTTGAAACATGAACAGTGACCAGGGCGATGTCTGGAGGTTTCGCTACAGATTGGTATGAGCTAACGTGCAAAGCAGTAACAAATGCTAAACATATTCCTGCAAAAAGATATAAAAAATCAATGCCAATGATTGCAAATGCTTGATGGAAGTTTTTGCATCAAAGGATGACATAACCAGTTTAGGGTTAAGTTTAAGTGGCTTTACTTTATTGCAAAGGACTGGGTTAGTTTCTTTTTCCTTAATAAATGAAGCCATCATTTAAAAACTGCTTTTTGTATTCAATCAGGTTATCTTTGATTTATTTATTTTTTGTTAAATAATTTCATTGATCTTAAAGTGTGAGAAAGAAACAAAACAGTAGAAATTTGTAAGGGAGCAACTACTTTTGTATGACTCTGTATGAGTTTAACAGCCAGACCCACTCACACAGCAGACACCAAGTAGCACGGCAGTTTCATGGGGAAATGTACTTTTTATACATTAAACAGCCAAATATGTCCTAAAGGTTTCTTAATTCACAGAGTATTCCCTGCTAAATATAGGACAATGTAATGATGGCAGGTGGAACTGTGCTCAGTCCAAATTTATTAAAAAACAGCATTGTTAAATTTAAAGTTCTCCAAAAGAGTTGATGCCACTTCTGGGTGTCCTCACATTCTTAAACAGCACTGTTTATGTGCACTGTCTTTACATAAAAATGGCTGACCATTTTGTGCCAGGACCAAACAACAAAGTACTGGGATTGGTTGACAAAATTGGTTGAAAATATTGTGCATCCAATCATCAATGTGCACGAACGTCTCAAAAAACTATGGGAGCTGTCAACAAAATAAATATTAAAGCTGCTATGTTTGCACAACACATTTGTATCCATGCCAACATTTTTGCATAGACTATACTGTATATCCACGGCCATAAGATTTGGTGTTGTCTAAACAGGTATAACTATTACTATTTCAGCCGAACAATAAATATTGGTCACGTTTGTTCTTGTCAAGTGATCTCAAAATGATCAGTCCACAGCAGGACATGCCCTACCTTAAAGTCAAGAGTCAGGTTGTGTAAGTAGGTATACAATCTTTATACTATTGGATCAGTTAGTAATAAAGCACTTCACCTATCTGTTTTACTGTCAGTTTAACACTGGGGATTATCCTCAAGACTTCTTGATATTATTGTGAATAGCCCTCAGCGGCTCGGTCCCTCTGTTTGACAAAACCCAGTCTCCATGGAACTGGAAAATAAACATTGAATCAAAAGCTCACAAGCCAGTAAAGAGGAAGGGAGACAGAGTAAGCATGGTGATGGCATGTTTTTTTCTCCTTAAACAGCACGGGTCAGGTGTCGTACACCAGCATGGAGCCTCCTGCTAAAAGGCTGAGGGAGTCAGTTGAAGTGTGTTCCTCTGCTTCTCATTCATGGCAGGTGATAAAAGGATCAGTGCCACTCAAACATAGCTGGAATGTCTTACTCTTTCTGCTCTTTGTCCAATCAATTACTGTTCAGGAGTCTCTGGAGACATAACCTGAACTGGATTTGAAAGAAACAATGTAGATGCCAGAGATGGTGTGTTTTCCAGTGTGTCTGTGTCTGTCTGTGTGCAGAAATTTGTATTTTGGGTTGGGCAGATGTTTGACTACGTGCCAGCCACAGCACAGAGACATAAATCTTGTCAGGAATCCCACCCTGCAATTCAGCACAACTGACAATTTAACAAGTAATGAAGCAGCTGATTTATGTTAGAAGAATGAGCTCAGACTATCAAGCCTATCTAGTGGTTTCATTTGCATCATATCAGTGATTTTGTGAAACATATTTCTCAATGGTGGGAGACAAATGATGAGTGATAATGATTACGGCAGCTCAATTTGCAGCTTTTTAGTGTAAGGTTCATGATCGGCATAAAAAGGGCCAGTTCATGGAAATGTAAGGACAATTCTCACATTTAAAACCAAAATGCATTCCTTGGTAAATGTTTTATTTTTACTCATGTTAAAGCATTTCGAGAACATTGTATGTGAAAAAAAATCTGAGCTTTAGATCTAAGATTAAAACCCATTCCTTAGTTGACAGGTAATGTGGTCTGAATCTGTTTGTGGGGGTTGTGTCAATCTGCTTTTGGGTACTCAGAGCTGCATTTTAAAGTTTTAACTTTATATAGTTGCATGTTGCCCTTTCAGATGGAGTGAACATACTTTTGAACATTGTTATATACATTTTTTTGATATTAGGAATGTCCTGATTGGATACTTTGGATCAAATCAGTACATTTTAAAATAACTGGCATTAGATTGTTTGAAAATTAAATCAACTCTCGATCGCTGTCATTGGTGCTGTCTCTGATTTTATACCAGTCTCCCTTTTGGTGTTAGCCAATGAGCAAGTTTTCAAAATGATGGCACATGTTCATTTCTTGCCAAGTGTATTAGATATAGACTGTGTCCATTTTTTTTTGTTCTGACAAAAATGACTAAAAGAAAGTGGAACACCCCTGATGGCAGAATGCTGACATGGAAAGTCAGAGGGTCTTTACCAAACCAGGCTGCAAAATGGCATATCACTGCCAAGAAATGTTTTGCCAAAGGTATTCACTCACACATCCAAATAATCCAAAGAACGGGTCACCCTCAGGAGCTCAGTGAATTCCAACATGGTACTGTGATAGAAGTTTCCACTCGTGCAACAAGTCCAGTGGTGAAACTGCCTCTCTCCTAAATATTCCACATTCAACTTTCAATAGTATTATAACAAAGTGGATTGGGAACGACAGCAACTCATCGCAGAAGTTGTAGGCTACATAAATTGACGGAGCAGGGCAGTGGATGCTAAAGCCCATAGAGTGCAGAGGTCGCTAACTTTTAGTAGAATCAATCGCTACAGACCTCCTAACTTCTTGTTGCCATTGGATTAACTCAAGAACAGAGTGTAGAGAGCTTTGAGGAATAGGTTTTCATGGCTGAGCAGCTGCATCCAAGCCATACATCATCAAGGGTAATGCGAAGCGTCGGATTCAGTGGTGTAAAACATTGCACTCTAGAGCAGCAGAGGCGTGTTCTCTGGAGTGATTAATCGCCCTTTTCCGTCTGGTAATTTGCTGGACGAGTCTGGGTTTGGTGGTAGCCAAGAAAGTGGTACTTGTCTGATCATTGTGCCAAGTGTTAGGTCTGTCACCCCCTACTGAGAATCAAATAAACCAACAGCCCAGTTCAGAGTCTGTTACATGCTTACGAACTTCCTACTGGTTCCACATGTTCTTGATCTGATGGGAATTATTACTATTGCTATTATTACCATCTGTCTTTTTGACTCGAACATGAATTTTATCTTAATGCTAAGGACTATTTCTATGCTTTGAGCTTCTCATGAAGGGTTGTTGGTGCAATCAAAAAAGTAAAAGCATGTCTTGTGTCTCACAAAATGCCATTATGGTAACACATAATGACAATAAAGACTTTTGATTCTTGATAATTGAAGTGTAAAGTTTGTTCGAGGGAGGATTTGGTGTGGGATTGTTTTTCAGAAAATGGGCTAGGCCCCTTATTTCCAGTGAAAGGAACTCTGAAAGCTTCAGCATACCAAGTGATCTTGGACATTTCTATGCTCCCACCTTTGTAGGAACAGTTTGGAGATCAAAAATTCCCATAAACCCACTCCAAAACCTTGTAAACAACCTTCCCGGAAGAGTTGGAGCTGTTATAGGTGCAGATGGTGGACCACTGTCTTACTGAACACTATAGGTCAAGAATGGGATCTCACTTAAATTTAGATGAGAGACAAGGCAGGCGAGCAAATACTTTTGGCAATATAATGAATAAATGTAGTGAAAGTTGCAGTAGTAACAGTAGCCTACTGTACATAGCCCTGTGCTAATAATAATTAGTCTGGTGAATGAGAAAAACAATTTCCAATCTCCAATGGCTTCATTGCTTCCAATTGGAATGCTTTAAAGAGTTTTAGGACCTAATGGTGTGTCGTTCACATAAGATATATAAAGTATGCTATTCAGTCAAAGTTAAGTTCCTTGAGCTATGTCCGAAGAAAAAGACAAACTTGCAAACTAGCTTTTTCTTTCATAGCTTCTTAGCTAACAGACTGCAAGAAGACATTTTCTACTTCAGACCTTATGATAAGACATGGTGACATCTCTCACATCAAGCTGGTTTGGCTTCAAGATGGAGGATGTCAGCCAAAACTCAGTCTACCAACTTTGTGGTAGATGAAAGATGGCAACCAAGTGAACCAGAAGCAAAACAGTTTTACTTTCTCTGAACCAACTACAGTAGTAACTACAGTGTTAAGTCTGTTACATACTCTGTATCAACCTCAACATTTGTTCTTGTTCTCAAGGTGGCACGAAAAAGAAAAAAGTTTGTTTTGGCTGTGACTATTCATAGGTCATAAGAAATCCAGCTGCCGAACTCCTGGAAGGCCCTGCCCTCTGTAGCGTTTAGCGTAACACCCACACTAAGATTGTGGGAATTTGACAGACAACACAACAACACCACAATGGCAGAGAGGGCAGTTTTTGAATCAATGAAGGAAGAGCATGAGGATAACAAAACGTCTGAAGCGGCAGAGAAAGATGATTTCCTTATTATATGTGATTGCTGGTGGCATGTGGCATGTTCGGCCACTCGAAAAGCTACCACCAGAATTGAACAGGGTGAACACATTGGCATAGTTTGACATATGTGTGAGGCATTTTCCGCTTTTCCAACTTAAAGGTAGAGTAGACGATTTTTCCAGAAATGTACGTAAGAAATGGCAAAATCTCTTTTTGAATAACTGCGCATACGCAAGCCCATCTAACATGCTCTTCCGCTTCTCAGGGGGATGGCGTTAAAGAATCTCCAAAACACACTCTGGTCTTATTTCTTTCTTTTGAGGCCTTCCTCATATTCTCATAAACTTGTAAGACAGTTTGCTTCTTGAGACTCTCAGCCATTTTCAAAGTATTCGGTGGGAGTAGTGGAGCTACAATGAATGGCTGAAACAGAAGCCAACTGGATACATAAACACTAGAAGTGCACACATGCACAGCCAGCAAGCGGAAGCTAACAAGGAACCCACATTTGGGTTAGATGAGTGCGTCACAATGATTGGCATGTGGGACAACCAAGCGATAAGGTGATCCCCCTTGGAACTTGAAGCCGAAAAAGTTTGTCCACTATACCTTAAACCACACCCATCCAAATCCTGACCAATCACACAACAGCTGCAGACACCCTGTGAGAAGAAATTTCTGCCCAACTGATGTGTTAAGAACAAGCAGTGAGGTCTCCCAGAGCAGGGTTGCAAGAACAAAATTATATGATTTGCTGTGTGAGTGAGAACAAATGTCTCGCTTCTTGCATAGTATGTAACAGCCTCTACTGTTTGCATGGTTTCCATGGAAACAGAAGTGCTGTTAAGTGCACTTCAGATTAACAACTGTACGTAAACATCTTACTCTCAGTGAGTTTGCATCCGCTGTTTGTGCTCGATCTCTTGATCTGCAATCATGCTGTGCTGCTACTGTTTCGTGTAACACTTATCACTAACGAACACCCCTAGAGTGACCTCCTTCTAAGTAAGGATTTCTAAGATAATTATAATTGCCCGTTTAAACCAACAACTCTGTTCTTGGAACGAATGAGAAGAAAATTGGTACTCGCAATCATACTTTAACCAGTGTTAAACTGGCTTTAAACTGTTTCTTTCTCCAGGCCAAGTCAGAATCCATTGCCTTCTTATTATACCCTGCTATATGCAGTTTAGTTGATATCTGATAAGCCTGCTAGCATTAAGCATATTTGAATTTTTTTGAAAAAGTATCTAAAAAAATCTGACCAGCAGAATTACCTGACAGACTCTAGCTGAGCTCGGAGACAATCCAAAAAGAAGGTCAAGATGGGACAATCATGTAAAGCTCATTGCTAAAAAAAGTTAAGAACCATCACTTTAGATTGAGTTGTTGACTTTTCTGACTTCAGTAAAATGGAACTAAGGAAATGTTAATCTTTTCGTTTTTTAATTTTAGTTCGTTTGTCAACAGTATTGGACTTGTTAATAAATCAGTCAAGTGTTTGCTGACATCTTTCATCTCTCCTTCTATTCAGGTGGACTTTGAAGACATTATCGCAGAGCCTGCAGGAACCTACAGCTTCGATGGTGTGTGGAAAGCTAGCTTCACCACCTTTACAGTCACCAAGTACTGGTGCTACCGGTTGCTGACAGCCCTGGTCGGCATCCCCTTGGCGTTGATCTGGGGAATCTTTTTTGCCATCCTTTCCTTTGTGCATATCTGGGCTGTGGTGCCTTGCGTGAAGAGCTACCTTATTGAGACCCACTGTATCAGCCGTGTTTACTCCATCTTTGTGCACACCTTCTGCGACCCATTGTTTGAGGCTATGGGCAAGTGCTTGAGCAACATCCGGGTGCGCGCAACAAAGGAGGTGTAGCATCCAGAAATGTGAGGAAATGTGAGGATTATTGGAAATTAAAGGAGGGAGGAAAGGTGATATGAAAAGAAAAATTAAGAAATGGAAAAATATAGCCCTCTGGAAAATAAGGGGTTGAGGGATGTTTGGAGGGCAAGAGGCAAGGTCACATGGCACCTGATCCTACCCTTCTGTCATCTGATTTTTCTTGATGGCGACTTAACCAACCAGGTGGGCACAGAAAATTCAAAGGGTAATTCTTCTGGGTTTTTTGACTTTTTGTTTATAGTTTCTTTATCCCTCATTGTTACTTTTGTCAAGCAAGCAGTCAACCAAACTTCACATCTTCTCAGTAGGTCTGTAGAGTCCTTCCATGTAATCTGTCAGAAGGAGGTCAGGCTCTACTGTCGACATTTCTCCACTTTGTTCATGTTTGCTGTTTTGAAACCGTAGGCTAGGGCACAGTGGTCAGATGCCGGGGGTGGGGGGGGGGGGGGGGGTCTAACCAGAGATAAAAGAGCCAGCGCTGCCGGATTCTGTCTGACTCAGCAAACATGTAACAAGCGCTCACTCCGAGCAGCAGAACAACGTCCTGATACTTTTCTATAACACCCCCAGCCCCGCCAGAAAAAAAAGAAAGCAAAGAAAAAATTTCACTCTCTAGCCCTCCTCCTTCTCCCCAGCAGTCTGACACACTGAACCAGTCCGTCTTGCTTGTGCACACCTGTGTTACCTTGCCGTCCGCCACGCCCACCACGCTGCCTCAAAGGGTAGAAAACCATCTCTTGTAGGCATTCCTTCTCTCCACCACCTTGTTCCTGCAACAAATCCTACAACTCCTTTTGTGCACCATAGATTTCATCACCATTGCCTTCAAAGCCACATATGTTTTTGTGTGAGACGGGATATTTTGAATTGTGCCTGCCTTTTTCACATATTTTTGACAAACTTCCACCTTTTATTGTGCAGATTATCATAATTCCTGAGTGTTTTTGAATATGAAGAGCTTTGAGTTTTTTTTTATTTTATTTTATTTCAAATGCCATTGTTTTATATGCTATATGTGCTGGATGTGTAGTTGTGTCACAAACGATGGCCTTATATTCCAGTGCACTAAACTCTGGGAAAGTATTAACATGTCCTTTCTGGCTTTCTTTCTTTAGCACTGCAATTTGAACTTATACTGTGCTGTATTGAGCTTGTGTGAAACCCTGTGTGCTACTTCCATGGGTTAATGCATTGGAATTGAGACAATGTGAGGCAGAATATATGCTTTTTTTGATGCATTTTTATCTGTTACATGGACTCCTTGGTGCACCCTGTTTTTGTCCTCTGCTCTGCATCTTGTCTGTGGATGTGATGCGAAGAAGCATGTCCCACCCCGGAGGAGGGTGGCTCCATGGACCTGATGGGGTAACTGGACTGATACTGGGTTGGAGTTCTGTTTTATTGAGACACTAAGCTTGCTTTCAACATCTGCCACCTTCAGTTTATCTGCTGTCTTTTCACAGGATTTGATATAGTATCCCAGCACCTGTTTCTTGAAAATGAGCTTTTAAGTTCTAAAGGGGATATCTATTTCTTTGTAAAAAAAAATTGTTTTCCTTTCTTGCTTCTTTTTATGTACATTATCCCGCTGTGCACAAATAAAATTTAATATAATCCATCGTGCAGTCGTTTATTCTCGTTATTTTCTATTTCATCGGCCAGATAGACAGAGTAAGCAAAAACTTTGCCTCTTTAAGCAAGAGAAGATGCAACAGTGGCTTTTTTGTTCTCTTTTGCTTGTGATATTGAGTCATAGCAAATCTAATTGTGTGATGATTCATGCAGGATAGTTGGTGACTGTTTTTCTTTTTTTTTGTCCCTCTGCTATGCCACATCAAGACAGATGACGCTGCTTTGAGCAAATCTGGAGCCACTGAAAAATGATTTCATGCTGCAATGCCCTTCAAGCTGCAGCATTTGAATCTAAGTCGGTTTCAGTAAGATCGGAATCCTACAGTGGCACTTAAACTTCATAAAAGATATATTTTTCAAGCCTGTCATTATATTTCCATGGATACAAGACAAACAAACAAGCATGTTGAGCAATGCTCATAGGACTGGAAGGCAGTTAGCTTTCCTCAGGTTGTACACTAACACTAAGCACATGATTATTCAGCCTGAGGGAATTCACCATCTGATGATACACTTTGCTTCCTAACATGAACATGCTAGGAATGAAATTAAGTCACCCCAAAGTGCTTTGTTCTTTCATATTTCAAATTCATGTTAGAACCACTGAGATACCAGTCGGCAACAACGCTTTGAATAAACTTTGACATCAAAGCGATTAGAAGGCTCCCATTCCAGCTTTCATCCTAAACATGTTGTAGTGTAAGTCTGGGCACTTTGAAAGTGGCTTTAAATGCAAAGAAGCAGTTCCAAACATGGGCTTTGTGGTGCAAATAGTGCAAAAATCCAAATAAATCCAGTGAGGTTAAGCCAGGAACAAAACCTGTGACAATCCAAATTATATCAGAGAGTACCAGAAACTGGTCTGAATAAATACCAAAGGCAGGATGGCAAATAAGCAATCGGTGAGGAGCAAACAGTGTCATGTTACATCTGACCTAAAACTAACACAGCATTTCAGAAACAGACCATAGTGGTAGAGCTTGGGGCCGCTTTGCTCCTCAACACCTGGACAATTTATAATAATTGATGGATCCATGAATTTTGCTCTCCACGAGAAAAGCCCATCAGTACAGGACCTCAAACCCTGTCACACTTTAGCTATGTTTTGGTTAAGGTTTGGAGTGGCCTAGTCAAAGTTTGAATTTAAATCTGATCCAAATACTGTAATATAGTTTAAAACACACTGTTCAAAAACACTCCAGCGTGGCTGAATTAAAACATTTCTGCAAATGAGGTTGGGCCAAACTCCTCCACAGTAAAGACTGTAAAGATTCCGTTCACGTTCAGTTCACATTTACCCATTGTGAAACTTAGGTATATTTTTACAGTGCAACACTGCACTCTAGTGGCACTCTTTGAGAAGCACATTTTGAACCAACAAACGATCAAGTTTGAACAATCTCATCTACAGCAAGATTTCAAAACACCTCCAACGTTTAAAAGTTTTACATGTTCTATGTTGCAGCGTGAGAGCAGATTATTATTAGTTGGCAAAAATAATCTATATTAGTTTTCTATAGTTGACTAGGATTTTATCACGAGGTGTGGTTAAAAGTGAAAGATCCAAGTGCTGAGTCAACATTCAACAAGGAAACACAAACTGACTTCATATAAAAATAGATCAAGGTGCCAAGGCGGCACCTCACATACAACAAAACTGTTACAAAATGATAAGAAGGTCCACTCTGATTGAATATAGTGTGCACACCATTAAACTAACACTATTAAAGCACTTTTTGATTCAATTTCAGCTTGATACACCTTTGCCCTCTCTGCCTTGCAAATGTTTTCCCTAGTCATGAGATTGGAAGACATCTCTTGCCCACCAACCTCTTCAGGTAAACCCTGAAATCAAGGATTTTCTGTCAGTTTAGTTCTGATCATTCTAACATTTTAATTTTCTTTTGGTAAAGTCAATCAGCTGAGCTTGATGTTTGATGCTGAAAAATGAAATTCCTATTCTGCTTTCTAGCAGACATCTAAAGGTTTGTGACCAAAACTAACTAGTTTTTGTAATTATTTTCATTAATCTTGATAAATACCCAAGTCCCACCTGTAGAACTGTATCCTCAAAAAACATTGCTTCACGCAAAAATCATATTTGACTTCAGTTACAGCCCTCAGTGTACAGACATTTGGTATACATATATAATCAGTAGGCCTATATAGGTTTTTTATGTAAACAACAGGAAAAAGGGAGGTTGTGAAAGTGCACTATACTTATTTGTGTTAAAGCAAAGTAGCTGACAATTCAGACTATGAGATGTCCATGCTGTCCATCAGAGAAACAGGCTGGAATAAGAAACTCTCTCTCTCTCTCTCTCTCTCTCTCTCTCTCTCTCTCTCTCTCTCTCTCTCTCTCTCTCTCTCTCTCTCTCTCTCTCTGGTGGCTTGTCTTTGCATATAGTGATGTGTAGCACAAACCTCAGGGCAAAAATCTAAACATTTTGAGTGCAGGTTGTGTGGGATCTGGAGAGATGTTAACTGTCCTTTTCCAGACCCTAGACCTGAACAAGTCCTGGGTGGAGGGAAGGTCAGCCCCAACGATCCTCTCCACAGACTTAATTGTTCGTTGCAGTTTGTACGTGGCCTGTTTTGTGGATGGGCCAAACAACACAGCGATGGACGAACACTGAACAGACTAAATGATGGCAGTGTAGAAGATGACCACTAGCTCCTGAGGAAGGTTTTACTTCTTGAGTTGCCGCAGGAAGTCCAGTCTCTGCTTGGCTTTCTTCAGCATAATGCAAATTGCATATTTTAGAAAATAAAAGCCTATTTTGATTACCCCACCTCTGTTTTATTTTATCTGTGTTCACTCTGTCCTAAATATTAACATGAAGATGTCTCCTAAAGAAGTGTTACTTGTAATTATTATAGTGTGGTGTTTGAAATTCTGACCTAAAATGAGTTGTTTTTCATCATAAAACAGACATGTTGTATGGCCATGAAGGTATTCAGTTGAACTTCAGCTTAAGTCTTGATGTAGAAAAGCCTCTTCTCAGTCAGCCAGGCCAGAGCATGACATACACAGGATGATTTATCATGGTCTCATGATTTTATTTGAGATCACTGTTCTTGGAATCAACAGATTATAACTTTTCTATTATGGATTTCAGTTTTGCATACCTATTCATCTTTTGTTCAAAGGCAGAATATACTGTATTTATCATTCTTTCACATTTTATTTCATTAGTAGCAGTGTTACACTTGGGTTCTGGTAACACTTTTACACACACACACACACACACACACATTACCATAAAAGCCTAAAGGATGAGTTGTTTTCCCACAGAGTAAATCTAAATAGATACCTCAGATATTACCTATAATAGGTCTGTAAGATAGTGTATGGTTTTGTGGAAGTATATACATTAAAATGTGGAAGGAAAAGTAAGATAGTCCTGATTTAACTGTGCCTCGTCTTATTAAAACTGGAGTCAGAACAGTGATGCTCTTTACAGGAGGGGTCAGATCAGACTTTATCTGCTGATGAGGCTGAGGTCTTTTGGAGTGCAAGGGGCATTCCTGAAGACCTTCTTTGACTCTGTGGTGGCATCAGCCATCTTCTGTGGTGTGGTCTGTTGGAGCAGCAGCTTATCTGTTGCTGAAAGGAAGCAACAGATAAGCTTATTAGGATAACCAGCTCTGTCCTGTGATGCCCACTGGACCCAGTGCAGGAGGTGGGAGACAGAAGGACTGTAATGAAAATAACATAATTTGCGGACAATGTCTCCTACCACATGCATGGGGCTGTAGCAGAGCTGGAGAGCTCTTTCAGTGACAGACTGCTGCATCCCAGATGCTCAAAGGAGTGCTTCCACAGATCCTTCCTCCCAGCTGCTGTTAGACTTTATAATCTCTGCTGCTCAAAATAGACTCAAGTGTTTACAACATGCTAAAAGTTCTGTGGGTTTTTAAACTGATCATCTGATCTCACACGCTAATGTCCATTTGCACATGTTTAAGCTTTGTTGAGGTGTTTTCTTGTAAAATCATGCATATTACATAGTTTCCACACATTGTTGTGTAAATTGGCTGCTGTCTTTCCTCTATTTAACTTGAATATTGCATTTTTATCTGAATATGCCGTATTATCAATGAACAAATGTGCAATATTTTTTCCTTTTCTGATGTTTGTTTTCTTCTGCTTTTCAATTTAACTTTAAATTAGCCATTTTTATTCATATTACTTAATCTAGTATGTAACTCTTGTGTATCTTGTCTATGTATTTTTGCCACTGTCAGGCCCGAATTTCCCCATTGTGGGTCAATAAATTTAGTTATAATCTATTATATTTATCTAACTCTTTGAGTTGCATTGTGAATGACTGAACCATAATTTGACCTAATTCCAAATTCTTTCAGGTGAACTTTGGTTCTCAAACATAAAGATACTCACTAAGCTAAGCTATTTTATGGGGATGGTTTTCAAGTGGTTTTATTTGTCCTTTTGTGTATAGATAATTCATTAGTTTATTTAATCTTAATTTTACTTAGTAGTTTTAGTTAAATTTCACTAGGCTAGTTAATGAGTTGTTGATGGAAATATGTTTAACTTGAAATTGAATTATTTCTGTTTAGAAATTCTTATATTTGAAGAGAAGTTGTCACTTATTCATTCCATATCTATGCAGAGTTTGTTTGAGAATGCCAGAGCTCAAATCACTCTTTCACCTATGGTCCTTCTACCATTACCAAATTGAGCTGGTATTCACAGGACAATACCTGACAGAACCCAGGGTTATTTTGTTAAACACTAAATAACTTAAATGCATTTAATTGCACAACACCTCAATTTCTTTCATTTAACAATCTTTCCAGTGTAACACTATAGAAGTAAAAAGCAAAACAATTAAAATGACTGTGCCTTGATAGCATGCTGTGTAAGTAAAGATTAAGCCAAAGTTGCTCTATCTTCTGATGTGGAAGCTTCATGTGGTGAAGGAGGACGCTGGAAGCTAATGACAAATGTATAAAACATAAGGCAGACATGTTCCGTGTGTTCTTGCTACCTGAGGTCAGAACGACTCACTCACAATCAGAGGTGTTCGTCACTGGGTTCTGGGATCAGCAGCTGTTTCTTTTCACAGCACAGACGTCATAGTCTTCGTGGGGTTGTGACATGCAGTTTAAAGTGAAGGCAGAGGTAGCCAAGGCCACGTAAACTTTTTATAAAGTACTAAAACACACCCATATACACTGAAGTATAACTCCATTCAGTTTTACTTAACTCAAGGAGCCTCAAACCAGATGATTTTTCATGAGTTAGAGCTTTTCAATTCAATTCAATTCAATTTTATTTATATCGCGCCAATTCATGGAACATGTCATCTCAAGGCACTTTACAAAGTCAAATCAGATTATACAGATTGTTCAAAAAATTTCCTATATGACCTGTACACATTTAGCCCCATACAATAATGTAACACCCCTCAAAAAATGATGGAAACAACATCAGTCAGATTTAAACTGTAAACATTCCTGTTTTTGTCACATGTAGAAGTAAATGCACATCAGTCTGAGCGCTCAGGAGCATAAAATGCTTGTAAATTATCTTCTTTTTTTTTCTTTTTTTTCCAGTGTCCTGTCTAGCAATGTGGCAATAAGACTTGATGTCTCTAATGCCAAATAGAGCTCGACAGATTTTACTTTCACAAGTGGAGCAATCAGCTTTCGCCATAGTGCTCCGCTTGATTTATGCATGTAAATAGTTTTATTGTGATTCCTGCGGGGAGTATTTCAAATTATGTGGACACTACAATGGGAAAGTAGGAGAGTAAAGGAAGAACAAGAAGAGAAAAAAAAAGAAAGAGAGAAGGTGAAAGAAAGAAGAGATAAAAGGGAAAGAATGATAAAACGTCTTCCGTCTGCTTCATCACCTGGAAAGAGATGTAAAATGAACAGCACAATCAACGGACATAGTGTAACAGATACAATAGAGTAACACCTTGATACCATTGCTAAATCATATGTATTATTATTTAAACTGACATGTATAATGTGATACCTGAGAAAAGAAAGTAAATTGCTCCAATGCCAGTGATCTTCATTGGTGTTAAAGAAATGCATATAATAGTAGCTAGATAAGTTTTTCAACATTGTCAATCTTTTTACAATGTTTTATTAGTTTTTGCAGATATGCCTAGTTCATCACCTTTCAGGATTAAATGTCTTAGTGGAATAAAAAAGCTTATTTTTGTCAGGGTTCTCTGTGTTGGCTGCTCTAACTCTACTCCTCAGGTGTGTCTAGTTGGCTGAGGAGGCGTGGTCCACACCTGCAGCTCGTTGCAGGCGGCTTCCTCTGGCTTCTTAAGCAGAGCACTGGCAGATGGAAGACGCCGGAGCCTTAACCAGTCGTGGTACGACGTGGCCTCTGTCCCAACACTCGGAAACCAGCTTGTGAGTTTTTTTGTTACTCTTCTTTTTTGAGTAATTTTTTGTACCTCTCTGTTGCTCCAGATTTTGGTGCTTGGATGCACTCACCTGTCTTGACGTCCCGTCCGAAGAAACAGACCAGCAGACCTGTCTGCTCAGATTTTGCTCTGGCGCTCCCCTCATACTTCCTGGAAGTTACCCAGCGAGGCCTGAGATCCCCTTTCCCGGGTCCTGTTGGTTCTGTGCTCACTCTGGTCAATCCATCTGTCAACTGCTGCCGATGAGGTCGCCTCGGATTCCTCGCCAGCTACATCTGCCGCCCTCAGCCACTAGCCACCTATCTCCATCTGAGTAGTCACATAGAGTTCTCCTGACGCTACCTCTTCCCGGTCAGGTCCGCAAGTTTCCTGGCTCTTATTTCAGAAGAACTCACTTGCTCTTTCTTACAGACTCTCCAGCCGTGACGTTCTGACCCAGCCGAGTCACCTGTAGTTCCGTCCATAAACCTGCCTGTTTTCCTTTAATAAAAATCTTAAAACTGTGCATTGCCTCCCGTTCGTATCTGCATGTGGGCTCGTCATCTGAAAACCATGACAGAAGAAGGCTCCGGCCACCTGAGTCCAGCGGATACGTTCGGGCGGCAGATAGCCGCACAGCAGGAACAAATGCAGTCGCTAGGTTTTGCTGTCAATTCTACTCAGGAACAGCTTCAGAGATTAGCCGCTCAGGTTAACTTACTTGTGGACACAGTCACTTCCGCGAAGACGTCACCTGTCACTCTGGATCACGTTACCCCGCCTTCCGACGCTCCGAGCATGGAGAATCAGGTTTGGACTCCACCACTTGAGGGCGCGTCACCTTGTCCGGAGAAATTCTCCGGTGACGGTGGAAGTTGCGGTGGTTTTCTTTTCCAGTGCAAACTGGTGTTTAACCGTTTTCCCCAGACTTTCGCCTCTGATGAGGTAAGGATATCTTATGTCTTACGTCTACTAACGGGTAGGGCTCTTAGGTGGGCCGAGGCTCGATTCCCTGATTGTCAGTCGTTTGGGATTACTTTTCAGGACTTCGTTGCTGAATTTAAGACAATTTTTTCACCTGAGTTGGATTCGGCACAACAGTCTCGTCATCTCCTCACTTTGAAACAGCGCGGTCGACGCGTATCTGATTTTTCCGTGGAGTTTCGTACGTTTGCTGCTGCTGCGGGTTGGCAGCCGAGGCCGTTAAAGGCAGCTTTTTTTCAGGCTCTAGACGAGTCGTTAAAGGATGAGTTAGCTCGGGTTGAGGAACCTGAGGATTTTGAGGAGTTGGTAGCACTTGCTATCCGTTTGGATTCTCGATTACGCAGCCGAACCCGTTTTAGATCCAACCTTGCCTTGCAATCATCCACCTCCACCTCTTCTACATTTACCAAGAAGGAACCCCGTTCTTTTACACCTCCTCCTGAACCCATGCAGTTGGGGCAGGTTGGTCTTTCCAATAAGGAACGTCAGCAGCGTGTCTCGGAAAACTTATGTCTTTATTGTGGAGGTGAGGGTCATTACCTCAGAGATTGTCCTGTTCGGCCAAAAGACCGAGTCCGCCGCTCTTAACGGGGGGATCGGTGGACAGGTTGGGATCTATTCCCCGGGAGGCTGTTAAGGCGTCATTTGGTTCTCGTTGTTGTTTACCAGTTACTTTAATATTCGACCAGGAAAGTTTTGATGTTTCAGCTCTAGTAGATTCAGGCTCTGATTTTAATCTCATAGATCAGGCGGTTGTGGACCAGCTTCGAGTACCTGTCGATCTTTTACCCGAGCCACTCCAGGTCTCGTCATTAGATGGGCAGAGATTGACTCTTATTACCCATCGCACCCGACCATTGGTAGTGATAGTTTCCGGTAACCATCGGGAACAGCTTTCCTTCTTTGTCTTCCCGGTAAAGCGTTCACCTGTGGTTTTTGGAATAGCCTGGTTAAGGGTCCACAATCCGCAGTTTAATTGGGCTGAGTCCCGATTGGAGTCATGGTCATCTACTTGTCATTCCCGCTGCTTGCAGTCCGCTCGGCCCGTAGCCGTCTCCTCTACTTCCTTGACAGATTCCGGAGACATGATTGACCTCTCTCGCGTTCCAGAGGATTACTACGACTTACGGCAGGTATTTAGTAAAACTCAGGCTTGTTCTTTGCCCCCACATCGCCCATACGACTGTGCAATTGACTTGTTACCTGGGGCCCCTCTACCGGTGAGTCGGCTCTATAACATCTCCAGGTCAGAACGTCAATCGCTTGAGAAATACATCAGTGAGTCTTTGGCTACGGGGTTAATTCGTCCTTCTTCCTCCCCATTAGGGGCTGGTTTCTTTTTTGTGGGCAAGAAGGACGGGACCCTTCGATCCTGTATAGATTATCGAGGGCTTAACCAGATAACCGTCAAGAATAAGTACCCGCTTCCTCTATTATCATTAGCCCTCGAGCCAGTCCAGAATGCCAAGATTTTTACTAAGCTTGATCTGCGCAACGCTTATCATTTGGTTCGGGTGAGACAGGGGGATGAGTGGAAGACGGCTTTTAAGTCTCCGTTAGGTCACTTTGAGTACCTAGTCATGCTCTTCGGCTTGTGTAATGCCCCGGCAGTTTTTCAGGCATTGGTTAACGACGTCCTGCGGGATTTTTTGAATGTTTTTGTTTTTGTCTATTTAGATGACATCCTGATTTACTCTCGTGACCTAGAACAACACAAGCAACATGTACGACTTGTTCTCCAGCGATTACTAGAAAATCGCCTGTTTGTAAAAGCCGAGAAGTGTGAGTTCCACCAGACTTCAGTTTCGTTCCTCGGTCTTGTTTTGGAAGGCGGCCAAGTGAGGTCAGACCCAGAAAAAATAAAAGCAGTAACGGAGTGGCCAGTTCCTGAGTCACGTAAACAGCTTCAACGTTTCCTTGGGTTCGCTAATTTCTATAGGCGTTTTATCAGGAACTACAGCCAGATAGCTTCCCCGTTACATGCTCTTACCTCCACCAAGGTCCCTTTTAGCTGGAGTCCTGAAGCCGATGAGGCATTTAATCGACTTAAGTCCCGTTTTTCCCAGGCTCCCATACTCGTTCACCCTGATCCTGCGAAACAATTCACCCTTGAAATAGACGCTTCTAACACAGGTGTGGGAGCGGTCCTATCCCAACAGTCTGAGATAGATAAGAAGTTACACCCTTGTGCATTCTTCTCCCGTCGCTTGTCCCCTGCCGAGCAGAACTATGATGTAGGCGATCGTGAACTGTTAGCCATTAAGTTAGCCTTGGAGGAGTGGCGGCACTGGCTAGAGGGATCCGAGCAGCCCATCATAATATGGACAGATCACAAGAACCTCTCCTATCTGCAGACAGCCCGTAGACTCAACTCAAGGCAAGCCCGTTGGTCATTATTTTTTTCTCGTTTCAACCTCACCATAACCTACAGACCAGGCTCCAGAAACATTAAACCAGATGCTCTGTCTCGTCAGTTTGCCCCATTTGAACAAGAGAAGGAGCCGGAACTTATTCTTCCCCCCACATGCACTGTTGGAGGTCTGCATTGGGATCTGGAGGACAGGATTAACCAGGCCCAACTATTAGATCCGGATCCTGGTACGGGTCCACCGGGAGTAAAGTATGTTCCCCAATCTGTTCGTCCAGAGGTTTTACGCTGGTGTCACGATGCTAAGTTTTCCGCCCATCCGGGCATTTATAGAACCCAGTCTCAGGTGTCCCGGCGATTCTGGTGGCCATCGTGGACCAAGGACGTCAGAGACTATGTTTTAGCTTGTCCTGTCTGCGCCCAGAATAAGTCTTCTAACCAGCCACCTTCTGGGTTGTTGAATCCTCTTCCTATCCCCAAACGTCCATGGTCCCACATTGCCATTGATTTCGTTACTGGACTCCCTGTTTCCCAAGGCATGTCAACGATTTTGACTGTTGTTGACCGTTTTTCGAAGTCTTGTCATCTCATTCCCATCCGTAAGCTACCTAACGCCCTCCAGACTGCCCAACTCCTCATTAAACATGTTTTCAAGCTCCATGGTATCCCTGTTGACATTCTCTCTGACCGGGGTCCCCAGTTTATTTCTCAGGTCTGGCGGCACTTTTGCTCCGCTCTGGGTGCCCGTTACACGCTCACCTCCGGATACCATCCTCAAACCAACGGCCAAACAGAACGAATGAATCAACAATTAGAGACCACTCTCCGTTGCCTCACGTCATCTTCACCTACCGACTGGAACAAGTTTTTGCCTTGGGTAGAGTATGCCCTGAACTCTCACATCACCTCAGCCACGGGACGTTCACCTTTTGAAGTTGCCTTAGGATATCAACCTCCACTCCTACCCACAGACGAACTCAGGATTCCCTTCACCTCCGTCAACGACTATATTGCTCGCTGCCAGAAGATATGGAAAGAGACGGTTACAGCACTCACTCGCACCGCAGAGCGGAGTAAGAGGTTTGCTGACCAGCACCGCAGACCAGCTCCCCATTATCGCCCCGGTCAGAGGGTTTGGTTATCATCCAGAGATGTATTGACTAACCCATCCGCCAAGAAGCTTGCTCCCCGGTTTACTGGTCCCTATGAAATAGAGACAGTTATCAACCCGACCACCGTCCGCTTACGTCTTCCCCCTCACTCTCGTGTTCATCCCACTTTTCATGTATCCCAGATTAAGCCCGTTTTGGACAATGATTCATACCCTCCTTCCGGACCCCCTCCACCCTCCCAGGACAGTCAGAATCCTCGCGTCATCAGGGTTGTGGATGCCCGTCGACGAGGTAGGGGTCACCAATACCTCGTCGATTGGGAGGGTCGCAGCTCTGGGGATCGCTCATGGGTGTCTGCAGCTACCATCGCCAATCAGGATTTGATTCGGGATTTCTGGTCTACTCAGCCCAGCACTTCTTCGTCTGGGCCGCCAGGAGGCGGCCGTTGAGGGGGGGGTAGTGTCAGGGTTCTCTGTGTTGGCTGCTCTAACTCTACTCCTCAGGTGTGTCTAGTTGGCTGAGGAGGCGTGGTCCACACCTGCAGCTCGTTGCAGGCGGCTTCCTCTGGCTTCTTAACCAGAGCACTGGCAGATGGAAGACGCCGGAGCCTTAACCAGTCGTGGTACGACGTGGCCTCTGTCCCAACACTCGGAAACCAGCTTGTGAGTTTTTTTGTTACTCTTCTTTTTTGAGTAATTTTTTGTACCTCTCTGTTGCTCCAGATTTTGGTACTTGGATGCACTCACCTGTCTTGACGTCCCGTCCGAAGAAACAGACCAGCAGACCTGTCTGCTCAGATTTTGCTCTGGCGCTCCCCTCATACTTCCTGGAAGTTACCCAGCGAGGCCTGAGATCCCCTTTCCCGGGTCCTGTTGGTTCTGTGCTCACTCTGGTCAATCCATCTGTCAACTGCTGCCGATGAGGTCGCCTCGGGTTCCTCGCCAGCTACATCTGCCGCCCTCAGCCACTAGCCACCTATCTCCATCTGAGTAGTCACATAGAGTTCTCCTGACGCTACCTCTTCCCGGTTAGGTCCGCCCAGCCTAATGGTAAGCAGCGCAACTCCTAGCAAGTTTCCTGGCTCTTATTTCAGAAGAACTCACTTGCTCTTTCTTACAGACTCTCCAGCCGTGACGTTCTGACCCAGCCGAGTCACCTGTAGTTCCGTCCATAAACCTGCCTGTTTTCCTTTAATAAAAATCTTAAAACTGTGCATTGCCTCCCGTTCGTATCTGCATGTGGGCTCGTCATCTGAAAACCATGACAATTTTCATCTTATTTGCAGAGTAACATGCTGTGTACAGCTTGCTTCCTCACCTGTTGCTCATACTGGCAGCTTCCTGTGACACCACCACAAAGAAGCAGCTGTAGGTACTTCATGTCCAGGTGGTGGGTTTTAATACATTGTGATAATAAATGTAGTGATTCATTTATGCATTCACTGCCTATTTTAACTTATGGCCAGCTTTCTTCCTTCTCATTGTGGCTGGATCTTTTACTCCTGTGCCCATATTCAAAAAGATTCTCATAGTTCTCTCAGAGAGCTCTTATCTTAGCCTGAAAAAATTCTACCAAGGATTCAGAGCGACTCTTAGTAAGGAGATGTGGTTGACCCTGTTATGTGTGACGCTGTCTTTTAAGAGCTGTGATTTTTTGATAGTACAAGAAAAAAACATACAAATGCACTCCTGGGCCCTGTTTCAGAACACTGGATTAATGGATATCCAGAGTAATTTCTGAGGTAAATTCCTGTTTACCCTGGCTATTCCATTTCAGAAAACTTGGAAGGTTTTACCCTGAATCAAATTATGACAACAAATTACTCCATAAACAGCCTTGCTCAGTAGCAGGGTTGTTTGGGCAAACGCTGAGTTTTTCCTCCTTCTTTAGCTGAGAGCTGCACAATGAAGGAGCGTCTTTTTCTGGAGGAGCCTGCACGCTGGAGCGCAAATATTCCACAGAAATCTATTGGGAGAGGCTGATCAGACCACGATTAAATATCTGATCGTTTTTGGATTAATTTAGTTTCACGCGTTACCGTTTTTCACCACTGTCATTGATTTATCTCAATATTCTGAGCCTGCAGATCACTTTTCTAACACGAGGGGATGCGTTAATTTCTGAACAATTTTTCTGTGCTCCTCTTCGTTTTTATGCCAATAGCAGCTTTTTAATAACATAGGAGACGCAGAAAATATTTCAGACGCAGCTGTATGTTGCACATACGAGTGCATTGTAACATTGTCATTAATGTTACAATTGCACTCAGTTATAGTCGAGTTCAAAGGTGTTTAATAGTCAGAGACCCATAAGATTAATAGAAGAATTACACAGAATGAAAGCAATAAATTATTTTGTATCAAATTTTAAGACTTCCAGCTCTAATTTTCCATTCATATATTTTTCCCCCAACACCATTAGGGTTATGGCGCATTTCTTCACTTAAATAATTTACTTCAATTTAAAATATAAATATAGCCTATATGATTAATATAACGTGAGATTGGCACAAATTATACACCTACACGACAATCAGTGGCAACTCATTTTTAGAAGGATGGGTGAAGCCAAATTCTGGCAAAAAGATGAATGAATAATCAATAACACCCACCATCCCATCATTAATTACAAATGTTGAACATAGGCAATTAATACTTTAGTTGATTACGGTTAAACATAAGAAAAACTTATAACTTATCCATACCTAATTAAACTGTATTTTCATACTTCATCTTGATTTGCTGCCACGTCCTTTTAATGCCTGTAGGGTGTCAGCGTGCGGTATGTATGTTCCTGTTCTGAGTTTTTTCCACAGGTGGTGGTGGTGTCTGAGGGGGCGTGCCTCACACCTGCGGCTCGTCAGTGGCAGATTCCTCTGGCTTCTTAAGCAGCGCACAGACAGACGGAAGATGCCAGAGCCTTAAACCAGTCGTGGTACGACGTGGCCTCTGACCTAGCCTTGGATTCTGCCTACTGTGAGTTTTGCCTTCTCTGACTTTGGAATATTTTGATCACCTGTCTTGGAGTTCTGAAGAGGATTGTGTACCAGTGGAGTTCTCTGCTGAGATTTTGCTCTGGCGTTTCCCCTCTTACTCCCTTGGCATTACCAAGTTGGGCCTGAGGTTCCCCCTCCCGGATCCCACTGGCATCCATAAGCCTTCTGTACTCTGGTTAATCCGTCTGTTCGCTCCTGCCTGCTGTGGTTGTCTCGGATCTCTCGCCAGCTCCATCTACCGCCCTCCAGCCACCACCCATCTACTAGAGTAGGCACACTCGTTCCCTCGGCACTTACTCTTCCCCGCTTAGGTCTCTTCAACTAATGGTAAGCAGCGCACGTTCTGGCAAATTCCTGGTTCTAGCTTTTGACTTATCATTCCCCTTCTTTTTCAGTCATCCCCGCCCTGACGTTCAGGCCTCGTTCCAGGCTAGCTTCGTTCTCCGTTCTGCATATTCCTTTAAAATAAACATCTTAAAACTGTGTACTGGTCTCCCGTTCGTGTCTGCATGTGGGCTAAGCATTTGAAAAACATGACAGAAGAAGGCTCTGGCCACCTAAGCCCAGCAGATGCGTTCGGGCGGCAGCTAGCCGCACAACAGGAACAAATGCAGTCTCTTGGTTTAGCCATTAACTCCACTCACGTCCCAGCTTAAGTTGGTAGCCGTGCAGCTTAGCCAGCTAACCAACTCCCTGACTTCCGTGTTGTCTCAATCCGTCAATCAAGCTCCCGTCACCCCGCCTCCTGCCGATCAGAATGCAGAGGTCTGCAATCTGTCTCCGCCTCTCGAAGGTACGTCACCGTGCCCTGAGAGATTCTCCAGCGAAAGCGGGGATTGTGGTGGTTTCTTATTCCAATGCAAACTAGTGTTTAATCGTTCACCTCAGCTTTATTCCTCCGATCAGATCAAGATTTCGTATGTTCGCCGGCTTCTGTCAGGTAGGGCTCCTACATGGGCCGAGGCCCGATTTCCCGACAGTCAGTCTTTTGGTTGTTCTTTTTCACAATTTATCACAGAGTTTAGGACCGTTTTTTCAGCAGAATCTAATTCAGTTCAACAGTCCCGTAATCTACTAGCTTTAAGACAACGGGGTCGCCGTGTTTCCGATTTTTCAGTCGAGTTTCGTACTTTGGCCGCCTCCGCAGAGTGGCCGGATAAGCCGTTAAAGGCAGTCTTCTTTTCGGCACTTGATGAGGTATTAAGAGACGAATTAGCCCACGTGGAAGAACCTAATTCCTTCGAAGATTTGGTCGCTTTAGCCGTCCGCCTGGACACGCAATTACGGAGCCGTAATCGGGGCCGTTCAGACAGGACCATGCGACCTGCGGGTTTCCCCTCAATTAATAGAGGGTCGCAACGACAGGTTGAGGCTTCACCGTCGCCTCCAGAACCTATGCAGCTGGGTCAGGTTCACTTAACTTCTGAGGAACGCCGACTTCGCTTCTCAGGAAATTTGTGCCTTTATTGTGGAGGCAAAGGGCATTTTGTTAAAGAGTGTCCCACTCGGCCAAAAGAGCAGGTCCGCCGCCTGTGATGGGGGGGTCGGCGGACGTGACTAGGACAACTCTCCACAAAGAAGAGTTTAATTAGGTTGGATCTCGGTTTTGTTTGCCCGTCTCGTTAAATTTTAATCAGGACGGTTTAGAGGTTTTGGCTTTAGTGGATTCTGGTTCAGATTTTAACTTGATTGATCAGAACGTAGTCGCTCAGCTTCGTGTTCCCACCGAAAGATTACCTGAACCATTACAGGTTTCGGCTTTAGATGGTCAGAGGTTGACCAGGATTACTCATCGGACCAAGCTGTTGCAAGTGATCCTTTTTGGTAACCACCGTGAACAGTTATCTTTTTTTGTGTTTCCTCTTAAGCGCTCTCCGGTGGTATTAGGTTGGGCGTGGTTAACAGCCCATAATCCACAGATCAATTGGGCTGAATCCCGGCTAGAATCATGGTCTCCTGCTTGTCACTCGCGGTGTTTGCAATCTGCTCGTCCGGTTTCTCGTCATCCTTCCTCGACACCTCCTTTAGAGGATAAAATAGATCTTTCATGGATTCCTCAAGTTTATCATGATCTACGGTTAGTATTCAGTAAGAGTCAGGCTAGTTCACTCCCACCTCATCGACCTTATGATTGTGCAATAGACTTGTTACCCAGAGCTCCCGTGCCGACCAGTCACCTCTATAATATCTCGAGGTCTGAACGTCTTTTGGTTGTTCTTTTTCACAATTTATCATAGAGTTTAGGACCGTTTTTTCAGCAGAATCTAATTCAGTTCAACAGTCCCGTAATCTACTAGCTTTAAGACAACGGGGTCGCCGTGTTTCCGATTTTTCAGTCGAATTTCGTACTTTGGCCGCCTCCGCAGAGTGGCCGGATAAGCCGTTAAAGGCAGTCTTCTTTTCGGCACTTGATGAGGTATTAAGAGACGAATTAGCCCACGTGGAAGAACCTAATTCCTTCGAAGATTTGGTCGCTTTAGCCGTCCGCCTGGACACGCAATTACGGAGCCGTAATCGGGGCCGTTCAGACAGGACCATGCGACCTGCGGGTTTCCCCTCAATTAATAGAGGGTCGCAACGACAGGTTGAGGCTTCACTGTCGCCTCCAGAACCTATGCAGCTGGGTCAGGTTCACTTAACTTCTGAGGAACGCCGACTTCGCTTCTCAGGAAATTTGTGCCTTTATTGTGGAGGCAAAGGGCATTTTGTTAAATAGTGTCCCACTCGGCCAAAAGAGCAGGTCCGCCGCCTGTGATGGGGGGGTCGCCGGACGTGACTAGGACAACTCCCCACAAAGAAGAGTTTAATCAGGTTGGATCTCGGTTTTGTTTGCCCGTCTCGTTAAATTTTAATCAGGACGGTTTAGAGGTTTTGGCTTTAGTGGATTCTGGTTCAGACTGTAGTCTCTGATCCTAAGAGAGGATCAGAGGGATGTAACCCTGAGGTTACATCCCTCTGGGAAGTAACCTCAGGGAAGCTGCAGGATTCACTGGAGATCAAAATATCCCTGTTAACATGAAACCCCATTGGGATTCCACAGAAAGAGCTTGGTATAGCTCCTAGAGAGAGGGATGTCTGTATGTCCCTCGTGGGGGTTTTCTAATCTGTCAAACTAACTTGGGAAATAAGAGAGAATGAATGGACAGATAGATGTTGGATAGATTTTTCTAACTGACTTTTTTGTGATTCCATGTCAAATCAATTTGAACAGCATTAACTAGCAACATGGAATCACGATCAAAAGACAAAGGCATTGGAATATTACATTTATCTTTATTTGTTTGAGTTTGAATTTATTTTTTAGTCACAACATACATATTTCCATAACAAATACACAAAAGCAATAAAAAAGTGAACAAACAGGAGAAAAAGTTTATATGCCCGACTCTACAATTTGCAGTACTTTGCAAGATGCCTATAATATTAAAAAGAAAATACTGAGAGAAAAATAAAATTAAAATGATGCCTCATAACCTCTTGCTGACTGCCTTGCAATATTCTCCAATCAGTATGGTTCTGAATATGGAAAATAAGGTTCAGAAGACTCAGCATAACTTTCCTTAGATGAAATGTTAATACTGTGAACATGCTATTATGGAGACAGTGAACAAAATTACAGGAGATGAGTTTAGCTGAAATAAGATAGAAGCCCTTACTGGTCAAATGAAACATTTTTTCATTGTATTTCCATTTCTTTGGTTTGTTATTTGATGAGAATTGTCTATAAAGCTACAATGTTCTTTAATTAGAATTGCTGAGAAAAACATGGTAAGGAAAGCACAAAAAAATTCAATGAAAAGCTACACTATGTTCATGGAAAAAAAATGCCTTGATCTCAATAAACACTAAGAGACTTCGGTTCTCTGAGATAAAAAAACAAAAAAAACAATTAGGAGCTGATGAGCCACAGCTGTAGCGCCTGAAGAGAGCTCTATTTAAGCTTCAGGTGCTGGTTGACCATTCAGTTGTGGCAGGAACCATGGGAGGAATTTGGCTTCTGGGGTTTTGTGCAGTCACATTGTGGATTAACGGTTTGTGTAGTTTATTTGTTTTTAAGTTTTTTTGTATATTTAAAAAAGGCCCGGTGTTTTAGCAGTCAATTTGTGATCACAGAAGGTTGCCACTATAGTTGTGAAAAAAATGTTATGAGAAACAAATACGCTATTCAATTCACAGGGTCTGGTTTACCGATTGATCATAATGGAGGAATACACTATGTGCCAAAATGGACTGGGAACTGTAAGCTAAAAGAGGGTTTGGGTATGCAAATTGTCAAACAAGCTTACTTCTGGCTAAACTGGCGTTCATTTGTTTCAGCCTTGTCCCAAAATGAGATTCCACTATAGAAAACGGTTGCTTTACTCCAGTCAATGGATTCCAGGTTGCTGGGAACTTCAAAAGAAGGTAATTATTTGCTGAAAATTCTAATAAGCTTTTCGTTACTTGGACATTTATTATAATTAAGACTAAAAGGTATGTGAATGTCTAACAATGACTTGTTCTTTAAGAGCAACTGGAAACCAATGAAGTGGAATTGGACGTGTCAAGCGACGCCTCCCACAACGTGTCAAGCGACGCCTCCCACAACGTGTCAAGCGACGCCTCCCACAACGTGTCAAGCGACGCCTCCCACAACGTGTCAAGCGACGCCTCCCACAACGTGTCAAGCGACGCCTCCCACAACGTGTCAAGCGACGCCTCCCACAACGTGTCAAGCGACGCCTCCCACAACGTGTCAAGCGACGCCTCCCACAACGTGTCAAGCGACGCCTCCCACAACGCCCGTACTTTAAAACCATTATTGAGACAACACTGTAGCAATTACAGCACCTGATCCAGGGTGGAACAAAGAGCACAAACCTGGAAGTTAGTACTATACCCAGTAGTGTATTTAGGCCATTTTTTTTTTTTTTTTTTTAGGGGTGCTCAAGCACCGGTTCGCCTCTGCCAGACGTGCATACATGCACAGGTTCGCCAGAATCGCTCGGCGTTCCCACGGTGTCATTTCAACGCTGCTGTGCGCAGCTCCACTACCTGCTTGCCTCTGCCAGACGTGCATACATGCACAGGTTCGCCAGAATCGCTCGGCGTTCCCACGGTGTCATTTCAACGCTGCTGTGCGCAGCTCCACTACCTGCTTTTTCTTTCCTGCCCCTTTAAATCTGCAGCACACCAGACTGTGCTGTTTAACTCCACTCTCATTGGTTTTGCTGCCTTAAATCCTGCCTTCCCTCTTCCTGATTGGCTGTTTTCTATTGCGTCTGTTCGTTCCACTGAGCTATATTATACACTGGAGTGCTGATTTTGCCAAAACTGAAGTCACTGGCCGCCATTTTGCTACTCTCACAGAATTCCAAACAGGATTTGTTTGCAGCAACAAGCAGTTTTCTGGCTGTGTGAAAACATTTCATAGATAATTCTACAGTCAGTGGATGTACTAACACTATCAACTACTAGGAAAATATGTGCTGAAATATTTTACATGTTGTTCATATTAAATATGTATATATACATATGTTTTTGTATTTTATGTATTTATAAATGTTTAAAATGCAAAATATTTCAGCACATGACTTTCTCAGTACTTGATGGTTTTAGAACAAAAGTATATGGCATTTGACATTTTAAAAGTCTTAAGCCCCCCTGAACATGAGAAAATCCTTGTTACTCGATGCTGTAGCGCACATATTCCCTAGTTACTGGGGGAAAATAGGGAGTACCAATCTGGTGGCTTCAAAGCGACTTGTTCTAACAGCGGGCTATTAGCACTCCAGTGTATAATAGAGATCAGTGGTTCATGCGTGCTTGGAGCGAGATTTCAGTTTTGCTTCATACTGGGATACTGCCGTTACCACAATTAATACTAGACTACGAAACTAGTCCCAGTTAAACTAAATATCTGCAATAAAATGCAAACTGCTGAGCGCAGTTCTGAACAGAAGCAGGAGAGGGTTTTGATTTGTTGAACTGGAGAAATGTAACTAACGTTAGCATCTCAAAATAGCATTTAATTCTGAAGTATAATACATTTTATCAACAAAAACCTAATCTCTTTTATAAAACTAAATATTCTGTGCCAGGCAGGAGTTCTGAAGACTGCTGGAAAGATGGAAAAGCAAAGACTGAAGGCTATAAAAATTCAGATTCTTAGCCACAGCTGCCTGAAAAAGAAAAGGTGAGGGTTTCCCTTTTACCAATATTTCGTTGCTATTATTGCTTTCATTTATAGTTGACCATTTGAGGCAGTTCAGGTATAAATAGCAGGTGTAATTTCTTTTACATAATATACAGTATAAGAACACTAGATGCCGCCTAAAAAACTATTTTTTATTTAGACTTTTGCTTTTTTATAATAGCCTAATTAGGGTTCCACAAAATAATAGTGCTATTTATTTGACTATTACTACTTCTAGAATTAGGATAAAGACAAATAAAACAGAGGAACACAATTTACATTGGTTTTATTGTACATAGATTTCCACACTGTCCATTAGTAAATTAGTACAAACCAGAGGCGGAGCTAGACGTTCTCATCATCAGGGGCTTAGGCCATAAAATATTTCATCATAACGAGGGTAATTTGGTACACCAAAACAGTAAGAAATTATTTAATTTGTTGATGTCGCAAAATTAATTTAATATAGGCCTTTACATATCTTAAAGTTTAATCTGCTGTTCTTTAATAGTCATACTAGTATATACCAATAGTATATTAATATTTTGTCATTTGAATGATGAAATGGACAACCACTCATGTAACAATTCAGTCTTGGTGTCACCAAACTTACTCAAAGTACAGTATTGGGTCCTCCATGCTCCTTATGTATAAAGGTTTACTGCACATTTAAACATTGACAACTCACTATTGTTAGGGAAATAATTAGTTGTCTGAGAGGATATAGGTAAGGAGAAGCTGTTATCTACACTTCAGATATATTATATAAGAAATGTGTTTGGAACGTTAAGATAAATTACGTGAAATGGGCTAAATAGAGTAACTACTGCCCAGTTGTACATTTGTTGTTTGAATTTAATATTTGAAATGCTGTCAGTGTCAGTTACAGTTCTACTTCCAGTGCAGAGTAAATACAATAAATTTATTTGGAGTCCCTTGAATGTATAATTTTGCTGTGTTTTATGATGCAGAGTATGTTAGATAAAAAAATAAGGGTGGGGTTTATCTCTGCGCATTTCTATATCTTCAAAAGAAAATACAGGATAGACAACAGACATATTGTGACTATATTTGGTTTAATAGGCACATATTTACCATTTGTCTCTGTTGCTCTTAGTTCAAATGAAAAAAAGTCCCAATTTGACAGTCATCAGATCCTGTGATGCTTTAAACCAGAGGTCACGGATTAGCGGACCAGGGTCCGGATCCGGACCCACCTGCTGGCTAATCCGGACCCAACCTGATTTAAAACATTTATATATTACTGCATGTTGTCCAACGACAGTGTCTAACTCAGGGGTTAAAGTTCTCCGTCGCTGCGACGGATTTCCGTCATGTGGAAATTGAGCGCAAAAAGTCCCGTCTAGACTTTTTATTCAAGGTTTAGCACTGAAGCTGCTCTCAACCAATTAAACCTGGCAGAGCCGGGACATTAGCCAATCAGAAAGAGAGCAGGGCGGGTCTTTGCAAAGCGGACATTGCCAGTCTGAGGTTTATTGGTGTTCAATCATTTTAACTTTTGGAATAACATCTCAAACTGACCACAGATGGTATGAATGAAAGTAGCGGTGGTCAAAGGTTTTCTTTGGATTAATGCAAACCAGCAGGTCAGAAAGTTCAGCAGACAACAACTTCCCTCGGTAAGCGTGTCAATCTGCTCCTGCATGAATTATCTCCACCTGTGGCCATGTCGTCTGTCAGCGTTTATTCCCTCGCTGATAAACGCGGCGACCAACCAGGCATCTCCTCGTGATTCGCTATTATGTTTTATTTTAAACACAAAGAAGAGTAACGCGCTACGTCAGGCTAATTTAGCATGACCCTTGAAGAAGAAAAGTCGGCATTTGACTGAGTTCGATTGGGAAAAAGTAAAAAAAAAAAACCTGCGCTGTTCTGAAGCAAAGAAGGCAGAGCTGCATCGGCTGTCGGTATGCAGCAGTGTTCACCTGATGAGCAGCTGAGCTCCAGGACACTAAATAAAATGACAAGGATTTTGATGCTTACAGATTGTTAAGAAAACTACATCAAAAAGATAAAATAAATAAACTGCAGCTACAACATGGACTGGAGAACGGGTTCTAACTGGGTGAGGCCAGAGAAAAGCGATTCTCAGAGAGTTTTTTTATGAAGTTAAAGTGGAGTGCGGACACAGTGTTCATCCTGTACAGGTCTCCAGTCACTGGGCTAAAATATAACCATTTTATTAAACTTCAAAAAAGATAAATCTTGCCTTTTTTTATAAACTGTAATGATTAATTGGTGAAAAATAACGGGCAAAGTAGAGACTGATTACTGTTGTGCAATCTGTGTCAAATAAAAATGTATTATGTCATGATAGTGTTGGTGATGTGTCCTGCATTTCCAAGGCTGTGTTTGGCCTTGTATGATCATAATAATAATTTTTAATATTTTTTCCTAATAAGGAAACTGTTTCTCTTAATCTGAGTTTTCAAAAAGACAAAGTTGAGTATGCAAATTCATAAAGGAAATGTGTAGGGATTTATTAACTTATTAGCAATTTGCTTGACAGAAGATATGGACTGGTCATGAGACCAGCATAATATATGGCAGGCTTATGTCTTATATGAGACTGCATATATATCGATATATATATATATATATATATATATATATATATATATATATATATATATATATATATATATATATAAAAATAAATGCTTCTCCATAACTGGGTATATATCCAAACTGCTAAATATGTCTCTCTTGTAAGCAAAGCAATACAGGAAAACAATAAGTAAAGTGTAGTAATAGCAGCCCTTTTTTCAGCCAGCTGACAAACACTGTGCAGCAAAAGGTTTTTGTGGGCTACCATGTTTTGCTCTGTTAAGCCAGAGAAAATTAAATTGCAAGAAAGCTAAGTTAGTTTATTGTCTTATGGGAAATGATTCCTCACTTTTATCAATATAGCTAGTCTAACTATTGCCATCATACAGGTTTTACAAATGCACAAGGTTTTATCGCGTGAAAACATTTCAATTTGTCACTGCCTTTGGATGGGCCTATATTGTAGCTTGTTTGACGAGCTTTAGCTAAAAAATGAGTGAACTCTAAGAATCTTACATCTGGACTAAAAATGGAAAGCCTGTTGTTCATGCCAGGAATCACAGTCAACACTGGGGGCTGAGCTAACCTGACTCTAGCCAGACGGATGTCGCTCCGCCTAGCTCCACTCACATCCATCTGGGACCTCTCCATAGGAATTGCCTTTATTGAAGGCCGGGCCTTATCAAAAATCCTTGCATATGATTGGATAAGCCACTTGTCTGTCATCTTTATCGACGTGCTATTTCAACCACTCACACCGAAGCTAACCCGTGACGCTGTGAGAGCGACGCAGGTTTTTTTTTTTTTTTTATGTGTTTGCGGCTCTAGTGGCACGCGTTTCATTGACAGTGAGCTGAAAGGAAGAGGGGGGAAGACAGGCGGCAAAGCGCCGCGGGTCGGAGTCGATCCCGGGCCGACCGCGTCGAGAACTAAAGGCCTCCTAATATGGTTCACGCTAACCGCTCCGCCGTGGGCGTGCCCCGGATAACAAAACTTGCCAAATCCGGTCGGGAGAAGGGCGAAAACATCGTTTCCACCAACAAAAGCCTTCAGAGCCGTTCTCTGATGTTCTTTTA
Source organism: Fundulus diaphanus (assembly GCA_037039145.1). Classification (NCBI taxonomy): domain Eukaryota; kingdom Metazoa; phylum Chordata; class Actinopteri; order Cyprinodontiformes; family Fundulidae; genus Fundulus; species Fundulus diaphanus. The sequence goes on from CM073134.1 coordinate 45,869,544, forward strand.
ATGAAACAATATTAGGTAGATTTGACAACACGGAAGAAATAGCAGCATCAATGTTAACGCTTGCTTCCTCGATGCGAGCCGCCATTGCTGTCTAAATCAAAACAGTCTCACGTCACGGTCGCTTCTCCACTACGTCACATCTATGAAACTCCAGCCCTGCGTCCTGATTGGCTAGACAATAAAATTGGTTGGAGAAATCACTCTCTATGGGACAGGTCCCAGATGGATGTGAGTGAAGCTAGGCGGAGCGACATCCGACTGGCTAGGGTCAGGTTAGGGCTGAGCACCCCTGAAGGTCAGATCCTAGAATCGCTCCTGACTATACCAATAAAACTCCAACAGTAAATTTTTGAAAATGGTTGTCTCCTGTCAGTGTAAGATTTGAGGTTTTTCCATCTCCCCCTATATTTAAAAAAAAAATCATATTTGAGTAAAACCCTTGATCTTGAATCCTGTAGAAATTTGTTTTTAACAGTTTCTGCTTCACCAAGAAAATCCAACATGACCAGCTATTTGATTTTAAGACAAAATGGCACATTCTATGAGTTCTAAGAGGACAAGGAATCTTTGTAGTGTTTCAATTTGCAAAACAGGGCCATTTATTCTCATTTCATTTTAGGTCTGGAAGTTTACTGCCCAACACATGCTATGATCAAAACCCTTTCAGTGTAGCTCTGGCTGTACGTTTAGTGTTCTCCTGAAAGATCAGCCTTGAAGAGATTGTCATACAGGATTGTTCCATCAACTATGACCAGCTTCTCTTGATGTTCCCTTCTTTCCAGCTCAGGTGAACAATGTGTTTAAGTGGTTATAAAAACAAAATCCAATTAAAATGTGTAGTTGTAACATGACATTTTAAAATGTTTAAACTTTTACAAGGAACTAAATTCTACAGGCTTTTCACCCATGCAGCAGATGTAGTTCTGAGTATAGATTTCTTGAGGCTTTTACTTCTTTAATCAGCAGTCTGTGAAGAGGCCTGATCAAGTGAAAGAATTCACTTAAAGGATTATTTTTTTGGATTGACAAAAAAAAATATTCTTTATAATGCTTTATTACATACATTTTATTCATTCATCCGAACTATGCCAGAGCATAACACTGTGCATAGCAAGATATTTTAAAAAATCTGGCTAGCACAGGGTCGTTCCTGATAATTTGGCTTTCAATCTGTCACACACATCCATTGTTTAGTTGTCTTTGTTTTGGTTTGTCATTTTACAGTTGTATGCAAAGTTGAGTGAGGATTATGGAAATGCTTTCCCAGCTTTGTTTGAGCAACAGTGGTTTCACATAGTTCAGTGATTTGCCTGCTCATTTGTTTATGTTTTCATTGGAAAACAGACATCCTCTGATCGTCTATGTTCTTCCTTATGTTGTGTGAAAATTACTTCTCGACATCTTCAGTGTGAGGTCCAATCTTCATTTCTCTCATTTCCCCTCTGACCAAAGGGGGAAAAATTAAATCACAATTCCAATAAGATGTTCAGTCAGACTTTAAGGGCTCTTTGGTTAACTTGTTTTGAAAGATGTACTGCAATAACATCATTATTTAACTTATTACATAGTTATTAGCAGAACTTTTACAGTGATTAACTGTATGCACTATTTTTCATTCTCTAAACTTGAAAACTGCTTATCTGTCTTTCTCTCCAATTTGGGCGCAGGCTCCGTCTTCTCAAATCCCCAGTTGGTCATGGCACATGGCCATAAACACTAAGCCTGGTTCTGCTGGAGGTCTCTTCCTGTTAAAGGGGAGTTTTCCTTTCCGCTGTTGCTACATGGATGCTCTGTATACAAGGGAAAGCCCTCAGAATCTGTCAGCAACCACACCACAGATCCTGCCCAAAACCACCACAGTGCACCTGCCCAGATCAGTCACAGAATGCTTGCCCAGAGCTGTCAGCCTGTGACCTGAACCAGGGCTTGTTTATTTTGTAAATATTTCTAAAACGCCATGTCAGACTGAATTTATGGTTCTTTGCCTTGTTGGTGCATAACAGTTTTTATAGATGCTTGTAGTAACACATTGTGAATATGGGCACTGGTGAATGACAAAGAATCCTAAGTCTTGTCACGATTTGTTTATGGATGAACCCAGAGATTACACCACACACACAGGACTAAAATTGGGAGGTTATTGAAAGGTAGATGGAGTGATGGATGATGAAACCAGAGAGGCAGGACTGAACTGGAACAGGGGTGCAGATGAGAGCAGGAGCTGACGGCCCGGAGAGAGTTCTGGGTGGAGCTGAGCGGAGACAGGACTTGCAAGTCCTGTTCTGTTCTATCTCTCCTCAAGGTCGGTCGTTTTTTCTTCAGCTCTCCAGAGCTCCTTATCTGCTATTAACCTTCCCCTTCTCTCCTGCTATTTGCTTCGTTTTGTGTCTTTGTGCCATTTCTTCATAGCAACCGAAAGCTCTAAGGAAATTATGGATCTCGTCAGCTGGTCTCTCAACGCTATTGATCAAATTTTTTCAACTGGAAAGCAAAGGACCGGGGAGCGTGCCTGTCCCGACTGAACTTTTTTTGCGGGATACATCTTGGACTCGTGGGAGAAATGGTCCACGGTGTGCCTCTCAATTCTTTCTGTTGAGGACGTAGAAGACGTCTACTTATTCGGATTTACGATACTTGGATTCCTCTTTTTTGGTCTCGGAGGATATTTAATGTATCAACAACTTCAAAAGCTGCTGGCGGTCAACATGGCCTTGATGAGACTGCCGGTGGCAGTCGACGTGATCGCTAAGGCGTTGAATGAACAAAACGGACGGCTTGATAAGATGATAAGTGGTACACAGAGGTGAGATTGGATAAAACCTGGAAGTGTGAATGTTAACTAGCCCATCGATTGGAATATTGGAATTGGATCCAGGAGACAGCGACGAAAGACACTAAAGCTGAAAGAAAAGTTGTATCAGCTTGTTCTCATAACAAATTCTGTTTTTCAAATCAGACTTTCCACTATCAATTCTCCCTGAGTTGTTATGGCGACATCGCACAAATCCCCTGCTCACCCTCACCTTCCTTGCTGACATCTGTGGCAAGTCTCTCTGAACTGTTGGCTGCCGGATAAGACCAAGGACAAATGGCCTCTGGAGAGCCCCACGGAAATACAAAACTTTCACTCAGACACACATACAGATGCTCACATATACAGATGACATTTCATCCGACCAGCACTCAAATGTTTACCTTTCTGCATATATGTGTCTCGTAATTATTTGTGCTATTTGTGCAAATTTTTTGTCGGATGCTTCACACTATATGTGGGAACATAAATTGTGAAGCACCTGTCCTTTTTTATCTCCCTCCACTTTCCCAATGTAAATCTTTCTTCAACAGATTTCAAGGGCAGCGCCTGTGTACTCCATGTAAATGGGGTCTGAGGCAGTTTGCAGGAATGCGCCTAACGGCTGCGCTGATAAAAGCAGCAGCCGACTGGCTGCATTTCCTTTGCAACGCAAGGCCTCAGTCAATCGTTCCCCCAAAATGTTTGTTAAGTGTATGTGATGGACGGTTGTACTGAAACTGAATTTTCGATTGCAATGCAAATTGCAGTTGACAAATAAAATTGATTTATTGATTGAAGTAGGACCAGAAGCACGGCAGAGTGAGTACTTGGAGACCAGAGCATCAACAGGATCCACAGCATGGCAGAGTGAGTACTTGGAGACCAGAGTCATAGCAGGATTAGCAGCATGGCTGGATGAATACTTGAAGGCCAGAACCATAGCAGGATGCAGCTCAACAGGGTGAATACTTGCAGGTCAGAGTCACAACAGGATTAGAAGCTCCTCCTGAGGTTTGGAGGGGAGACAGGTAAGATCCAGTAGCAGGCAGAGACTAACAAAGTAAAACTGAGGCAGGAAACAAACGACTAGCAGGAGCAAACCAGGCAGACGGGCGAGGAGTGAGTAGAGTCTGATGACGAACCGGCAGCAAAGTGAAGGCAAAGGGAGGCTTAAGTAGGGAGGCTTGCAGGTGAAGTGAGTTCTGACTAATTAATGACTGACGGGTGTGACTGACTGCAGCGGGAGTGAAGGGAAAGCTGAGTGGGAGGAGGAAACTGAAAACTAACAATAAATAAAGCCAGAACATAACTAAACCCTGACAAGTCTAAAAGTAGTTCTTAGTGACGTCATTTCAGGGAAAATCTTCTGAATTCTAATTTTTTTCTTAAGATTTTACATCGGCAGGATAAATGTTATTCACAAAGCATCCTAGGCCTTAAGAAATATACAGCCAGAGCTACGCTGGAAGGCTTTCGATCAAAACATATTTATGTTTGGCAGTCAAAGTCAAAATTAACTGAGAACCTGTGGCCCTTGTCATCTAATCTGAGTGATATAGAGCTATTTTGCACGCAGGAATGGGCAAACATGTCAGTCTCAAGATGTGCAAAGCTGGTAAAAATACCCTCAAAAGATTTGCAGCTATAACTGCAAAGAAAGGTGGTTTCACACAGTCTTATCTGGTACATGAAAAGCTGCTCTGTCATCTGCTATAAGAATGCTGGAATCTGGTTGACTACTAAAAAACAGCAACACCTTAAAAAATTTAAACTGTCAGAAAAGCCAAAAAAAGCTGCAACAACATACTGATTGGGTTGCTCTTTAATTTGTGACTCATAACTTTTCCTCTATTTGACCAGAAAAAAGGCTGTGCCATTAATTTTAAAGTCCTTAAATCATTTTTGACAAGGCTATAATGTTCAGCCGTTTAATGTTTTGCTGCAAAGTTCGACAAAACACACCCATGTTATTGTTTCTAATGGCATCCAATTGATGAATCTGCCCCAGAACTATTTAAAAAAAAATTAATTGTCTTTAGTGCCAGTTTAGATCCATGGATGGACAGGTTTATCAGCTAGTGGATCATGTTAGATGTTCATTGATATTGGTGTATAGTTTGTATATCAACTTTTAACAAATTAATTTCCCTATAACTGCATCTCCTTCTTAGTGATGGTTATATTCTTTGTTAACAGAACTTTCTTACATCTCTTAGTTTCCGGTTGGCCCCACAAGTCATCAGACCACAGATACTGGCTTCCAGATTCTCATAGTGTCAGAGGGATCAGAGTTCTCATCTTCCATTACCTGTTTTTTAGCTGCAACAAGTAACGCTGAAAAGGAAATCAAATCTCACAATCTGATTCCTGCCAGGAAATGGTAAAGCAAGAAAATGGGTGAGAAAACCGTCAGTCAGTAAGTTGTGTGCTGCATCACTATCTGACCATCAATCCTGGACACAGTATAACTCACATCAGGATCTACTAAACATAATCAAGGGAGGTCAAACTAAAATAAAGAACAAATGTTCAAAGCTTCTGAAAAGACACAGATTGCTTCTTTACGAAAAGATATTTCCCCCCTTTCTCTGCAGTGACTAGAGGGAAAAACAACTAATTTGATTTTACTTGAGTTCAAGATCATAAGACATAATAAAAATGTATATTTTTTCCAAACATATATTTTAAATATTCTCACCACGCTTGTGACTCAATGTCTACTGTTCCTACCTGACCCCAGGTCTCACCACACGGCACAGCTGTTAGGTGTTGAAAGATGATGTCAGAGGAAGCATAAAAGGTGTAGGAAGCTGTTCAAAGGAACATGAATGTTTTCACATCTTCTTCAAGATGCTACTTTTAAACAGGGAGTGAGACTTCAGCTCCCAACAGGAGAGTATTACAGCAAAGGTGTTCTGTTTCATTCTATTGCGCTTTTAATCTTAGTTGAAAAACTTACTGGATTTGGAAATGTAAAGCAGCTTTTCATCAGAAATCTCAGTTTAGCAAGGATCTAAATTTGCAAAGGAATTTACACAGAAACTGCTGTTTACAGTTACGCTAATGGCTGATATGAAATGTTAAAGACAGCGTTAAATGTAATCTAAAATAACCATTTGGGGTCTCTTCTGACTCTGACTCTGTTCTGTCTCTCTTTGAGGTCGGTCATGTTTTTTCTCTCCTCTCCAGCTCTTCAGCCGCCATCCCCTCTCTCCTGCTTCTGCTGCTATGTCTCGTCTTTCTGAGCAATTTCTTCATATCACCGAACTCTGAAAACCATGGATCTGTTAAGCTGGTCTCGCAATGCTATTGATCAAATTTTTTCGACGGGTAGGCAGCAAAATGGGGACCCGTCCTATCCCGATTTGACTCATCTCGTGGGATACACCCTATATTCTTGGATGGAAAACGGTATGTCTTTCGACATTGTCAGTCCTGGACGTGGAGACGTATACATGTTTGGATTCATGATACTTGGATTTCTACTTATTGGTTTTGGTGGATTTTTGATGTATCAGCAAATACAACGAATGTTGGCCTTGATCAGTCTACCGGCTGCATATGACGCGATCACTAAGGCGATGAACGAACAGACCCGGATGTTGTAGGGGCAGAGCCGAAAAGCTGGATGTGCTGGTACGCAGACTGGCTCGGTGGTTGAACTCAAGGGGAGATGGGATCAAATCTGGAAGTGAAACGCGGAAAAGCCCAACTAATTTGGAATATTGGTTTTGCCATTTGGAGCCAGCAAAGACTTAAAGTTGACGGGAAAGTCAGTGCAGCTCGTCCTCATAACATATAAAGCAGGGGTCACTAATTAAAAATCAGCGGGGTCCGAATAAAGAAAATCAACAACCAGTAAAGGTCCGGACACATTTTTTATTACAATCCGTTACTTTAAACAGTATTTAACACTGAAATAAAATGTTTATGCATCCACCTTATACATTGACTTTTTAAACAAAAAAATAACAAAGATAGAACGTTTTTCTATTTTAAAATCCAAAGTGCTTTTTGAAATAGAGAACCACAATCTTTCACAGTTTGGTATATAGACAATTTCTTGACTTTCACATCTTTTATAAAACAACTGAACTTTTTTTAATTTCTTTTTTATGGCTTAATGATAGAAGTGAGCTTTAGGCTGCCCTGCAAGGATTTTAAACCTGGGTTTGATTGGCAACAAAGCCAACCTCAAGCACATATCAAGGTGCTCATTCGTTCTGCGCCTTTAAATCAGCTATTTTCTCCGTATGTATGAGCAAGCGGATATGTTTGGGAACGCTCCGGAGGGCTTTGCCATATTAACAAGTGAAGTTAGCACAGGGGTTGAAGCAAAAATAATGTTTGACTGAAAACATTTTCTCGCAAGCCCATATATTGCCGGGGCGTGGACATCATGCCGCATTAGTTGGCTCACTTGCTTAGTGTGCAAAGTCAACTAAATCTGGTACTTTTAAAATATCCATTGAAAATTCCTGTATCTCTGCCACCTTTCAGCTTTAGAGCCTTTGCGTCATCCTGGACAGCCTCTCCATCACTTTCCACAACCACATCATCATCTGGGTTACTTTCATCTCTGCAGCATCAAGTTCTTCCTTCACACTGTTGACAAACTGGTCCACAGTCCACTTTACAATCCCAGCTCCCTGTCCTCCAGAAACCCTCCATAAACTGCAGCTGATTCAGAGGACAGCAGCTTCATCATTACATCATCTTCACTCCTGTACATCAACTCCACTGGCTCCCTGTCACATTCAATATAAACCAATTTTATGATCATACAAGGCCAAACACAGCCTTGGAAATGCAGGACACATCACCAACACTATGATGACATAATACATTTTAATTTGACACAGATTGCACATGACAATAATCAGTTTCTGCTTTGCCCGTTATTGTTCACCAATTAATCATTACAGTTTATAAAAAGGCAGGATTTAACTTTTTTGAAGTTTAATAAAATGGTTATATTTTAGCCCAGTGACTGGAGACCTGTCCAGGATGAACCCTGTGTCCGCGCCCCACTTTAACTTCATAAAAAAACTCTCTGAGAATCGCCTTTCTCTGGCCTCACCCAGTTAGAACCCGTTCTCCAGTCCATGTTGTAGCTACAGTTTATTTATTTTATCTTTTTGATGTAGTTTTCTTAACAATCTGTAAGCATCAAAATCCTTGTCATTTTATTTAGTGTCCTGGAGCGCAGCTGCTCATCAGGTGATCACTGCTGCATACTGACTGACAGCAGATGCAGGCAGCTCTGCCTTCTTTGTTTCAGAACAGCGCAGCTTTTTTTTTTTTTTACTTTTTCCGAATCGAACCCAGTCAAATGCGGCACATTGTTTCACAGTCCGACTCTTGTTCTTCAAGGGTCATGCTAAATTAGCCTGAGCTAGCGCGTTACTCTTCTTTGTGTTTAAATAAAACATAATAGCGAATCACGGGGAGATCCCTGGTTGGTCGCCGCGTTTATCAGCGAGGGAATAAACGCTGAAAGGCGATATGGCCACAGGTGGAAATAATTCATTAATTAACTGCCGGAGCAGATTGACGCTTACGAGGGAAGTTGTTGTCAGCTGTTCTATCCGCTGAACTTTCTGACCTGCTGGTTTGCATAAATCCAAAGAAAAACTTTGACCACCGCTACTTTCATTCATACCATCTGTGGTCAGTTTAAAATGCTCTCCCAAAGGTTAAAATGATATTAAATGTTCACTTATATACAGAAAGGCTATAATTTATTGACTTTCTTTTACCTTTTTTTTTTTTAGGTATCACATTACACATGTCAGCTTAAATAATAATACATATGATTTAGCAATGGTATCAAGGTGTTACACGATTGTATCTGTTGCTTTATGTCTGTTGGTTGTGCTGTTCTTTTTGTGTCTCTTTCCAGGTGATGGAGCAGACAGAGGAAGTTTTATCATTCTCTTCCTTTTATCTCTTCTTTCTTTCACCTTCTTCTTTTTTTTTTTTTTTTTTTTTTTTTTTTTTCTCTTCTTGTTTTTCTTTTACTCTCCTACTTTCCCATTGTAGTGTCCATATAATTTGAAATTCTCCCTGCAGGAATCACAATAAAGCTATTTACACGCACAAATCAAACGGAGCATTGTGGCGAAAGCTGTTTGCTCCACTTGTGAAAGTAAAATCTGTCGAGCTCTATTTGGCATTAAGATATCAATTTTTATTGCCACATTGCTAGACAGGACACTGGGAAATAAAAAAAAATAAATAAATAAATAAATAAAATGATTGAACACCGATAGACCTCAGACTGGCAATGTCCGCTTTGGAAAGATCCGCCCTGCTCTCATTCTGATTGGCTAATGTCCCGGCTCTGCCAGGTTTGATTGGTTGAGAGCAGCTTCAGATTATAACCTTGAATAAAAAGTCTAAACGGGACTTTTTGCGCTCAATTTCCAAATGACGTAAATCCGTCGCAGCGACGGAGAACTTTAACCCCTGAGTTAGACACTGTCGTTGGACAACATGCAGTAATATATAAATGTTTTAAATGAGGTTGGGTCCGGATTAGGTAGCAGCTGGGTCCGAATCCGGACCCTGGTCCGCTAATCCGTGACCTCTGATATAAACTATTGGATTATGCCTTCCCTATCTCTAACATCCCGGATTGTTATGGCGTAGAGTGCTCAGAACTCTCCCCCGCTGACATCTGCGGATTCTTTCTGAACTGTTGGCCGGATGATAACATCAAGGACAATGGCCTCTGGAGAGTGTTCACGGAAATATAAACTCTTCACCCAAACAGACACACATAACTGTTGCTCACAACAACATATGAATTTACACACGACTAGTCTCCAATGTTTACCTTTCTGCTTTTATGTGTCTCGTCTTATTTGTGCTTCTCGTGCCGAGGTTTTTGATATCTCAGAAGGTTTTTCCTCCCCCTATTGTGGCCCCTATCTTTCCACAGAGTAATGGCAGTGCCCTGTGGGAACTGTGTAGGCGGTGTCCTTGCCAGCATAGCCTCAGTAAATCGTCTCCCCCTGAAATGTTTGTGATGTATGTGATGGCGGTTGTACTGAAACAGTAATTTCCCTCTGGGATTATTAAAGTATTTCTGATTCTTTTTGTACTCCATCTGCATCCATGGCACATAAGAAATGATTTCCACGTATATAATGTTTATCAATATATTTTCCCTTTTTTTTTAAAAATGAATGCCAATGTTAATTTCTGTCTTCCCGATACATAAAAGGTTGTGGCTTTTCTGACTTTGTTAGCCCTGTTTCAGCAGCAAAATTGATTCTTTTTATTTATTACTTCCTAAAAGTTGTCCAAAACCTGATAGTTCCTTCCATGTCAAATGTACAAATTGATAGATTTACAGTAAATTTAAAAATCATATTTTTGTTGAAAACAAATATTTAATTTTGAAGGGATTTCAATGCCAAGACAGGACAAAAGGAACATAAGTTGAACCAAATTGCAACAAAAAGGTTGATCACAAACTCATTTTCAATAGTAGTTGTAAGGATTTGCATGCCAAAGCAAAAACCTTAGGGACTTCAAAATGACCGGTATAGTGCAGAAGACACACAAAAAGGGAAAAAAAAAAAAAAAAAAAAAAAAAAATCAGACTGAGTCCAAAAATTGTAGAGCTCGGTTTCTTTTTTTATAGATATTTGCAAAAAAATGTGAAAAGGCAGACCTTACATTAAACAGCAGAGGAGCAGGGATTCCACTTTCTCCAACAGTGCAGGACAAACAAAAAAAACAGACTCTCCCATATTGCAACAACCCAGCTTTTAAAGCACCAGCCTGTACCAACTAAAAAGAAACAGGGGTGAAAACCTTTACAACAATTACAATTTATATTTAGGGAACAAACTAAATTAAAACCTTTAGAGGAAAAACAAAACAAAAAAAATTACATTCAACTTCAACAAATCAAAACAATACTCCAAATCCTAGAAAAAACCCAAAACATCTCCCCTCCATCTCAATCAAAATGGATTTTCCCTCCGGAGGCTGATTGACAACACCAGGTCCTTATTAGTACTGCTCATGGGTGCGCTTCCATGGCAACACCTGACCAGGTGACCTCAAAGAAAAAAAGAGTGGTGAGAACAAAACAAGTTCATAAAGTTACATCAAATAAAGAAACTTAAACCTTTCCACAAATACTCAGTTACTTTAAAACCAGCAGATGCCTGTTTACATGTTAGTGAGGGGGATAAATCCCTCACAGTAGTCAATTGCATTTGCCAAAGGACACCGATTTCCCAGGTAAGTTTAAAATGCATATGAAGGACCTGAAGAAAAGAAAATTATGAAAAGCCTAAATCCATGCTAAAACACAAAACCTGGCCAAATTGTATACAATTTCCTTGAACACAGCTAAGTTATTGCAAACCAAAAAAACTATATATATATAAACCATAAAAACTCTTTTGGTAGTTTTTATGGATGAACCTGTAAATGGGCAACATGATGTATTAAACACTTCTTGAAAGATATGCCATTGTCTCAGGAGACAACATAGACAACATAGCGGCCATAGATAAAGACCTCACAGATTGATCACATTTGTTTCTGAGGCTGTTGGGTTTATCCAGACACTTAGATCTGGCTCCTACTACATCCATGTCTCTGGTTGAGTTGAGCTGTTATTTCAGAGTGCAGTCGTCGACTGGGAGAAGCAGTTGTTTTGAAGGAAAGAACATCTGGAAAGGTCTCCTGAGGCAGACGTGGAACCAGAGGAGATGGATCTCTGCTAGGCTTCTCCCTGCTTGATGTTACAGATTGCTTCATTATCTCAGCATTCACTGCTGCAACAGCTGACAGAGACAAAGGCCAATAGCTCAGAAAACAACTGGATGTGGGTTGTGTATGTAAAGGCATGCATTCTTCTAAACCCTGCACACATAGGAAACTCTTTATACATAGCATCTTATCAAATATATCATGTAAGAGCTTGTTTGAAATCCTTTTAGGTACAAAGCTGTGAAAAAGAATTTTAACCCTGACAGTTTTCTTGTTTTTGCTTTTTTCAGCTTTACATTGCCAAGTTTGTCAATGTAAAGTTCTTAAGTTGTTGCAGGAAGTCTAGTGTCTGCTGGGCCTCCTTCTGAACAGTGTCTATGTGAGGATTATCTCAGGTCCGGAGAAAGAGTGGTTCCTCGGAACTGGAAGTGATCCACAGCAGACGCAGTGTTGTTGAGGGTGGTAAGGGGAGGGAGTGTGGGGGGTCTCCTCTGCAAGTCCCCTTTATTCTCCACTGTCTTGAGGAGGTTTGGTTTCAGGTGATTCTGACTGCACCGTTGGACCAGCCAACCTACCTACTTTCTATATGCAGACCCGTCACCGTCCTGAATTAGACCAATAACAGTGACATCATCTGGCAACGTCAGAAGTTTCAGACATACATGCTGAGCAGCAGGTCATTTGTGTCGACAGAGAAGAGGAGTGGAGAGAGAGCGCAACCCCTGGGGTTGCCAATGCTGATGGCTTTTTGAGCTCCCTGGTCTCACCTGGTGCTGCTGGTAAGTCAGGCTGCTGCTGATCCACTGACAGGTGGAGGCCGGCACTATAAGCTGGGAAAGCTTCTGGTGGAGGATGTCTGGGTTGATGGTGTTGAAAGCTGAGCTGAAGTCCACAAACAAGGTCCTAGCGTATGTCCCTGGGTAGATGAGCTGGTGCAGGATGAAGTGCTGTCCCAGGTTGCCTGTATCATTTGCCAACCGGTTTTGCCCTGTAAACAATCTGAAGAAAGTCCAGAAGCGGGCCTGTGATGTCCTTCAGATGCTTCAACGCCGGCCACTAAAAGTATTTCATGACGACAGATGTCAGGGCTACAGGCCTGTAATAATTTAACCCCATGGTGGGGCATTTCTCAGGGCCCCCATTTTCGTTGGTCAGCACAAACTCTCAGGCATGAGAAGGTGACATTGTCTGGTCTTTGAGTTTTCCTGGTCTTCTGACACTGAAAGACCCTATAAACATCTTTGGATCTTCAAAAAGATTGTCATATCAAACAAAGATAACGTGAATAAATGTGAAAAGTGGCTTTTGATTGGATTGTGATGGTTTCATTTATTGAAACCATTAAGTGAAACAGCTATCAAAACCAATTTAGGTCTAAATAATTGCGTAATTTGTTACAACACAAATTAACTGTTCAACCAATCACAGGATTATGACCAGACCTGTACAATCAAGAAAATTGCATATGAAGAACTCATGAAATAGGCTAAAAGGGTGGGGGGAGAGATTTGTCCAGAACACAACCCACTGTAGGCAAACATTCTGTGAGTTTGTTGTGGGTGAGATCATGGTGAACATCCTACTCCCTGAGGGTTTATTTGTTGAAATCACACAAAATGAGAACATGCACAGGAACACAGAGAGCATTGTATGGGATCTGACTCAGGAGAACGAGTTTCATGAAAACCGTCAGATGTTACAGCTGCAGATGTCTGTCAAGAAACCATGACTGAGGAGGCAAGAGCTCTGAGGCTGATTGCTCATGTTCAGGCAGTCAGCAGAAAAACTGAGGGCAACCTGAGAAGCATAAAAAAAACAGTGTAAAAGCTTTTTCAATGCATGGATTATCAGACCAATGACAACCTGAGCTGTAAAAACACAAAAAGATGTGGCAGTATTACATAACGCAGCGTTACAAAGACAATGCCATCAATGTTCTTTAATGAGCATTTAGAAGTATAGCATAGATAGAAACAGCAAAATTCAAAGTAACTTCCTCGGTTTCGGAAAAAAAAAATCTTGCTTGAGGTGACTTTTCGCTTTTCCAAAAAATAGTTAATGTGCAAAATAGGAGATGGAAACACATTTGCTGAACAAGTTTTGACGTAGCAAAACTTGTTCAGCATTGATTGTGCATTTACATTAACAAAGCTTGGTGTACAAACTCTGCTATTGTTGGGAGACATTGTTCAGCTAACCTCGAGTTTCTCATGGTTAAATGTAGACCGTTCTATCTACCACGGGAGTTCACTTCTACTATTATCACTGCAGCCTACATTCCCCCGGATGCTGATGCTAAGTTTGCTATGAAAGAACTTCAGGCAGCCATCAGTAAACAACAGACTGTTCACCCGGAAGCTGCATTTATCGTTGTGGGTGATTTTAATCATTCAAACTTAAAGTCAGTGCTACCGAAATTTCACCAGTATGTTTCCTGCCACACCAGAGGAAACAAAACTTTAGACCATGTTTACACAAACATGGCTGGTGCTTACGTCGCAACGCCCCTCCCCCACCTGGGTCAGTCAGATCACCTTTCTTTGTTCCTCACCCCCAAATATGCACCTCTCATCAATCGTGTGAAGCCATCGGTGAAGACCATCAAGGTGTGGCCTGCGGGAGCAGATTCATCACTTCAGGAAAGGTTTCTACACACAGACTGGAGTATGTTTGCTTCTCAAGCCACCAGTGGTTCTCACACGGACATTGACTGTTACACCTCCTCTGTACTGGATTATATTAATATCACCATTGACAATGTTACAACCCAGAAGCAGATCACCACATACCCAAATCAGAAGCCATGGATGAACAGGAAGGTGCGACTCCTATTGAGGACACGCAATACTGCCTTCAGATCAGGAGATGCACAAGCCTATAGCACAGCCAGAGCAAATCTGAAAAGGGGCATCAAAGAGGCCAAGTACTGCTACAAGCTTAAGATAGAGGGACGCTTTTCCAACGCTGACCCCTGACGCATGTGGCAGGGCATTCAGGCCATCAGTGACTATAAACACACTCACTCCACACCCGCAGCCACTGATATCAACTTTCTGAACGAGCTGAATGACTTCTATGCTCGCTTTGAAAGAGACAACAGAGAAACTGCCACCAAGCTCAAATCCTCAGCCGACCACCCACCAATCACACTCTCCTCCACAGATGTCTGCAATGCACTGAGAAGGATCAGCACCCACAAGGCTGCTGGACCAGATAACATCCCTGGACGCGTACTCAGGGCATGTGCGGAGCAGCTCGCTGGGGTTTTTACAGACATTTTCAACCTGTCTCTTGCCCAAGCAGCTGTACCAACATGCTTCAAATGCACTTCCATTGTGCCAGTGCCAAAACATTCCAGCCCGAAGTGCCTTAATCACTACCACCCTGTAGCACTCACACCCATCGTAATGAAGTTCTTTGAGCGGCTGGTCCTGGCACACCTAAAAGACTCGCTACCATCCACATTGGACTCACACCAGTTTGCCTACCGTAGCAATAGGAGCACAGAGGATGCAGTTTCCATGGCACTGCACTCTGTGCTGACACATCTGGACAATAAGAACACTTATGCACGCATGCTGTTTGTTGACTTTTGCTCAGCATTCAACACTGTCATCCCGGCTAAGTTAATAGCCAAACTTCGAGACCTGGGCATCAACACCTCCATGTGCAATTGGATTTTGGACTTGTTGACCAACAGACCCCAGAATGCCCGATCAGGCTCCAACTGCTCCATGTCCATCACACTCAACACTGGTGTACCACAGGGCTGTGTGCTAAGCCCGTTTCTCTACTCCCTCTTCACCCATGACTGCAAGCCTGTGTACGAATCTAATTCCATCATCAAGTTTGCGGACGACACTACGGTGATTGTTCTCATCAGCAACAATGATGAGACTGCCTATAGGGAGGAGATCAAGCACCTGGCCACACGGTGCACTAAAAATAACCAGTTCCTCAACACCACCAAAACGAAGGAGCTCATTGTGGACTTAAGAAAAGAGTCAAGAGGCACACACAACACTATCCACATAATGGAATGGCTGTTGCATGTGTCTCCAGTTTCAAGTTTCTGGGGATCCAAATCTCGGCGGACATGTCCTGGTCAACCAACACCTCCTGCCTGGTCAAGAAGGCTCACCAGCGACTTTTCTTCCTGAGAACACTGAGGAAGAATCAGCTCTCCTCGACTTTCCTGGTGAACTTCTATCGCTGTGCAATAGAAAGCATCCTGACCAACTGTGCAACAGTGTGGTACGGGAGCTGTTCTGTTGCAGAGCGCAAGGCACTGCAGCGGGTGGTGAATACCGCCCAGTGTATCACTGGGACTCCACTACCCGCCATCGAGCACATCCAGAGGAAACGCTGTCTACATCGAGCTCACAGCATCCTAAAGGACTCTTCTCCCCCAGCTCACAGATTGTTTTCTCTCCTGCCCTCCGGCAGGCGTTTCAGGTGCCTCCGGACCAGAACCAGCATACTAAAGAACAGTTTTTTCCCCAGAGCTGTCTCCTTATTGAACTCTAATCCTCACTGATCCCACTCCCTTCATATACTGACAGATTCTCCTCTTCTTCCTCACACTTCCCTCCATTTTTTGTTATTTGCAATACTATATTGTTTACTTACACTGTTGACTGTTTACATATACATTGCAATATCGTACTTTAAATGTAATATGCAATTACCTTCCACTGCTTTTTAATTCGGATAGCTTCTGTCCAAACTTTTTTTATTCATTTTATAGTAAAGTTTATAGTAAAGTTTATTCAATTTATAGTATAAACTCTGTTATAGTAACAACTATTGTATATCCTGCACTTGCTGTTATTGCACTTCTGGTTAGACTTAAACTGCATTCCGTTGCCTTGTATCTGTACCTGGGTAATGACAATAAAGTTGAATCTAAATCTAAATAATCACAACATATTTAAAATAAAATGTTTACAGCATGTTATTAGATATAATCAACATGAAAATATTTGCACAAGAAAAAGATCGACTTTTCTCCAGTTTCCCCTCCATGAGCCCAATATGTAATTGAGTAGTGGAAAAAAAGGTATCTAAGCCACAGGTGATAACAAAGTCAGGAGCTGATGAATGGAAAAATGTTGGCAACAGGAATGTTGAAAACCTTGTAAAAAGACAGTTTTTTACTGTTGTAGACAAAAAAGCAGCAAGGCATCATCTCACGTGCAGTTTTGCACTAAAGCAACATTAAACTTTTTTGAACAAAGGAGAGACATGAAAAATTATTAATGCAAAAGTTACAAAGACATGAAAATTTATCCCACGTTCAGCCTGTTACATCTGCCCTAATTCAACTATGATTTACTCTGAACAGCAGTGTTAAAATAATTTGCACAAGTTATGCAGATTTAGAGGATCTTTCATTTTAATGAGCTTCTCCTAATGAATCTCCAACAGGACAAGAAAACTTGTCATGATCACATTGTTCAGTTTCCTCTGGAAAGTCAGACATTGATGATGTTTTAATAAGACATTTCCTAGTTTTGTATGAGATTGCCCATTCTTGTATTTAATTCATTGTACGTCCTCTATTTATTCCCACTTAAAATTAGTTGTTTTAGGTTAATTATAAATATTGTAAATATGTACACCATTGTTGATACAAAATAAAATTCAATTAAATTCAATTTTATTTATATAGCGCCAATTCATGAAACATGTCATCTCAAGGCACTTTCCAAAGTCAAATTCAATCAGATTATACAGATTGGTCAAAAAATGTCCAATATAAGGGAACCCAGTTTATTGCATCAAAGAGTTGACAAGCAGCATTCACTCCTCCTGAAGAATCGTAGAGCCACAGGGAGAGTCGTCTGCATTGTCCATGGCTTTGCAGCAATCCCTCATACCGAGCAAGCATGAAGCGACAGTGGAAAGAAAAACTCCCCATTAACGGGAAGGAAAACCTCCAGCAGAACCAGGTTCAGTATGAACGGTCATCAGCCTCGACGGACTGGGGGTTACAGAAGACAGAGCAGAGACACAACAAGAGAGACAAACAAGCACAGAAGCACACATTGTTTAATGTTTATTCAGGATTTTAATTCCTCCTTTTACTTATTACAACAGTTTTCAAATCATAAATATTGAAAATTTATTTTGGAAATAAAGAGAAAGACATTATTATTCATTTCCACATGGGAGGTACCACACAGCATTTGTGCTCAGGGCCCCCAAATAGCTACCACCACCCCTGATCTTACCGAGGCATTTGTGCAGCAGCAGGTTCCCTGGTGAATGTGCCAATACCAGCTGAGTCTGACCTCCGTTTTCTTTTTTAGTGAGGGACTGTTCCGAGTTATCATTCAACTCTGCTCCAGTTCGGAGCCGTCTTGGAGCCAAGGACACATCACAGTATAGTAGGACTGTAGCAGATCATTCAGCAGCTAAGTTCCTCCTCAAGCTGCCTTGATGTTCTCCCCACAGCTTTCTTTAAAAAAGTTTTACCTGTCATAGCGTCTGATTTGACTCAGATAATAAACACGTCCCTTCTGTCAGGTGTTTTCCCCCAGTCCCTAAAAACAGCAATTATCAAACCACTGCTGAAAAAGAACAATTTAGACAAACTACTACTCCAGAACTACAGGCCCATCTCAAACCTCCCCTTTATCAGTAAGATTATTGAAAAAGCTGTGTTTCAACAATTAAACACCTTCTTAACAACGACCAGCCGCTTTGACGTTTTCCAGTCTGGTTTCCGTGCTCACCACAGTACAGAGACCGCCCTTATCAAGGTGTTTAATGACATCCATATAAATACAGACTGTGGAAGAACCACCGTGCTGGTTCTATTGGACCTCAGTGCAGCATTTGATACTGTCAATCACTCCATTCTGTTAGAACGCCTGGAAAACTGGGTCGGCCTCTCTGGTACAGCTCTCAACTGGTTTAAATCCTACTTAAAGGACAGGGACTTTTTTGTGTCAGTAGGTAACTTTACATCCCAGACGACAAAAATTTCATGTGGGGTTCCCCAAGGGTCCATCCTGGGTCCCCTCCTCTTCAATATCTACATGCTCCCCCTAGCTCAGATAATAAAAAATAACAACATCAGCTACCATAACTATGCAGACGACACACAGCTTTACATCACCATGTCACCAGGTGACTATGAACCAGTTCAAGCACTGAGTAAATGCCTTGAAGAAATCAATACGTGGATGTGCCAAAATTTTCTTCAACTGAATAAAAACAAAACAGAAGTAATAATATTTGGACCAATAGAGGAGAGATCAAAAGTTAGCACACAGCTTCAGCTGCTTCAGCTAGGAACCACTGATCAGGCCCGAAATCTGGGTGTAGTGATGGACTCAGACCTGAACCTCCAAAAGCATCTAAAGACAATTACAAGGTCGGCTTTTATCACCTGAGGAACATTTCCAGGATTAAAGGACTAATGTCTCAGAAGGATCTGGAAAAACTAATCCATGCGTTTATTTTTAGTCGAATTGATTACTGCAACGGTGTTTTCACAGGTCTGCCTAAAAAGTGGATCAGACAGCTGCAGCTGATCCAGAACGCTGCTGCCCGCGTCCTCACTAAGACTAAGAAAGTAGAACACATCACCCCAGTTCTAAAATCCTTACACTGGCTCCCTGTATCTCAGAGAATATACTTTAAAATCCTTCTGTTAGTCTATAAATCCCTAAATGGTTTAGCACCTAAATACATCACAGATTTGTTATCAGCGTATCAACCATCCAGGCCATTAAGGTCTTCTGGCTCCAGCCTGCTCTGCATACCTAGAACCAGAACTAAACAAGGAGAAGCAGCATTTAGTTCCTATGCTCCACTTATCTGGAACAAACTTCCAGAAAACTGTAAAAGTGCTGAAAGCCTGAGTTCCTTTAAATCAAGATTAAAAACACATTTGTTTAAAATTGCCTTTGACTGTTCTAGTTAAACAGTTTTACTGTTTTTAATGTTCTTTTTTGTTACTACATTCTATCCATACTTGCTTTTATTCTATTTTCTATCTACATTTTATTATTTTGCTATATCTTAATCATGTAAAGCACTTTGTATTGTCTTGTACTGAATTGTGCTATATAAATAAATTTGCCTTGCCTTGCCTTGCCTTGCCTTGCCTAGGCCAACTCTGGAGACAACAATGCAAGAACAGGCTGAATTGGCAAGTCATTCACATGCTTGACTTGGGTCACTGGTTCCTTGGGATGCCTCCCTGCCACATAACAAAGCCACTTCTTGACAGGTTTGTTGTAATCATTGTCAGTCAGCTTTGGGTCAAACTGCCAAACAACAGCTGAAACACACAAAAATAAAAGTCAGGAAGTTAGTGTATTGTTGTACCATTAAGCACTGTTTAAGTTATTCAATGTTTAATAAATAGCCCTCGGTCTGTTAGGTATTGTCCGGTGAATATCAGCCCAAACAGCTAATATCAGGACAATAGTTGAAAGGTAAGAGTCGAGCACTGGCATTCTTTTTACAGCAAACTCTGCACACATATGGAATAAATGATAGCCAAATCGTGTTTAAGTTCAAGAATTTATTAACAGAAAGAAAAATAAACATCCAGAGAACATCACTATAGAATACTGTTTATCTGAATTAACACTATATTTCAACAAATCCTCTCTACTAGGCTAGTGAAGCTTAACTAAAACTACTGAGCAAAATTAAGATTAAAGAAGTTTAGGAACTACGTACACACAAAAGAAACAAAAGGACAAATAAAATAGTTGAAAAACATCAGAACGATTCAGTAAATCCTGGTTCACTGCTGATCCAAGCTAGAGAACCAAAGTTCATCTTGAAGAACGTGGAATGAGATGAAAGTATCTTAACTAATCTAGAACGACATTTGATGTGTTTCAACCCATTCACAATGGAAATCCTGAATTAAACAAAACATTATTCGAGAAAATAATATTTTAAAGAATGATTTGCTCAGTAAAATCAGTACCTTTAGGACACTTAATTTTATTAATACAATTATTCCTCTGGGTAGCTAGAAGCGCTGTAGCGATTGGTTAATAAATTTACTTGCTGTCCAGCAAAAAGCCTGCATTCGTTTTGAATCCCCGCTCCCTCATAAATTATCTCCACCTGGTAAAAATAGCTGTGCCGATATAGCCTCTCGTTTTCTCAAGGTTATTACTTTCTTTTCTAGGTTAATTTTTCTTCCCTCTCACTAGGCAAAGAGTATGGATGGTCCTGCATTTCCACAGAAAATGTACTTGTTTATACTCCACCGACAGCACATCTTCATATAGGAGACAGATAGCGAAAACACATAAGGCTAACAAGTTTGTCCCCTTTCGCTAATGAAATCAGAAATGGCGAAACAACATGGCGCATCCCAGTGAGTGCACGACACCCATGTATTAATAAACATACAATTGTAAGATATGAGAACGCTTTCTTTTTGATGTGATATTAGACTTTGTCAGAATATGTATATAAAAAGCAATACCTGAGTTTTGCTAATTAAAAGCCAAATTAGTTACACACTGTCCTTTTGGTCTACATATATATCAGATTTATCCATCAAGCTTCAGCATGAGCACAAAACAATGCAGTTATTTTTCAATAAACAGTTAAGATAAAAGTAATTTTGCAAAACTTTCCGCAAAAGTGCTCAGAGCAGAATTAATTTCCGACAGCCAAGCAGGTTGCAAACAACCCTGCAGCAAACAGTGATGACATTCATAAGGGGTTGTGTTGTTGGGACATAACACTCGTGTAAATGGGGGGTGGGGGGGGGGGGGCGTGGGGGGGGGGGTCCACTCCTTGTAGATATTTTTTTACTACACATTTTACAGAAACAGTAAGTAGTAATATTTAAAGACAAGTAAAAAATGAATCAATCAACGTTTGAACCAGGTAATTCAGCCGAGACACAAGGAGCAGTTTAAGAGTTTTATTAAAGCAGGTGTTAAATACTCAGAACTAATTGCTAGTTCAGCACAGGTAGTGACGTCCTGCACAGAGCAACCAATACAAACAGCCTACGGCTGTAACATTACAGTCCAACACATGGTGCTTAATTTAAAACGTGATAACCCCCTGCCTAATGATATAATGTTCTCACCCAGAGCTCAAAGAGGAGGAGGAGGGTGGGGGGAGGGGCATTTCAATCATTTGAATTTGACCACAAAACAACATTGATTCAATGACATCTTTTCAACATTCTAGAATGGGGCATTTCCCAAATTATATCACATTTTTCCCACAACAATCTGGTTTCCTGGCTGGTCAGACAGGAAGAGTGAAGCCCAAAAAAGCAACTTCACGTTCAAAAACAAACCCCAAGAAACAGCAACCGTTGACTCATGAAAGTTACAAGTGATTTTAGAGAAAACAAAGTAAAGGTTTCTAATAATAAGCAGACTAAATGCAATACTGAAGCTCACACGAACAGCCCTCATGGATTGTATGATGTTTTAAAGCCGCTGGGAAAAAGCCAAATAAACATAGCCTACCTGCCCAGATCCTGCAGGTGCTGGTTTCAGGTCTGGACGTTCAAATGTTGGCTCCTTATAACTAAGGAAATTCAGGGACCACATTTAGGTGTCTTTGGTCAGATTCCACAGTAAAGTCCTCTCGGTTACATGCTTGTATCCAACACTGACATTTCTCTGCAATCCTCTGGGGTTTTGAAAAATCAATGGAAAAAAAACTCCTTCAATGTGGTCACGATCATCAGATCACGAGTCACTCCAGCAGATACAAGCAAACTATTCAAGCTTAACTGCTCTGCTATTATGACCACAAGATGGCTGCGACACATACCTCTAAATTTAGTAATTTGACGTCATTTGAGGAATGCCCTGTTTGATGATTATTTGATGGTTGATTCACTATGACATCGACCTTAACAAAAAATCAACCTTTTTGACCATCATTTAAAATTTAACTACCTTCTTTTGCTATCTGAGAAGACATGATGTTTTTTTGTTAACAAGTTGATTGTACAGGAAAACAATCACATCACAACCTTAGGGGCTTAAGTGTGCATATAGTCTTTAGCAGCAAATTGACCAATTTTCAGGTAAAAAAAAAAAAGACAGCAAACTGTGAAATGAATTTTGTTACACGATTATGCAATTTGCATGGATTTCTAAACATACAGTTCTTGAGAAATTGAGGTGTGTGAATATACATTTGCAAGTAACAGGCATAATAAATGATTTGATTTACATCAGACCAGAAACCTGTGGAACCAGTAGTTTGTTTGTAACATGTAACAGACTATAAACTGGACTGATGGTTTGTTGATTCTCTGCAGGGGGTGATAACCTTCACAGCTTTGGGAAAGAAACTGTTTTTGAGTCTGTTACAGTTTTTCTCAAATGCTAAAACACATTTCACAAACGTTTCGTCCATGTTCTCCAATGTCTAAACACAACACCCTTTTCTAAAGCTACATAAACACAACCACACCTTCTCCCTTCAAAACTAAAACTTTCACACCCAAAGAGCAGCTCGAAGCTTTCAAAAATGTAAACACTATACACATCATTACACACTACAGCAAAACAATTGAAAACACAATGCTCAATTTGTGAGAAGGTTCTTTGTTTCTTTACTGTCAATGCATATTTTTAGAAACTTTACAATTCTGGATCTTCTTAGAGTTCTGCAGAGGATTAGGCATTTAGATTTGTGAGTTTCATATGAAGGGTATAAATCTATAGTAAATTCTGTACACTACTGTAACACAACTCACTGCAAAAGCAGAATCTATTGCACACAACAGTGCTCTTGAAAACATGATCAGGGTGTGAAGGTTTTTTTTATTCATTTTACAGTATTTACACCACAATCACTGTGCGGCATCATGTCGCTGAGCTGCATCAGGCCACATCACCTCATCCACATCACAGGCTATATTGTCTCTTGCCAGGCACCATGGGAAAAACGCCGTGGAATGGCGGATCCATCCTTGGAAGTTCTCCACTGGGATGTCAACACACGCCAGTTCCATTGCCCTTAGGAGGTTTTCTCTAGTGTATGGTTGTCTGTCATAAACCTTCCATCTCTACGATGAGAAGAACTCCTCTATAGGGTTCAGGAAAGGGGAGTAGGGTGGCAGACAGACGTTTAAAAAGTGGTTACTGTTGGTGGTGAACCACTCACTGATTTGGTTTGTTGTGTGGAAGCGTACATTGTCCCAAATGATCACATAAATGGGATGTTCGGGCCCAGGATGGTGTTGTTGGCGGTCCAGGAGGATATCTTTTAGCTCCTCTAGGAAGGTTAGGAGACGTTGGGTGTTGTAAGACCCAAGGACAGCCTGCCGGTGGACAAGCCCCTCCAAACCCATAGCCGCACAAAGAGTAATATTACCCCCCCGTTGGCCAGGAACCTCAGTGATGGCTCTTTGGCCAATGATGTTACGGCCTCTTTGCCTTCGTTTGTGCAGGTTGAAGCCAGCCTCATCCAGGAAGAGGTACTCATGAGGTCTGGCCATCGCGTCCAACTGTAATATCCTCTGTGAAAATGTGAAAGTGCACAGGTGTTCAGAACAACAGTCAATCAGGTAGCATATTACTGTATTGTCCAGAAGTAATGTAGGCCACTGAGCAACACAGTATGTTTACTAACTGTACTGTGAACATGGATGTATACTTACTTGCACATACTCGTAACGTAGGTCTTTGTGTCGTACAGATTTTCGCTCAAAGGGAACCCTATAGACTTGTTTCATCCGCATCTTTTGGCGCCGGAGAACTCGGTCTATTGTGGCCAAGCTGACATCATCAATGCCCTCAAAGTTCACATTATCGTCAATGACTTTGTCTCTGATCTCCCGGAGTCTGATGAGGTTGTTCTCACAAACCATATCCACAATGGGGGTTTCTTGTGCCGCTGTAAATATGGCAACCCGCCCACCTCTATGTGGCATTCTTTCAACTCTAAAGAAAGAAACGTGTCGTCAATTGACATGTTTTACAATACAGTAACAACTGATTTGAAACTACTGCAATAGACTACTTTCACAGGCTTGTAAAATTGTATTGTGACAAAGAAAGCAATAGAGTACAATACCTGTTGTGTTGTCTGAATGCCCTGATAATGGTGGCCACGGTGAACCTACTCAGGTTTGGACGGACTCTTAGTCCTGCTTCAGCCATTGTCATGCCATGGACAATGACATGGTCAATGACTGTTGCTCGCATCTCGTCCGTAATGATGGTACGAGGTTGTCTTGCTCTCCCTCCTGGACCTTCTCTCCCTCCCTGGCCTGCTCCTCTTCCACCATGGCCTGCTCCTCTTCCACCATGGCCTGCTCCTCTTCCTCCCTGGCCTGCTCCTCTTCCACCATGGCCTGCTCCTCTTCCTCCTTGGCCAGCTCTTCTCCCTCCTCTGACGCGATTACCTCTTCCCCTGACTCTGCCTTCATCCATTGTGTTTGTTTGGAATCTTAAGCAAACTGTGCACTCTGAACTTGCTTTTATACATGTGGTCACAGCATTAGCAACAGGTGTTTTCAATTTTGAGTCGTTGTGTGGAATGAATGACGCCAGGTGTGTTCATTTTGTTCAAATATTGCTGACTGTGGCAAGCATTTTGCATCACATGAGCTTTCATTTGAGAATATGAGCAGAGTTCTTTTGCAACTTGTGTTTTAGCAAGGAAAAATGTGTTAAGATGTATGTGAATGGAGGATTGTGTTTTGTGAATTGTGTCTTCATGTGAAATGTGTTTATGATATTGGAAAATGATGGCTAGATTTAGTAAATGTGTTTAGACAACTGGTAATTTGGTTTAGAGGATTGGCTTTTGTGTTTTAGCATTTGAGAAAAACTGTAGTTTTTGATTTAATCTTCCTGATTCTTTTTCCTGATGGAAGTTGGACAAAGTGCATTGCCCTGGTGGGTGGGATCTGTGGCAATATGTCTGGCCTTATTCTGGACTCGTAGCATCATAGACTGAGTCTAGGGCCGTTTCTCAATTCACGAGAACGCGAGTACGGACTCGCGTTCTCGTCAAGTCCGGTCTTGGCGAGAACACAGGAAGATCGGACTTGACATGAACGCGAGCACGCAGCACGTATGGTGTATTGGAACAGAAGCGTACTTGTGACGTCATGAGACGCACAGTTCTTTAGCATTTCTTTAACATTCAAAAGTATTTATATACTACACCACAATAAATCTTATAGAAAATTTTTTTAAAAAAACATTTTTAATTTCTAAAAAGCCTAAAAATTATCTTGCCACGGTGCATTCTGGGAAAGCGGTCAGTCTGAAGAACGCACAAGTCTGCTCTGATGCATGCTCGATAAAGAGGGCGGGGCGAGAACAACATCTGGGGATGTGGCGCGTTCTTGCTCTGGCGTTCTCGGCAATTGGAACAGAGCTCGGGCTGAGGCTGATGACGCGTCACGAGACCGCTCAAGAACGCATATTGAGAAACGGCCCAAGTCCTGTAGAAGACAGGACCCCTGTGCTGTCCTCACCACCCGTACTAAATCCTGCACAGAATGCTCACAAATAGGAGAGAAATACAGATAAGCAGATAAGCTTCGAGCCAGTTTTCAAGTCTAGAGGACGAAAAAGAGCACATACAGTGTAATTAATTGCTGTAAAAGCTCAGCAATTAGCTATGTTAGCAAATGGCCTGGGGTCCGTTCTTCGTACGTCGCTAACTCAGTTAGCTGGATTTGACTGTTGACGATTTGGCATGATCTTGGATCGTTTGGTTCTTCGAAACTCTTCTTGGACTTGCTGTCATAGCAACATGTGCGCCAGCTTAAGCCTGCTCGCGAGCAGGCTTATTTCATGTAAACAGGATTAGATCACGGCTGTATAAATGGAGGAGATAGGGATATCCAGCCAGTGCACTTGGACCACCTAGTGGCAGAGGACGGGACAGAATTGTGGAACACCATTTTTTAATGTTTAATAAAAGACGAAACAAATAATGCTTAGTTCCTCTCGTTTTATTTTATTTTTTAAATTATAAAGAAAAGCCAGCAAGTCATCTTTTGCCTGCAATAAGAGATAGTTATGTAAAGTCAGCAATACTACTGTCAAATGGTGTATTAGAACTTACTCTGAATGTCCTTTTGAAGCAACTCGATCTCTAGTGCAATTTTTCAAGTTGTGGAGTTAAATTTCTCCTCTTAATTTGTGTTTTTTTAGGTCAAAATACAATTTTTTTTGTTGAAGATGCCGTTTATATAGGGAACGGATGGCACCCTGTGTCATTTTGTGAAAGAAAAAGAAAGGGTGAAACATGCCTCATGCAACAAAAGTAAAAAGAACCTGTTTTTTTTTCAGCCTTTTTCTTGGTGGCTGTTATAAACAGACAAACACATCATTTAACAGTGGCTTTTAAAAAGAGGAAAAAGTGTCTTTTTAAAATATAGTATAATAATTAAAGGCTACCATTTTGTAGAATATTCTTGTACTTCACTTTTTTCCCCATGTTCTAATGTGTCCGGTGGAGGCTCTGAGATAAAAGAACAAAGTAAATATGAAATTATTAAAATGCAAAAATACATTCTGTACAAAGTGATAGAAACATCTACCATGGACAGCACTTATGCATGTAATTTGTCTGCTACTTTTTGCCAGCCCTCTCTCCTGGCTTTAGCAGACTTTGAGGTGTTCCCTGTCGTTTTAATTAATGACTCAAATTCAGCATAACCTTCCATTAAAAGCTCTTGTTCTGCTTGGGAGAAAAACTGTGGGCGTTCTTTGGCCATGCTGAACAGCCAATAGCAGCGTTGCTGATCATTGTTTCTACTATCGATACATTTCCCCTTTTAAACAAACGCATGAACGCACAGTTATCTCAGATAACTCAATCCAGTGATACTAATCCTAAACAACAGGTGTGTTCGAAGAACCCAATTAGCCGGATCATGATTAGCCGGATGAAATCATCTTGGATGTGTCATTTGATCTTGGATGTTTTAAGCAACGTACGAAGAACGGACCCCTGTACTTGTATAGTAATTTATGAAGCCCCGAGGACCCCAAAGCGAGGCTGCCATATGTTGGCGTCACCGGGCCCTCTGAACATCAACAGCAGGCAAACCAGATGAAGTGTCTTGCCTAAGGACAAAATGACTGATATTAGAGCCAGCAACCCACCGATTACAAAACAAACTCCTAGCTCATCCACCACTGTTACCCACAGTGGAGGGACAGGATTAAACACTGAAAGACAAACAACAACTAAATAAATAGATTTTGTAAATTGTTGCAGTTAATACATCTTTCAGATCAAGTTGACCAAAAACACAACTCCTGACTGAACATCTTCCTAGAATTGTAATTTAATTTTTATTTTGGTCAGAAGGGAAATGAGGTTTGGCTCTCACATTGGACATATTGAGTAGTAATTTTCACATGGCGTAAGGATATATGAAGAACATACTGTAGATGATCAGAGGATGTCTGTTTTTCCAATGAGCACAAACCAATGAGCAGGCAAATCACTGAGCTGTGTGAAAACGCTGTAGCTCAAAGCTAGGGAAGTATTTCCATTATCCTCACTCAACTTTACATACAATGGTAAAACAAACAAAAACAAATCAATGGATGCTTTGTGTGACAGATTAAAGACAGAAAAAAGACAACAAAAATTTTATCAGCAAAGGACTGTGTTTTTTTAGCAAGCCACATTTTTTAAATATCTTGCCATCCACAGTTTTATGCTACTGTGTAGTTTGAATAAATGAATGAATAAAAAATATGTTAAGCATTATCAGGAATACATTTTTTACAGTTGGTCAAGCTAGTCAATCTAAAAACCCTCCATTAAATGAACTCTGTCGTTTTCTTTCTCTTGGCCAGGCCTTTGACCAAACTGTGCTGATTAAAGAAGAAGTAAAAGCCTCAAGGGATCTAAAGTTAGGACTACATCTGCTTCCTGGTTGAATAGCCTGCAGCATTTAGTGCCTTGCAAAGGTTTTATTACTACTAAAACGTTTTCACATTTTGTCATGTTACATCTACACACTATAATTAATTGGATTTTGTTTTTATAGAGACTTGAAGTAACACATTGTCGTTCACCTGAACTGTACAGCAGAGCCAGGGGAATATTGATAATAGCAGCAGTCAAGAGGGTCATAATAAGTAGAGGAGCAACAGAGATCCACAGTTTGGGAGAGGCCATTTGTTAGTGTTCATGGACTCCACAGATCAGGCCTTTATGGATGAGTTACAAGAACAAAGCTATCATTAAAAGAAACCATAAGAAGTCTTCTTTAAAGTTTCCCACAAGCAGGGAAGGGAAAAATAACATCAAACTTGTGAAAGAAACTACTTTGGCCTGTTGGGACCAAAACTGAACTTTTCGGCCTACATGGAAAACGCTATGCTTGTCAAAAAATAACACTTTATAAACACCATTAAACATGTCGCTAACAGTATTGAGCTTTGGGATTGTTTTTCATATACACGGAAAGCTAGAGAGAGTTGATGGAGCAATACTGGATGACAACCTTTTTGAGGTTCACTTTCCAGCAGTATGACACTAAATATACAGCCAAAGTTACAGTGAAAGGGTTTTGATCAAAACATATTTTTGCTTGAATGTGTAAATCAAAGTCCAGGTCTGAGTCCAGCTGAGAATCTGTGGCCCTTGTCATCTAATTTAACTGCGCTTGAGCTATTTTGCACATATGAATTAACCTGGCCAGCCAGATTTATAATGTGTAGAGCTCTAGTTCTGCACATAATCAATCTGGGACTGCTTCCATCAAATCCGCTTGGGGAAAGGAGGGACATTAAGCAAACTCTCTGAGCTTATTAGGTGAAGCGACACCTATTGCCCGCCTACCATAGGTTGGTTTTAGCCAATCACGGTATCAAATTAAAAACAAATAAGCAACAGGTGTTATGAGAAACCACAAGAAATTAAGCTAGTTAAGGCACTTCTTACTGTTCTACTATCAAAGAAGAAATTGTGGATTCTTACAAAACAGATGTGATAGCAGCAGCTATGCGTGCATCCTCCTGTGCTGCCATGATTGTGTTGGTTCAGCTGTGGGTTCAGCCGCTCTTGCTGCAATAGCATGTCCCGCTTTAAACCTCAATACTGCTACGTCGTTGGCCTGAACCGTTTTTGGTTCGGAAAAAAACGGTTGAAACCGGAGCGGTACATGGTGGATTCCTGTGTGTTTGAATATACAAATATAGTGAGAATTCATCTTGCAGGCAAGATTACAGTTGGGCAATGGGCAATGTCAATCTCAATATATGTAAAGCTGGTAGATATATCCTAAATATTTTGCAGTTATAATTGGGAAGGTGGTTTCATCCAGTATTGTTTGGTATATAAAGAGATTCAACCTTGCAAAGCTGATCTGTCAAGAATATAATATGCTATGATAAAGTACTGATGGCTTGCTGAACAATTCATCCTTTTCCCTCCATTTGGTCAGTAAAAATGGTTTGCCATTAATTTTTCTGGATTTACTTTGACAAGGCTACAATGTTAAGGTGTTTACTGTTTTGCATATTAAAAACACTCCATGTCCTTTTTTAAATAAAAGTCAAATATATGCCTCGGAACTAAATTCAATGTTGCCATTTTTGTCTTAAAGACCAGTTGGATCATAAATTTCACAAGTTTTATTAGTCTATAACTTCCAGGTTTGTGATCCGTTTGATCCACCCTGCAGCAGGTGCTGTAATTGCTACAATATTGTACAGGGGTTCTTCTTACGTCGCTAACTCAGTTAGCTGGATTTCATTGTTGACGATTTGGCATGATCTTGGATCGTTTGGTTCTTCGAAACTCATCCCGGACTTGCTGTCATAGCAACATGTGCGCAAAGTTGAGCCTGCTCCCGAGCAGGTTTATTTCATGTAAACAGGATTAGATCGTAGCGGAGGAGATAGGGAAGTCTGTGTCCAGCCAGTGCACTTGGACCACCTAGTGGCAGAGGAAGGGACAGAATTGTGGAACACCATTTTTTTTTATGTTCAATAAAAGACGAAACAAATAATGCTTTGTTCCTGTCGTTTTATTTAAACAATTATTTATAAAGAAAAGTCAGCAAGTCATCTTTTGCCTGCAGTAAGAGATAGTTATGTAAAGTCAGCAATACTACTGTCAAATGGTGTATTAGAACTTACTCTGAAGGTCCTTTTGAAGCAACTCGGTCTCTAGTGCAATTTTTCAAGTTGTGGAGTTAAATTTCTCCTCTTAATTTGTGTTTTTTCAGGTCAAAATACAATTTTTTTTGTTGAAGATGCCGTTTATATAGGGAACGGATGGCACCCTGTGTCATTTTGTGAAAAAAAAGAAAAAGAAAAAGGGTTAAACATGTAAAAGTAAAAAGAACCCGATTTTTTTCAGCCTTCTTATTGGTGGCTGTTATAAACAGACAAACACATAATTTAACAGTGGCTTTTAAAAAAGAGGAAGAAGTTGATTTTTAAAATATAGTATAATAATTAAAGGCTACCATTTTGTAGAATATTATTGTACTTCACTTTTACTTGTCCCCATGTTCTAGTGGCTCCCATGGAGGCTCTGACATAAATGAACAAAGTACTTATGAAATTATTAAAATGCAAAAATACATACTGTAGAAAGTGATAGAAACATCTATCATGGACAGTATTTACGCATTTAATTTGTCTGCTACTTTTTGCCAGCCCTCTCTCCTGGCTTTAGCAGACTTTGTGGTGTTCCCTGTCGTTTTAATTAATGACTCAAATTCGGCATAACCGTCCATTAAAAGCTCTTGTTCTGCTGGGGAAAAAAAAACTGTGGTCGTTCTTTGGCCATGCTGAACAGCCAATAGCAGCACTGCTGATCATTGTTTCTACTATCGATACATTTCCCCTTTTAAACAAACGCATGAACGCGCAGTTGTCTCAGATAACTCAATCCAGCCATACTAATCATAAACAACAGGTGTGTTCGAAGAACCCAATTAGCCGGATGAAATCATCTTGGATGTGTCATTTGATCTTGGATGTTTTAAGCAACGTACGAAGAACGGACCCCTGGCTTCATAAATTGCTATACAAGTACAGGGGTCCGTTCTTCGTACGTTGCTTAAAACATCCAAGATCAAATGACACATCCAAGATGATTTCATCCGGCTAATCATGATCCAGCTAATTGGGTTCTTCAAACACACCTGTTTAGGATTAGTATCGCTGGATTGAGTTATCTGAGATAACTGCGCGTTCATGCGTTTGTTTAAAAGGGGAAATGTATCGATAGTAGAAACATTGATCAGCAACGCTGCTATTGGCTGTTCAGCATGGCCAAAGAACGCCCACAGTTTTTCTCCCAAGCAGAACAAGAGCTTTTAATGGAAGGTTATGCCGAATTTGAGTCATTAATTAAAACACCTCAAAATCTGTTAAAGCCAGGAGAGAGGGCTGCCAAAAAGCAGTGGACAAATTAATGCGTAAATACTGTCCATGGTAGATTTATCACTTTCTACAGTATGAATTTTTGCATTTTAATAATCTCATATTTACTTTGTTCTTTTATGTCAGAGCCTCCACGGGACCCACTAGAACATGGGGACAAGTAAAAGTGAAATACAAGAATATTCTACAAAATGGTAGCCTTTAATTATACTTTATTTTAAAAGGGCACTTGTTATGTCAAGAGATCCAAATTTTAGTGTCATTCCTTAGACACGGGAAGTAAAGGACATGTGCAAACTGGGAATTTTAACAAAAAAAAAAAATCTTTATCCATAAAAAAATGAAAATTTTCCTTTTCCAAGTCATCCACAGTTTACACGGCAAAACTGTATTGTTCCGTGGCTAGATAATCCATCCATAGTTTTTTTCCTAATACAATATACAGCTAGACAGGAATCAAGCTTTTCAAAGTAAACTTCATAATAAAATGGCCCGAACAAATCTTACTGAATAGGATAAATATAAAAAGCAAACCATTACACAAATAACTTAAATGTTTTAGATTTATGGCTCCAACACCACCTTTTCCTCTTTAAAAGCGACTGTTAAATGTTGTGTCTATTGCGCAATACGCGATTAATTCGAAAAACTCTGCAAATTATTCATGCACCTTCCGCAACAGGTTGCAGTCGTAAAAATGGACATGGCTACGGCAGACTTCCATCTCCTCCGCTTATACAGCCGTGATCTAATCTTGTTTACATGAAATAAGCCTGCTCTTGAGCAGGCTTAAGCTGGCGCACATGTTGCTATGACAACAAGTGCAGGATGTCTTTCGAAGAACCAAACGATCCAAGATCATGCCAAATCGTCAACAATGAAATCCTGCTAACTGAGTTAGAGACGTACGAAGAACGGACCCCTGGTCAGAAAAATTCTTCTCTCAATAATGATTCTAAAGTCCAGAAACCACACAAGAATTGAGGGAAATTTTTTATTTAAAAGTACAAGCCTAGGATGACACGTTGTGGGAGGCGTCGCTTGACACGTTGTGGGAGGCGTCGCTTGACACGTTGTGGGAGGCGTCGCTTGACACGTTGTGGGAGGCGTCGCTTGACACGTTGTGGGAGGCGTCGCTTGACACGTTGTGGGAGGCGTCGCTTGACACGTTGTGGGAGGCGTCGCTTGACACGTTGTGGGAGGCGTCGCTTGACACGTTGTGGGAGGCGTCGCTTGACACGTTGTGGGAGGCGTCGCTTGACACGTTGTGGGAGGCGTCGCTTGACACGTTGTGGGAGGCGTCGCTTGACACGTTGTGGGAGGCGTCGCTTGACACGTTGTGGGAGGCGTCGCTTGACACGTTGTGGGAGGCGTCGCTTGACACGTTGTGGGAGGCGTCGCTTGACACGTTGTGGGAGGCGTCGCTTGACACGTTGTGGGAGGCGTCGCTTGACACGTTGTGGGAGGCGTCGCTTGACACGTTGTGGGAGGCGTCGCTTGACACGTTGTGGGAGGCGTCGCTTGACACGTTGTGGGAGGCGTCGCTTGACACGTTGTGGGAGGCGTCGCTTGACACGTTGTGGGAGGCGTCGCTTGACACGTTGTGGGAGGCGTCGCTTGACACGTTGTGGGAGGCGTCGCTTGACACGTTGTGGGAGGCGTCGCTTGACACGTTGTGGGAGGCGTCGCTTGACACGTTGTGGGAGGCGTCGCTTGACACGTTGTGGGAGGCGTCGCTTGACACGTTGTGGGAGGCGTCGCTTGACACGTTGTGGGAGGCGTCGCTTGACACGTTGTGGGAGGCGTCGCTTGACACGTTGTGGGAGGCGTCGCTTGACACGTTGTGGGAGGCGTCGCTTGACACGTTGTGGGAGGCGTCGCTTGACACGTTGTGGGAGGCGTCGCTTGACACGTTGTGGGAGGCGTCGCTTGACACGTTGTGGGAGGCGTCGCTTGACACGTTGTGGGAGGCGTCGCTTGACACGTTGTGGGAGGCGTCGCTTGACACGTTGTGGGAGGCGTCGCTTGACACGTTGTGGGAGGCGTCGCTTGACACGTTGTGGGAGGCGTCGCTTGACACGTTGTGGGAGGCGTCGCTTGACACGTTGTGGGAGGCGTCGCTTGACACGTTGTGGGAGGCGTCGCTTGACACGTTGTGGGAGGCGTCGCTTGACACGTTGTGGGAGGCGTCGCTTGACACGTTGTGGGAGGCGTCGCTTGACACGTTGTGGGAGGCGTCGCTTGACACGTTGTGGGAGGCGTCGCTTGACACGTTGTGGGAGGCGTCGCTTGACACGTTGTGGGAGGCGTCGCTTGACACGTTGTGGGAGGCGTCGCTTGACACGTTGTGGGAGGCGTCGCTTGACACGTTGTGGGAGGCGTCGCTTGACACGTTGTGGGAGGCGTCGCTTGACACGTTGTGGGAGGCGTCGCTTGACACGTTGTGGGAGGCGTCGCTTGACACGTTGTGGGAGGCGTCGCTTGACACGTTGTGGGAGGCGTCGCTTGACACGTTGTGGGAGGCGTCGCTTGACACGTTGTGGGAGGCGTCGCTTGACACGTTGTGGGAGGCGTCGCTTGACACGTTGTGGGAGGCGTCGCTTGACACGTTGTGGGAGGCGTCGCTTGACACGTTGTGGGAGGCGTCGCTTGACACGTTGTGGGAGGCGTCGCTTGACACGTTGTGGGAGGCGTCGCTTGACACGTTGTGGGAGGCGTCGCTTGACACGTTGTGGGAGGCGTCGCTTGACACGTTGTGGGAGGCGTCGCTTGACACGTTGTGGGAGGCGTCGCTTGACACGTTGTGGGAGGCGTCGCTTGACACGTTGTGGGAGGCGTCGCTTGACACGTTGTGGGAGGCGTCGCTTGACACGTTGTGGGAGGCGTCGCTTGACACGTTGTGGGAGGCGTCGCTTGACACGTTGTGGGAGGCGTCGCTTGACACGTTGTGGGAGGCGTCGCTTGACACGTTGTGGGAGGCGTCGCTTGACACGTTGTGGGAGGCGTCGCTTGACACGTTGTGGGAGGCGTCGCTTGACACGTTGTGGGAGGCGTCGCTTGACACGTTGTGGGAGGCGTCGCTTGACACGTTGTGGGAGGCGTCGCTTGACACGTTGTGGGAGGCGTCGCTTGACACGTTGTGGGAGGCGTCGCTTGACACGTTGTGGGAGGCGTCGCTTGACACGTTGTGGGAGGCGTCGCTTGACACGTTGTGGGAGGCGTCGCTTGACACGTTGTGGGAGGCGTCGCTTGACACGTTGTGGGAGGCGTCGCTTGACACGTTGTGGGAGGCGTCGCTTGACACGTTGTGGGAGGCGTCGCTTGACACGTTGTGGGAGGCGTCGCTTGACACGTTGTGGGAGGCGTCGCTTGACACGTTGTGGGAGGCGTCGCTTGACACGTTGTGGGAGGCGTCGCTTGACACGTTGTGGGAGGCGTCGCTTGACACGTTGTGGGAGGCGTCGCTTGACACGTTGTGGGAGGCGTCGCTTGACACGTTGTGGGAGGCGTCGCTTGACACGTTGTGGGAGGCGTCGCTTGACACGTTGTGGGAGGCGTCGCTTGACACGTTGTGGGAGGCGTCGCTTGACACGTTGTGGGAGGCGTCGCTTGACACGTTGTGGGAGGCGTCGCTTGACACGTTGTGGGAGGCGTCGCTTGACACGTTGTGGGAGGCGTCGCTTGACACGTTGTGGGAGGCGTCGCTTGACACGTTGTGGGAGGCGTCGCTTGACACGTTGTGGGAGGCGTCGCTTGACACGTTGTGGGAGGCGTCGCTTGACACGTTGTGGGAGGCGTCGCTTGACACGTTGTGGGAGGCGTCGCTTGACACGTTGTGGGAGGCGTCGCTTGACACGTTGTGGGAGGCGTCGCTTGACACGTTGTGGGAGGCGTCGCTTGACACGTTGTGGGAGGCGTCGCTTGACACGTTGTGGGAGGCGTCGCTTGACACGTTGTGGGAGGCGTCGCTTGACACGTTGTGGGAGGCGTCGCTTGACACGTTGTGGGAGGCGTCGCTTGACACGTTGTGGGAGGCGTCGCTTGACACGTTGTGGGAGGCGTCGCTTGACACGTTGTGGGAGGCGTCGCTTGACACGTTGTGGGAGGCGTCGCTTGACACGTTGTGGGAGGCGTCGCTTGACACGTTGTGGGAGGCGTCGCTTGACACGTTGTGGGAGGCGTCGCTTGACACGTTGTGGGAGGCGTCGCTTGACACGTTGTGGGAGGCGTCGCTTGACACGTTGTGGGAGGCGTCGCTTGACACGTTGTGGGAGGCGTCGCTTGACACGTTGTGGGAGGCGTCGCTTGACACGTTGTGGGAGGCGTCGCTTGACACGTTGTGGGAGGCGTCGCTTGACACGTTGTGGGAGGCGTCGCTTGACACGTTGTGGGAGGCGTCGCTTGACACGTTGTGGGAGGCGTCGCTTGACACGTTGTGGGAGGCGTCGCTTGACACGTTGTGGGAGGCGTCGCTTGACACGTTGTGGGAGGCGTCGCTTGACACGTTGTGGGAGGCGTCGCTTGACACGTTGTGGGAGGCGTCGCTTGACACGTTGTGGGAGGCGTCGCTTGACACGTTGTGGGAGGCGTCGCTTGACACGTTGTGGGAGGCGTCGCTTGACACGTTGTGGGAGGCGTCGCTTGACACGTTGTGGGAGGCGTCGCTTGACACGTTGTGGGAGGCGTCGCTTGACACGTTGTGGGAGGCGTCGCTTGACACGTTGTGGGAGGCGTCGCTTGACACGTTGTGGGAGGCGTCGCTTGACACGTTGTGGGAGGCGTCGCTTGACACGTTGTGGGAGGCGTCGCTTGACACGTTGTGGGAGGCGTCGCTTGACACGTTGTGGGAGGCGTCGCTTGACACGTTGTGGGAGGCGTCGCTTGACACGTTGTGGGAGGCGTCGCTTGACACGTTGTGGGAGGCGTCGCTTGACACGTTGTGGGAGGCGTCGCTTGACACGTTGTGGGAGGCGTCGCTTGACACGTTGTGGGAGGCGTCGCTTGACACGTTGTGGGAGGCGTCGCTTGACACGTTGTGGGAGGCGTCGCTTGACACGTTGTGGGAGGCGTCGCTTGACACGTTGTGGGAGGCGTCGCTTGACACGTTGTGGGAGGCGTCGCTTGACACGTTGTGGGAGGCGTCGCTTGACACGTTGTGGGAGGCGTCGCTTGACACGTTGTGGGAGGCGTCGCTTGACACGTTGTGGGAGGCGTCGCTTGACACGTTGTGGGAGGCGTCGCTTGACACGTTGTGGGAGGCGTCGCTTGACACGTTGTGGGAGGCGTCGCTTGACACGTTGTGGGAGGCGTCGCTTGACACGTTGTGGGAGGCGTCGCTTGACACGTTGTGGGAGGCGTCGCTTGACACGTTGTGGGAGGCGTCGCTTGACACGTTGTGGGAGGCGTCGCTTGACACGTTGTGGGAGGCGTCGCTTGACACGTTGTGGGAGGCGTCGCTTGACACGTTGTGGGAGGCGTCGCTTGACACGTTGTGGGAGGCGTCGCTTGACACGTTGTGGGAGGCGTCGCTTGACACGTTGTGGGAGGCGTCGCTTGACACGTTGTGGGAGGCGTCGCTTGACACGTTGTGGGAGGCGTCGCTTGACACGTTGTGGGAGGCGTCGCTTGACACGTTGTGGGAGGCGTCGCTTGACACGTTGTGGGAGGCGTCGCTTGACACGTTGTGGGAGGCGTCGCTTGACACGTTGTGGGAGGCGTCGCTTGACACGTTGTGGGAGGCGTCGCTTGACACGTTGTGGGAGGCGTCGCTTGACACGTTGTGGGAGGCGTCGCTTGACACGTTGTGGGAGGCGTCGCTTGACACGTTGTGGGAGGCGTCGCTTGACACGTTGTGGGAGGCGTCGCTTGACACGTTGTGGGAGGCGTCGCTTGACACGTTGTGGGAGGCGTCGCTTGACACGTTGTGGGAGGCGTCGCTTGACACGTTGTGGGAGGCGTCGCTTGACACGTTGTGGGAGGCGTCGCTTGACACGTTGTGGGAGGCGTCGCTTGACACGTTGTGGGAGGCGTCGCTTGACACGTTGTGGGAGGCGTCGCTTGACACGTTGTGGGAGGCGTCGCTTGACACGTTGTGGGAGGCGTCGCTTGACACGTTGTGGGAGGCGTCGCTTGACACGTTGTGGGAGGCGTCGCTTGACACGTTGTGGGAGGCGTCGCTTGACACGTTGTGGGAGGCGTCGCTTGACACGTTGTGGGAGGCGTCGCTTGACACGTTGTGGGAGGCGTCGCTTGACACGTTGTGGGAGGCGTCGCTTGACACGTTGTGGGAGGCGTCGCTTGACACGTTGTGGGAGGCGTCGCTTGACACGTTGTGGGAGGCGTCGCTTGACACGTTGTGGGAGGCGTCGCTTGACACGTTGTGGGAGGCGTCGCTTGACACGTTGTGGGAGGCGTCGCTTGACACGTTGTGGGAGGCGTCGCTTGACACGTTGTGGGAGGCGTCGCTTGACACGTTGTGGGAGGCGTCGCTTGACACGTTGTGGGAGGCGTCGCTTGACACGTTGTGGGAGGCGTCGCTTGACACGTTGTGGGAGGCGTCGCTTGACACGTTGTGGGAGGCGTCGCTTGACACGTTGTGGGAGGCGTCGCTTGACACGTTGTGGGAGGCGTCGCTTGACACGTTGTGGGAGGCGTCGCTTGACACGTTGTGGGAGGCGTCGCTTGACACGTTGTGGGAGGCGTCGCTTGACACGTTGTGGGAGGCGTCGCTTGACACGTTGTGGGAGGCGTCGCTTGACACGTTGTGGGAGGCGTCGCTTGACACGTTGTGGGAGGCGTCGCTTGACACGTTGTGGGAGGCGTCGCTTGACACGTTGTGGGAGGCGTCGCTTGACACGTTGTGGGAGGCGTCGCTTGACACGTTGTGGGAGGCGTCGCTTGACACGTTGTGGGAGGCGTCGCTTGACACGTTGTGGGAGGCGTCGCTTGACACGTTGTGGGAGGCGTCGCTTGACACGTTGTGGGAGGCGTCGCTTGACACGTTGTGGGAGGCGTCGCTTGACACGTTGTGGGAGGCGTCGCTTGACACGTTGTGGGAGGCGTCGCTTGACACGTTGTGGGAGGCGTCGCTTGACACGTTGTGGGAGGCGTCGCTTGACACGTTGTGGGAGGCGTCGCTTGACACGTTGTGGGAGGCGTCGCTTGACACGTTGTGGGAGGCGTCGCTTGACACGTTGTGGGAGGCGTCGCTTGACACGTTGTGGGAGGCGTCGCTTGACACGTTGTGGGAGGCGTCGCTTGACACGTTGTGGGAGGCGTCGCTTGACACGTTGTGGGAGGCGTCGCTTGACACGTTGTGGGAGGCGTCGCTTGACACGTTGTGGGAGGCGTCGCTTGACACGTTGTGGGAGGCGTCGCTTGACACGTTGTGGGAGGCGTCGCTTGACACGTTGTGGGAGGCGTCGCTTGACACGTTGTGGGAGGCGTCGCTTGACACGTTGTGGGAGGCGTCGCTTGACACGTTGTGGGAGGCGTCGCTTGACACGTTGTGGGAGGCGTCGCTTGACACGTTGTGGGAGGCGTCGCTTGACACGTTGTGGGAGGCGTCGCTTGACACGTTGTGGGAGGCGTCGCTTGACACGTTGTGGGAGGCGTCGCTTGACACGTTGTGGGAGGCGTCGCTTGACACGTTGTGGGAGGCGTCGCTTGACACGTTGTGGGAGGCGTCGCTTGACACGTTGTGGGAGGCGTCGCTTGACACGTTGTGGGAGGCGTCGCTTGACACGTTGTGGGAGGCGTCGCTTGACACGTTGTGGGAGGCGTCGCTTGACACGTTGTGGGAGGCGTCGCTTGACACGTTGTGGGAGGCGTCGCTTGACACGTTGTGGGAGGCGTCGCTTGACACGTTGTGGGAGGCGTCGCTTGACACGTTGTGGGAGGCGTCGCTTGACACGTTGTGGGAGGCGTCGCTTGACACGTTGTGGGAGGCGTCGCTTGACACGTTGTGGGAGGCGTCGCTTGACACGTTGTGGGAGGCGTCGCTTGACACGTTGTGGGAGGCGTCGCTTGACACGTCCAATTCCACTTCATTGGTTTCCAGTTGCCCTTAAACAAGTCATGTTGATTTTCACATGCGTTTTAGTTTTAATTACATTAAATGTCCAAGTTAATGAAAAGCTTATTAGAATTTTCAGCAAATAATTACCTTCTTTTGAAGTTCGCGGCAACCTGGAATCCATTGACTGGAGGAAAGCAAGCGGTTTCCTCAGAGAAATATCATTTTGGGACAAGGCTAAAATAAAGAAAGTAACATTCATTTCATAAATAAGCTTGCGTAACAATTTGCAAACTCAACCTTTTTTGGAACTTACAGTTCCCAATCCTCGATGGCTCATAATGTATTCCTCCATTCTGATCAATTGGCAAACAAGACCCTGTGAATTAATAGTATATTTATTTTTCATAGAGTCCCTTCACAACTATAGCATCAACCTTCTGAGATCACAAATTGTCTGTGGAAATACACAGATTTTTTTTAATGTACACAAAACAAACTTCAAAATGAGGAAATCACACAAACCTTTAAGCCAAACTGCCACTGCACAAACACCCAGAAGCCAAAATCCTCCCATGGTTCCTGCCACAACTGAAGGATCAACTAGCACCTGAGGGTTACATAGAGCTCTCTGCAGGCACTACAGCTGTGGCTCATCAGCTCCTAATTGTTTTTTTAGGTCAGACAACTGCACTCACTCAGTCCTTATTGAGATCCATGCCATTTCTTCCATGTAGCTTTTTATACGTTGTTTATGTTTGCCTTACTATGTTTTCCTTAGTAATTCTAATTAAACAACATTGTGAGTTTTTAAACAATTCTCAACAAGAAGTATCAACAATTAGGTTGAAAACTCTATGAGGGGATACAGACATCCCTCTAGGAACTACACCAAAATCCTTCTGGGGAATCTAATGAGGTTTTCATGTTAACAGGGATGTTGTTGCTCTCCAGTGAATCCTGGAGCTGCCCTGGGGTTACTTGGATGTACCTAAAACTTTGGATCAGAGACTACGGTCATTGAAATAATTTACGTATAGAGGACCAGTTGCTCTGCTTTGATCTTCTTCCTAACAACGGCTATCTCAAGTATGGAGGACCAATCCTGCCATAATTATAAATACACACAGAATTAAATGAAGGACTTAATAATATAAAATGGCTTGAAAAAGTAGCTAATAATATGAATTTGTGTGCCATTAAATGTGGCAAAATAACAAAAAGAAGATATTTCTTCAACAATTGATCAATTATTTATCACAAAATATATAATTTAACTTACACTTTTATTTTTACTTTTCTTCTTGTTTTTATGCTGACTTATTTTTAACCCACTTGTTTTCTGTTATACGTTTTTATTGAAGTCTTTATTTTGTCTTTGTGTATTTATTTCAAGTGGGTTTTTTTGGTTCCGTATTTCCACTGCAACCTTTTTTATTGTTTGATATTTATTTACGCCAATATTTTTCAAATATGTTTTTATTTTTGTTTCATTCTTATTTACAACACAACATTTTTAAAGCCTGTTTTTACTCCGCCATAAATATTTCCTTTCCTTTTATTTTAACATCCTTGTATTTCTGAAACAATGATTTATTTCTGCCTCTAACATTTCTAACTGTTTTTTTACCCAAAGGATTTTTTCCTAGCCTTTTATTTCCTTCTCCCCTTTTTCCACTTCGTCTGTTTCTACTTCGTATTTTTAAAGCAACATTTTTAAAGCATGTTTTTACTCCACCATAAATATTTCTTTATATTTTATTTTAACCTTCTATTTTTGAAACAATCATTTATTTCTGCATCTAACATTTCTAACATTTTTTTTTACCCAACGTATTTTTACCTGCCCTTTTTATTTCCTTCTGTATTTCCACTTAGTGTATTTCTACTCCGTGTTTTTAGAACAACATTTTTAAAGCATGTTTTAACTCCACCATAAATATTTCTTTCTATTTTATTTTAACCTTCTATTTCAATCTGAAAAACTCACACAGAAAGAAAAGGCAATTAGAAGAATTTTATTGATACAATATTTTAAGAGTTTGGCGCTCAGACCTCGGCAGGAAAAATTCACGCTAAATTATACTTCAATA
The DNA here is from genome assembly GCA_037039145.1 of Fundulus diaphanus. Lineage (NCBI taxonomy): Eukaryota > Metazoa > Chordata > Actinopteri > Cyprinodontiformes > Fundulidae > Fundulus > Fundulus diaphanus. The sequence goes on from CM073134.1 coordinate 45,911,535, forward strand.
TGCATAAGCAGGCGTATGAGAATAGGGATATTTCCCCCCCGGGCCTGAAACTGGTGGTAGAGTGGAAATAAATAAAGTTTGTTCAGTCCATATGATGATCTGTTTGAACTAGATGTCCAACTTGGATAAACACAGGTTTGCATGAACTGTCCATGATGAGCAAGCATGAAGCGACTGTGGAGAGGAAAAACTCCCCTTTGGGAAGAAACCTCTGGCAGAACCAGGCTCAACATGGCGGTCTTCTGCCAGACCGTTTTAAGGAGTAACTGGGAATTCCATGAGTCCAGGAGGAATTACTCTATAGGGACGAGGTTGAAGGAGGACTGTAGGAAAGCCAGGCGGAGCTGTGCTACGATGGTGGAGAAGGGGATGGAGGTGGGTTGAATCCAGTCATCAGAGTCTAAACCAGACACGCGCAGCCACCGCTTGCTCGCTGAGGAGAAGGCCGAGACAAGGATGTGGAGTTCTTTTAAGATGAACCCAGGACACTGATTGGCTTCGAGGAGGAGCAGTTCAAAGCTGATTGGCTTGCGTCGGAGGCGGATGAGTCTCTGATTGATGGAGGTAGGCAATAGAGTTTCTTCAGTCTGAATTTTCGCTTAAGCTCCATTTCTGAAACAATCATTTATTTCTGCCTCTAACATTTCTAACTGTTTTTTTACCCAACGTATTTTTGCCTGCCCTTTTTATTTCTGTCTGTATTTCCACTTTGTGTATTTCCACTTCGTGTATTTCTACTTCGTGTATTTCTACTTGGTCCGTCTGACTGCAGCTGTTAATGTCAAAACGATGCCGGGGAGGGAGGGGGAGGGAGGGGGCGGCGTCACCGGCAAAGCTTCACAAGTATTGGCCAAGGGCTGGCTCCCCGGAAACGACCCTGCATCAGAGCAGACGACTGGCCGCTTTCCCAGAATACACCGCGGCCGCAGCTTGATTCTGGACCACTGAGCTTTCAAAGTGTTAAGTTAAAAATGACCTTTTCTCCTGCTGCTGCTGCTGCTGTTGTTCTTTAAGAGTACGTTTTCAGATCGTTTGAGGCGATAACATTATACTTTTAAGCTTTCCTATATGGCCCGTTTACAGAGTTAGAGTGTAGAGGGGCTAAACAAGTTATGATTAAATGGAAACAAGAAGCTGGAGAAGTAGTTTCAAAAAAGAGAAATCATTTGAAACCAAAAACTGTGGAGAAATTGTTGTTTCTTAATAAAAATGCATGAAATCATCCAAGTTACACAAGCATTAGCCTATTCACTACCCCCTCCCTAGTTCCATAAGCACTTTCATTGTCCTCTGCCTGATTAAGCCCATTCCATATTTTTAGAGTCACAGAAAACATGCCACATCACATGACACTACTATGGGAAAAATTACACACAGAATACATTCAAACAATATTTTATTATACACGTGTATACAAAATGTATGTAGACAAATGATTTCATTCTACACCTTTTGTGAAGTCATTCCCAAGAGCCATAATAGAAAAAAATAACAAAGAAGCTAGACAAAACTTAAACCATGACACATACAAATAACTTAAATATTTTCTATTTATGGCTCTAACACCACTTTTTCCTCTTTAAAAGCCACTGTTAAATGATGTGTTTGTCTGTTTATAACAGCCACCAACACTGTCGCACTGCTGTAAAGGATGCTGTCTATTGCGCAATGCGCGATTAATTCGAAAAGCTCTAAAATTATTCTTGCACCTTCCGCAACAGGTTGCTGTCGTAAAAATGTACATGGCTACGACAGACTTCCCATCTCCTCCGCTTATAAAGCTGCAATCTAATACTGTTTACATGAAATAAGCCTGCCGTCGAGCAGGTTTAAGCTGGCGCACATGTTGCTATGACAAGTGCATGAAGTCTTTCGAAGAACCAAACGATCCAAGATCATGCCAAATCGTCAACAATTAAATCCAGTTAACTGAGTTAGCGACGTACGAAGAACGGACCCCAGGTCAGTATTAATGTTTTTAGAAGCGGTATTTAACGTATCAGTAAGAGCTGACAAAACTGAGGGTCGAGTAAGAAGTTACAGTATTGAGTTTGTGAATAGTATTGAGTTAAAAGGGGACATGTTCATGAAAAGCTAACTAATGCTAATGCTAACGAACTTTCTGCCTGTGTGAAGCGAGGCAGAGACAGTGTTAAAGGGACAGTACAGCATTTTCGGTTTTGGATTAAAAGAGTAGCATTGATTCATAGATATGAGATGGTTATTCTGTTTAGACACTGGAAACAGTTAAAAGCTAAAATGTGTATATATCGAAGTATCTGTTTGTGCAAAACGTTAATTTGTTTTGTGTTTATCTGACTGATTTGTGTTGCTTTATTAACTCAAAACTTGCTGGAATAATTATAAATGTCTCCCAGGGGCGACAGCAGGATTCAGGACAAAACGAATAAGCAGAAGAACCAGTAGTTAGTTATCAGCTATTATATAGGTTACAAAATATGTTCGGTCTGCGAGTGTCATGTTAATTACACATAGCAGAAGCAGTCGTAAAATGGGCTTGCTTTTAGGTTTAACATGGGTTCTATTGTCTGTTCGTCTTTTATTATGAAGTAATTCCTTAATTGACATTTATATTTTAAACAGGGGCCACAGAAGGAACCCAGGCCCTCATCAACTGGCATGTTCCCAATGAGGGCCTATTTACTGGCATGAGGAACTCCTCCAAAACCGAATGGCAGTAAGTAATTTTTACCTAAATGTTTATGTTCAGCTCTTGTGACAATAAACTTCTTTTCTATTCAACTAGTGATTTTGTGAGAACCTCTGGCCTGCAGGTCACACAAAAGCAGGCCAAAAAGAAGTGGCACACCTGCATAATATTAGCTCACATTATGTATTATTCACACCACATTTCTGGTATTACCAGAGAAAGCTCAGGTTTGAAGGATATTGTACAGATTAACTTAAATGGCAAACCATTTGACTTGATCTGGACTCAGCTTGAAGTCAAGCTGAGACCAGTGGCAAGGGGACAGGGAGGCCACCGAAAGGGGCCATAAATCATTGTCCCCTTTTGAAAAACTTGTTATAAATAAAATCTATACATTTTTTTCCTATCTAAGTGAGTTTCTTTTGAGTGAGGACATGAATAATTGAGAGGGGAAAGAAAACAATTGTAACAGTGTATAAAAAGACATTTATTTTATACAAATTAATTAACTTTGGAACAGAGTCAAGATGTAACATGTTCAAAACAATTATTAACATATGATTTAAAACAAATAATTAACTTTTATAAACACCTTGGACAAGTAGACAACAACCACAAACATACAATTGAAACATAATAGGAATGGGAATTAATTTACTGATTATTTAATGTGTTTTTACAGGTAGTGGAAAAAAATGAAATGAAGCAGCATGTGTACATGACTACAACTGATCTAGGTTAGGTCAGATGTAGTCATGTTCACTTAAACATGCAGCTGGGCTGCCAGTCTGACTCGGAGGCAGCTTCCAGACAGCTCCCTGTCTTCAGCCACCGGATGGCCGTCGTCTTCTGGGTCAACCCCCTCCTCCTCCACGTCAAGCTGGTCACCTGCCTCTATACTAATATTGTGGAGGATGAAGCAGGTACTGATTACTTTTGGGGCAAATGTTGGGTAGACCTCCAGCACCCTTAAGAAGATGGAACGCCACCACGTTTTTAGAGCACCAAAGGCACGCTCATTGATGTTTCTCGCCCTGGAGTGGTTCCTGTTGTAGCATGCCTCCACTTGGACTGTACCAAATATAAAATAACTTGTAATTTAGGTAATATACTGATGTCTTAATCTTCTATTCAATTAATATAATCTGTGTATCAATTGTGTGTCGTTGTTGGCTCTATTTAAGGACAAGAAGGTAAGAGATCTGACTGGCAACAGGCTGGCGATAGGGCGTCAGGAGGGTGATCGGGTACCGGAGGCATGGTAACGCACCATCGCAGAGTAGAAAAAAATCCCTCAGGTGGGTATAAAGCATTTTTATACAACGGAGAGCGCCACAGTACCGGTGAGTCATGGACAGAGCCGATATTGTCGATGTAAACATTCAAAATCTTTCCCCGTGCGTCACACACACCCTGCAGGATGATTGAGGGGAAGAGTTTTCTGTTTAAATAACATTTCTTTTGTGGCTCTGCAGGTGGAACAATTCGCACATGACACCCATCAATGGCACCGACTGCTCCTTTGAAGGCCTCATTCCCGACAAGGCGGGCAAAACCAGCCCCCACTCCCTCCAAATGTTGTCTTTTTGGGAAGAAAATTATTTTTAGAATGATGTCCATCAGGGAGTTTACAGCTCTGTGCACCACCTGGCACACAGGGGCATCCCAAAGATGTCGGCTGTTTTCCTATAGGATGCACTGCCGGCCAGCCAGTAGAGGGTCAGCAGCACCTCTATCTCCTGTGGCCATCCATGGGCCTTCTGGATGGGTAGCAGCTAAAGGAGGAGGACGATGGTGGCCCTGTTTAGCCTGAAGGCTGGTTTCAGGTCCCCTTCATTAAAAAAAGATTTGGAGGATTGGCACAGAGGTGTTTATCCTGACATATTTTGTTGGTGTTTCTTCCTGTAAATAAAAAATGCCAAATGTTACCATAATTGGTTTTTAATTTCTCACCTTTTTTACATCATAAAACTATACCTGGTTAACATGCAAATGAATATAGTTCTCAAGAAAGTAAAATGTATAGTCCTGTAAAACTAGTCAATTATAGTAAATGTAACAAATGGTTTCCCTTCTCTGGTATTAACTATAGTGTCTTTATAATGTAAAGATTCTGATTGTAAGATGTATTGATTATTTTTGCCATTTCACTAAGAGAATGAACTGAACTGACTGCACACAATGTATAGATTAATCACAGTAAAGGTGGGCAGACATAAAAATGACTTTTCCTTTCTTAATGATCAATGCTGTGGTCAGTAGTTACAACAAAGTAGCTTAACCCTACTGCCATACTGTTACTAATATGTTAAAATTGTGTTTTCATTTTAATGATTTATAGAGAAATTGTCACAATTTCAACCTACCATGCTCAATGCTTTTTTTCTTAAAGATAAAAGGAAATGGCTTTCAATCTTAAAATGCCTACCAGTTGACACAGGCTTGCAAAGCAACACAAGTCAGTCAGATAAACACAGTCAGAAAAACAACAAAAGCGCCATCAGAACCAGCGGTACTTCACAAAATCTAGGCTGAGAGGTTCTGCGGATCACTGGGGCCTGTTTCAATAAGGAGGTTCTACCAACTCTGAGTTAAAACTTGAACTCTGAGTTGACTTAGCCTGAGATGGGAAACTCTGAGTTTTGGGTTTCAGAACAGCTGAAATGAGTTAGTTCAATCAACTCTGAGTTGACTGACTCTGAGTTAAGCGCGTGCACCACAACTATAAAAAGCCATTATCAATGGAGCGCAGATATTACGAGTCACATGGCAACAGCGTCAGACAAAAAAAGGTGTGCATATTTCTCACCAGCAGAACTGGATGTGCTTATGCAAGCATATGCAGAATTTGAACATGTATTTTAAAAAAAAGCAACACGGCTTCAGCGGCGAAGGAGAGAGAGTTAGCTTGGGAGAATCTAAGTTTATATCTATAAATGGTCATTCTTATCTCTACCCCCCAGAGTGTGGAAGAACAGCAGGAGGAAGGTCCATCAACTTCTGGTGCACAGATGGACACAGTTCAGTGATTTACAGTAAATGCCACAGTTTCATGCTGAATTTTAGACTACATTCATGATGTAACTCTAATGTATTTTCAGTTGCCAGTTAAGGAGTTATATAGACTTCTTTTTAAAAAGAAAAAAACAGCAAAGAACTTGTATACTTGGACCGCCAGATCAAAAAGGCAGATCTGGAAATCGACATTCTGAAACTAAAGCTAGAGGTGAGTGTATGGTCACAGATGAATTCTAGGAAGTATTGAAACTATTTTAAAATCTTTTTTTTTGTTTTCTTTTTTTTTAGCAAATGAAGAACACCGTATAAATTGCTGTGATTTTGTTTATTTATTATTTTATTTTGTGGTTGCATTTGTATGAAATAAAAAACACCATAAATTGCTGTGATTTTGTGTTTATTCATTTTTTTTGTGGTGGTGGTGGATATCATGTGTATTAATCTGAGAAGACATTGAGGCATATCATATCCCGGACTACCCTTCCATCCTGGAAATCTGCAGGGTTGATGGGGTCTTCCTCGGGGTCTTGTAATTGTAGGGCAGGGTGTTGCTCCCCTCTAATTATGGCAATATTATGGAGAACAACACATGCCACAATAATGTCGCAGGCCCTTTCAGGGGTTACCCTGAGGTGACGTAGGCACTGGAAACGTGCTTTCAACAGGCCTATGGTCATCTCCACCAGGGCTCTCGTTCTGCAGTGTGCCATATTGAAGCGCTGCTGTGGGCCTGGTTCAGGTTCTGGGTAAGGGGCCATAAGATTTGGTCGGCATGGGTAACCCCTATTTCCCAGCAGAAAGCCATCAATCTCTCCTGTAAGAAAGTTCACATTGCTTTAGAGCTGCGTAGAAATTCCCCTGTAAGTGTTTAGTGCATACATTGAAATATGTGTATAGGATATACATTTACTTACCCCTTTCCAGTCTGTTGCTCAGGGTTGACTCCCGATAGATTCTTGAGTCATGAACAGAGCCAGGCCACTTGGCCTCCTCATTTGTAATTATATGTGCAGCATCACATATGATCTTGACAGTGCAAAGAATGAGAGATGTTACAGTATTGTGGTGTAGTCTTTGACCATTACAAACAGTAGGCTGTCAGTGTACCTGCACATTAATACTGTGGATGGATCTCCTGTTCACATAGTCCGCTTCATTTTCAGAAGGTGCAATGATCGCAATATGTGTGCCATGAATTCATCCAACCACATTCGGAAATCCTAAAGGGAATTCTAATTATTAGGTTACTTCCAGGGGTCGCAGCAAGATATTCTTAACTGAATGTAATTTATCAGGTTAGCCTCATTTAAACCGATTTATACACCACTGACCTGCAATCCTGTGAAACTCCTCTTTGATGACTCTCACTGGTTTGTGCCCAGGAAACAATACAAAAATTCTCAGAAAGCGCTTAAGAGCGAGGCACACATTCCTTACCGCTCTGCAAACAGTAGCCTTACTAATATGTTCAGCATCCCCGATGTTATAAAGAAAACTTCCATTCGCAAAGAAACGTAAGGCAACGCAAAGAATCTGCTCGGATGTAAGAGCACGGCCGCGATGGTCGATGTTTCTGATGTAAGGATGGATGAGATTATGGATGTATCTTATTGACTGTAAAGAAAAACGGTAACGCTCAAATAAAAATGGATAGGGATATGACAAGAAATCCACTCTGGGCCTCAAAATCCTTTCCCGACGTAAATGTAACTCCCTACGAAGTAATACAGCTTCTTCGTCAACAGGATCATCCATAAAAGGACATGCCATTTCATTCCCTTTGATGCGCTCTGCGTGACTGAAATGTGCGCAATGAATATGTCCCCAAAGAATCAATGGCCGTTTCTCAATATGCGTTCTTGAGCGTTCTTGTGTGCTCGTGTGCCCGAGCACTGTTCCAATTGCCGAGAACGCCAGAGCGAGAACGCGCCACATCCCCAGATGTTGTTCTCGCCCCGCCCTCTTTATCGAGCATGCATCAGAGCAGACTTGTGCGTTCTTCAGACTGACCGCTTGCCCAGAATGCACCGCGGCAAGATAATTTTTAGGCTTTTTAGAAATTAAAAATGTTGTTTTAAAAAAAATTGTCAATAAGATTTATTGTGGTGTAGTATATAAATACTTTTGAATGTTAAAGAAATGCTAAAGAACTGTGCGTCTCATGACGTCACAAGTACGCTTCTGTTTCAATACACCATACGTGCTGCGTGCTCGCGTTCTTGTCAAGTCCGATCTTCCTGTGTTCTCGCCAAGACCAGTCTTGACGAGAATGCGAGTCCGTACTCGCGTTCTCGTGAATTGAGAAACGGCCAATGAGGTGTTTAGGTGTGCTCCACTTCCTCTTTAAAAAAGGGGAGGAGACCAAAATAAACTCTGGGTTTTCTGAAGAAAACCTGCTCCCGACCAGGTTAGGTTCACAGAGTAAATTGCCATGGTAACTGACTCTGAGTATAAGTTACCTCTCTTTCAGAAACGGGCTTGACTTACTCTGCTTTCTCAGGTTTAAGTTACCTCTCTTTCTGAAACAGAAAACCCAGAGTTTCCCTCATTTGAGGGTTAACATACTCAGAGTTTTCACTTAACCTCCTTTCTGAAACAGGCCCCAGGTCCGCTCAACGTCGGACTTTTTTTTTAATTACACACTAACTCTGTAAACGAGACACACAAGTTGTGCTCCTTTTAGCACCAACCGAAAGATTTAATCTTCTTCTGTGTGCTTGCTCCTGTTTATGCCACCAGGTTGACTGGCGCCCCCAAGCGGTTGTATGTGTAATTGCACTCAAAAATAACTTATTAACCCGGAAAATTAGGGATACATATATATAAAAAAATAATTTTGGGGTGCCTATTTTCATGCTTCTTGTTTCCATTTAATCATAACTTGTTTAGCCCCTCTACACTCTAACTCTGTAAACGGGCCATATAGGAAAGCTTAAAAGTATAATGTTATCGCCTCAAACGATCTGAAAACGTACTCTTAAAGAACAACAGCAGCAGGAGAAAAGGTCATTTTTAACTTAACACTTTGAAAGCTCAATGGTCCAGAATCAAGCTGCGGCCACGGTGTATTCTGGGAAAGCGGCCAGTCGCCTGCTCTGATGCAGGGCCGTTTCCGGTGAGCCAGCCCTTGGCCAATAGTTGTGAAGCTTTGCCGGTGACGCCGCCCCTTCTCTATGGAGTGAATTTTGTCTTAAAAAGATTTGAATAAATATAAAAAAGATTTGAATAAATATAAAAGGATATATATACATATACATACATTTATAAATATCCAAGTACAAAATACAAATGTAAAAATGTGACATACAAATAAATAAACAAAATACAAATATAAAAATGTGACATACAAATAAATAAACAAATTTATATAAATAAACGTGTCTTTGTAAATATATTTTCGAGATTTGAAAATAAATATGCTTGACTTTGTATGTGGAATCTGCATTTGTGAATCTCCTTTTTGCATTTGTGTGTATAATTTGTGTGTATATTAGATTAATATGTAACTGCAAAATATCTAAGTGCGTGTACATTTTTCATCCAGTTTGAATTCAGTTTAAATAGTTTTGGTTCTGAATAAATATGTGTAATCTGTCTGAAAGGTCACGAGCATTGTGAACATATGATTAAAATGAGATCTGAGCTGCCTCCTATTCATTTTGACAGCAGCTGTCTGATCTGTGGTCTGACCCAAGATGGCCGCCCTGTAGGCACGTCAGTCTAGCGGCCAGCAGCATACAATGGGGCGTCTACGTATATGATGTCTATGGTCTCGTGTGCTCGTGACACGTCATCAGCCTCAGCCCGCTTGCCCAGAATGCACCGCGGCCACAGCTTGATTCCAGACAGCGCAAACAGAGCTCACAGCGGTATGTTAAAAATTACCTTTTCTGCTGCTGTTGTTCTTCAAAAGTACGTTTTCAGATCGGCTGAGGCGAGAACATTATACTTTTAAGCTTCCCTATGTGGCCTGTTTACAGAGTTAGTGAGTAATGTTTAATAAAAAGTCCGACGTTGAGCGGAGCAGAGAGACCGCAGACCTCCGAGGGAAGCCGCAAACAGGGCTGATGTTAGACCGTCTTTAGGACAATTCTGTCGGCCAACTAGTGTGCGTAGTACCGCTGGTTCTGATTTTTTTGTTTTGTGTTTATCTGACTGACGTGTGTTGCTTTATTAACTCAATACTTGCTGGAATAAATTGCAGCATATATAATTAATAAATTGTGGAACACCATTTAATGTTTAATAAAAGACGAAACAAATAATGCTTAGTTCCTGTCTTTTTATTTAAACAATTCTTTATGAAGAAAAGCCAGCGGGTCATCTTTTGCCTGCAATAAGAGAGTTATGTAAAGTCAGCAATACTACTGTCAAATGGTGTATTACCTTACTCTGAAGGTCCTTTTGAAGCAACTCGATCTCTAGTGCAATTCTTCTCTTTTTCAAGTTGTGGAGTTCAATTTCTCCTCTTAATTTGTGTTTTTTTCCGGACAAAATACTATTTTTTTTGTTGAAGATGCCGTTTATATAACGAACGGATGGCACCCTGTGTCATTTTGGGGAAAAAAGGGTGAAACATGCCTCATGCAACAAAAGTAAAAAGAACCCGTTTTTTTCAGCCTTCTTATAGGCTGTTATAAACAGACAAATACATAATTTAACAGTGGCTTTTAAAAAAGAGGAAGAAGTTGCTTTTTAAAATACAGTATAATAATTAAAGGCTACCATTTTGTAGAATATTCTTGTACTTCACTTTTTTCCCCATGTTCTAGTGGCTCCTGTGGAGGCTCTGACATAAAATAACAAAGTAAATATGAAATTATTAAAAAGCAAAAATACATACTGTAGAAAGTGATAGAAACATCTAACATAGACAGCACTTATGCATGTAATTTGTCTGCTGCTTTTTGCCAGCCCTCTCTCCTGGCTTTAGCAGACTTTGAGGTGTTCCCTGTCGTTTTAATTAATGACTCAAATTATTCTTCTTCTTCTTCTGTTGTTGTTTTATGGCGGATTGGCAGGCCAACGTAAAAGGTGCATTTCTGCCACCTACTGATCTGGAGTGTGGAGTGCACATTTTGGATGACTACGAAATTAATCAATGAGGGAAATCAGCAAATAATAATAATAATAATTATAATTATAATAATAATAAAAGAAAAAAAAATTCTACAACTAAATCCTATTCATTGTTCCTGTATCTTTTAGGTATTTGAATAATATTTCATTGACTCTTGTCTGTCTTGTCTCATTTCCTAACAACACTTTTATTGAATTACCATCAATTCCTATCCTTCTCAACTCTTGTATTAGCTTCATTCTCTCCCTTACATATGTAGCACACTCAAAAATAATATGCTGCACAGTTTCTGGATCTCCGCATTTGTCACAATTTCCTGTTTCATGTTTCCCTATTTTAAAAAGACTGTAATTTAATGCAGTGTGACCTATTCTTAGCCTTGAAATAATTATATATTTTTTCCTATTTCCATATCTTTTCCTCTCCTTTCCAATTAATTTCTGAATCTGATATAAATGTCTTCCTTTAGACTCATTATTCCATATTGTTTGCCATTTCTTTCTAATTTCAATTGTTATCAATCTTTTAATTTCTGATTTACTTAAAAATACATTCATTTCTATTTGCTGATGATTTAATGCTTTCTTTGCCAGCTTGTCCGCTTCCCCATTTCCATCTACACCCACATGTGCTGGCACCCAGAGGAAGTATACCAATATTCCTAACTGCCTTGTTCTAAATAGACATTGTAACACTTCAAATATTAAATCTTGCCTAGTTTCAGATTTTCCACTCATTAGGCTATTCAGAGTAGCCATTGAATCTGTACATATTACAGTTCTTAGTGGTTGAACTTCTTCGATCCACTGTAATGCTAATATGATAGCTAAAACCTCAGTAGTAAATACTGAAACATGATTAGATATTCTTTTTGCAATTTTTATTTTAAATGTCGGAATGTATACTGCTGCTGCTGTTTTTCCAGACTCTGGCTCCTTTGACCCATCTGTATATACCTGTAGAACTGAATAATATTCTTTATTTAAATATTGTTGTACTATTATATCAGTTGATGTATTTTTTCCCCGTTTATTCATTATTTTTTGCATTTGTAAATCGATCAGTGGTGTAGGAAACATCCAAGGGGGAATTGCCGGTATAGGAACAGTTGGGGAATGACTCAAATTCGGCATAACCTTCCATTAAAAGCTCTTGTTCTGCTTGGGAGAAAAACTGTGGGCGTTCTTTGGCCATGCTGAACAGCCAATAGCAGCGTTGCTGATCATTGTTTCTACTATCGATACATTTCCCCTTTTAAAGCAACGCATGAACGCGCAGTTGTCTCAGATAACTCAATCCAGCCATACTAATCATAAACAACAGGTGTGTTCGAAGAACCCAATTAGCCGGATCATGATTAGCCGGATGAAGTCATCTCGGATGTCTCATTTGATCTTGGATGTTTTAAGCAACGTACGAAGAACGGACCCCTGGCTTTTGTTTTGGTTAGTTCAGTTTCCTCCCACCACTCCCACTCAGCCTTCCCTTCCCTCCTACTGCAGTTATTCACACTGCCAGCCACTAATTAGCCAGACTCACTTCACCTGCCAGCCTCCCTACTTAAGCCTCACTCTGCTGTCACTCCTTTGCCGGTCCGTCATCATTCTACACCCTCTTCATGCTAGTCCCTCTGTAAGTCTTTGTATTCTGCTGCTCAAAAAGCTCTGCTCTGTGCCCTGGTGTCTTCTGTGAACTACTAACCTGACAAGCTGCTCTGGAGAAGCTCTACTCGGTGCCATGGTGTCTCCAGTGATCTGGGGTCCGTTTTTCGTACGTTGCTTAAAACATCCGAGATCAAATGAGACATCCAAGATAATATCATCCGGCTAATCATGATCCGGCTAATTGGGTTCTTCGAACACACCTGCTGTTTACGATTAGTATGGCTGGATTGAGTTATCTGAGACAACTGCGCGTTCATGCGTTTGTTTAAAAGGGGAAATGTATCGATAGTAGAAACATTGATCAGCAACGCTGCTATTGGCTGTTCAGCATGGCCAAAGAACAGCCACAGTTTTTCTCCCAAGCAGAACAAGAGCTTTTAATGGAAGGTTATGCCGAATTTGAGTCATTAATTAAAACACCTCAAAATCTGTTAAAGCCAGGAGAGAGGGCTGCCAAAAAGCAGCAGACAAATTAATGCGTAAATACTGTCCATGGTAGATGTTTCTATCACTTTCTACAGTATGAATTTTTGCATTTTAATAATCTCATATTTACTTTGTTCTTTTATGTCAGAGCCTCCACGGGACCCACTAGAACATGGGGACAAGTAAAAGTGAAATACAAGAATATTCTACAAAATGTTAGCCTTTAATTATTATACTTTATTTTAAAAAGGCACTTGTTATGTCAAGAGATCCAAATTTCAGTGTCATTCCTTAGACACGGGAAGTAAAGGACATGTGCAAACTGGGAATTTTAACAAAAAAAATCTTTATGTGGAAATTTTCCTTTTCCAAGTCATCCACAGTTTACACGGTAAAACTGTATTGCTCCGTGGCTAGATAATCCATCCATAGTTTTTTCTAATACAATATACGGCTCGACAGGAAGCAAGCCTTTCAAAGTAAACTAAACTTCACAATAAAATGGCCCGAACAAATCTTCTTACTGAATAGGATAAACATAAAAAGCAAACCATCATACAAATAACTTAAATATTTTAGATTTATGGCTCTAACACCACTTTTTCCTCTTTAAAAGCCACTGTTAAATGATGTGTTTGTCTGTTTATAACAGCCACCAAGAAAATCTCTCTACAATTACACTGTCGCGCTGCGCTAAAGGATCCTGTCTATTGCGCAATACGCGATTAATTCGAAAAACTCTGCAAATTATTCTTGCACCTTCCGCAACAGGTTGCAGTCGTAAAAATGGACATGGCTACGGGCTACGGCAGACTTCCCTATCTCCTCCGCTTATACAGCCGTGATCTAATCTTGTTTACATGAAATAAGCCTGCTCTTGAGCAGGCTTAAGCTGGCGCACATGTTGCTATGACAACAAGTGCAGGATGTCTTTTGAAGAACCAAACGATCCAAGATCATGCCAAATCGTCAACAATGAAATCCTGCTAACTGAGTTAGTGACGTACGAAGAACGGACCCCTGCTAATCGGACTAGCCGCTCTGAGTAAGCTCTGCTCAGTGCCCGGGATCTCCAGTGATCGGCTAACCAAGCAGCACTTCACCTTCCTAGCCACCCAGCTTTAATGGACTCTCTCTCTGGGCCGTCAGCTCCTGCCATCACTTTCACTCCGGTTCCTGTGCAAGCCTGCCTCTCTGACCTCATCACACATCACCCATCTATCTGGCAATAAAAACTCTCAATTTCAGTCCTGTGTGTTCTGAGTTCATCGATAAACAAATCCTGACAAAAGTAAAAATAAAAGTGTACGTTTTTTGATGAATAATTGATCAATTGTTGAAGAAATTTAATGGCACACATTTAATGGCACACAAATTCATATTAGCTACTTTTTCAAGCCATTTTATATTATTAAGTCCTTCATTTATTTCTGTGTGTATTTTTAATTATGGCAGGATTGGTCCTCCACAGTCCTAAGCCTGCCAATAAAGCTGAGCCTAACCACCAGTGTTGCCAGATTAGGCGGTTTTCATTTTTATTTTGCAGGTATAACTTGCTTTGGGCAGGTGGACATAATTTGGGAGGATCTGGAGTCAGATTTAAAGGTGGCTTTTGAGTTAACCTGTTAACATCATGATTTCATTGGTTCATAGAAGTTATTGGGGAATTTTGACTCAACCATGTACTGATCACAAATCACAATGGATTATATTATAGTTCATAGGAGTAAATTCAGCGTTCAGACCAGCGTTCAGATGTTCCGCCTTGCAGCCAACAGTGGGTTTTTCAATAAAGTAAGAAATCATAATAAACAAGGTAATTATTTTAAATGTTGTGGAGAATTGAACTTTGCATATTCATGTGTGCACATTGATCATAGTTTGTGTCTTTCGAATGTGAAAGAAGGTTGTTTTAGGAAAAGAACTAAGTTTTGCTGGATTGCATCTTTCAAAACATTGTATTGATGTGCATTCAGACCTGCCCATACAGTAGATATAACATTATTTGACTGGGTTTTTGTGTGTTTGTGTGTGGCGGTTTTTAACAGATTTCTGGGCTGGACAACATTGACCTTATCTGGCAGCACTGCTAGCCACCCTCGACTGCAGAACGATGCAATTCATTGCAGTCATGTTTAACGAATTTACATTTGCAACAGTCGACATTAGAGAGGAAATCTCAGTTAATTCCCTGTGAGCTATAGACCTGGGCCCTTTTTCTACAAGTCAATTTCAACCTATCCATATTTTCCTAATGAGAACCGGTTTCCCTAACCCTAAATTCGGAGATTACTATAATTGGTACTGCAAAAGTGGCAGTAAACTCGTTGAGTCAGCCTAGGGTTACCGGCAATTGGTAGGTGGCCATTCATATAAAATAGGTGGACCTAAACATAGCTTTAATTGTTTGTGTTCTGCTCAGTACTTTGGTAACAACCTATAATTTTTAAATGTGCTGTATAAATAACTTTTCAACTTTGACATGACTTATGAAAGGCACTGTAATTGAATGGAATTCATGTAAACTGTAATCTATTTACCTGTAATTAGCTAAACTGAAGAGTGTCACATTAAGTTTAAAGATGAAGTGATTTGAAATACTTTTGTTTTCATCTCAATACCAATCCTGTATTGCCTCTATCTCAAATGTTTTTAAAGTTGATAGACCTGATAGAAAGGAAATGAAGTATATTGACAGATAGCAAAACATTGCAGAGAAAAATATCAAACATCCATCCATCCATTTTCCAAACCGCTTAATCCCTCATGGGGTCGCAGTTTGTGCTAATCTAGGGGACAAAATCTGAGTACATTTAAAAACACTTTTCTTTTTTAACATCATCACCTTCACTTCAGCATTTTAGAGACTGGAATTTTATGTCAACTGACTTTCCGTTGTTCCAAAACCCTCTGGTAAGTTTTTCAATGTAGCTGGAGGTTTCTCCTCTCATCAAATTGTCAGCAGAAGAAATGTTACACATATACTGAAAGAAGCAACAGGTGTTTTTAGAAACTATGCTAGAGTTTTATAAAAACACAAACGTTGGATGTATGTATAGGCCATAATTACTTAACAAAATTTTGGTTAAAAAAAGTTCCAATAGTTGTCAGCAGTTGGATTAATGAAGGGTTACAAGATTTTATGCTCAACAAGAGCCCTACTTATTGAAAGGCATACAGACACTGTGAGATCCAAAAGGATGACAGGAGTTGCAGGAGTACAGAGATATAAAACATCCAGCTTCAATTTATCATCTCGGGGTGACAGTGGTTCAGGAGCAAGGAGTTTGTCCGCTCGAGGAGTCTCAGTCATTGTGTCCATGGGCAAGACACTTTACCCGCTTTGCATGGTGTCGATGGTCAGAGGGACCGGTGGTGCCGCTTCTGTCTGTTTGCCCCTGGGCAGCTGTGACTACCATGTAGCTTACCTCTGCCAGTGTGTGAATGGGTTTGGCTACTCAGGACTTGATAAAGCGCTATACCAGGGATGAAGGAAGAACGCATCTACTCACTGTTCTGTAAATTAGCTAAAAGAGATGTGGTGTCCATCTGTAGGATGAAGCTTTAAGGGAGGTTGATAGCATCCGTCAGAGTTTCCTACCCTGATCAGCAGAGAATAAAGGCTTCCTCTGACCCCAAGGGTCATAAATAACCCCCATTCACTTTTGTTTGGGTGCACAAGACACAGAACAATCAAGACTGATCATCCAATAATGTTTCACTTTTGTTTGCGAGAAAACTCCATTCAGCCTTTGTTCAGGCACTGGTAAATATGAACAAGGGTCCTGTCCGTTTCTCAATAAAGGTCAGAATGCCTTTTAACCTCAAATACCAGCAGGTGGTGCCATTTCAGACACTTTCACTGTATGTAAGATACTTGACATTTGGACTTTTCTCCTTACAAATTTGGAAGAGGTTTTTTTTTAGGATTGAAGGATCATTTATTTTTCATGGACATAATTGGACATTTATTCTTTTCTTTTTTTAGAGCAAACGTTAGTGAGGATGTCTGTTATATTTAGCTAAGTTGTAATTAAAAAATTACAATTAAAAAAGAAATGGTAAGTTGAGTCAAAGAGAAAAGCACGGGCAGAAACCAAACCATGAAAATGTTACCTCCTTGTTCTGTTGCAGGTGTTGTGGTTGTGGGATGCAAATCATTCCTGAAGCACATGTCATGCTTTTAGATGCTTTCAGATAACCACTTTATGAACGCGGGCATGTGCGAGGCTAACCACTGAACCTCATGGTATGTTATCCATGTTTTTCTCCTTCTCCCCTCTCCTCCCCCTCCTTATCCTCCTCCTGCTGCTGCTCCCCACTCGCACGGGAGGCTGAGCCAAAGTGTAGTTCACCACCACTGGAGCCACACAGACACACCCATTGGGTATAGACTCACACACACGCACACAAACCTGTCTACGACACACCCCTTTGGCAAATGTGCTTGAAATGCCCTGAGGTATAGCAAACACAGTTCCTCCAAAAAGCAACAACACTGCAGTGGGTGAGGGAGGGCTGTTGTGAAACTCCAGGTTCATTAAGAAAAGAAAAATCTCCTTGTACTGTACATAACAGCAACATCATCCAGTAAATCGCCTTGATTCCTGCGCTTATTTGAGCCCAAACATGCTTAACGTTTGTTAACCATCAAAGCTTTAGACTTTGTTGGGATCTACTTCTGTAGAAACACAGCACCATGTGGCTTTTGCTTTTTGGTTCTAAGGCTTCTTAACAAATTAACTGAACAAGTTTTCACAGAACTTACTTTGTCACTATTTTCTCTATACTTCTAGAACTTGTATGCTATCTAGCAGATCGAAGAAAAAAATGAACCACACTCTCACCCTCAGTTGGGGAAAAAATGACCCGGGTGTTCAGGAGCAATACAAGAACCATGAAAGTTCAAGCCCTCCATTCAGTGGAATCTTCTGGAATTCGAGTGTTACTATCTAGAGTGAAGTTTTACATCAACCTGGTCTGACAGGATACAAAGCAAGAATCAATATCCCAATTTGACATCTTCATGGTCAGTCAATGTGAGGTTTTCAACCTCAGAACACTGCACCGACTTGTCAAACACAATAGTGGCAGCATCATGCTGTAGGACCTTTCCACTGCCAGTCCTTTTCTCAGAATGGATGGAATAATGATGCAGGAATATTTCCAATCTCTTCAAGTCTACCCCAAATAACAAGCCAAATAGTTTAAAAAATGGATAAACATGGATATTCTCGTAGGTCAATTATTCTAAATTACACGGCACAGTTGTTTTGGGAATAGGCATAGCAAGTTATCATTAAGGTTCTGAAATGACCTTCCTAATAGACTGACATCTGCCCTGTTGAAAATGTGCGAACAGTGTGTAAAAGCCTCCACGCCGACCAATTTAAACAAAATGATGCGGTCAAGAAGAGTGGTCTAATAACCGGCCAGAGCTCTGCTTGATGAGGGCTTCAGAATGAAGATAAAGAATGTTTACATTTCTAAGAGCCTTCTGAGAAAATGAGAGGATTATATATTAGTGTATATATTTGAGCCTATATTTATTATTGTTGTGGACAGATAAACTCCCCTCTTAATTGAAAGTAGTCCACTCAATTCCTGCTTTCAACAGTCATTGATTTGGAACTATCTGTCCTATTATCAGTCCACCGTGGAAAGACAACAGGTAAAATATGTAATAAAAAATCTGAAAGGTGTCATTCTGTGTAGTGACATTCATGCCCATATTAAATCTAAGTAACATCTGAGCACAACTATGCTTATTCACTCTGAGAAAGGAACAGGCCTTTTAAAGTCAGGACTATAAATGAAGGACAGAAGAAACTATACTCTGTGATGGCACTTTAAATCACTGAGAGCGACAAACAGTGACATGTCCAGTCTTGGTCATCTGTCTGATGAGATCCCACAGAGCCCTGTCATGTTACCGTGCCAGGCAGAAAAGTGAACCCAAACAGCCTGATCTTACTCAGTCTGCATCCCTGCTCTGTTATCAGACCTTCCAGTCTTCACTCCAAGTGCCCTCTTTTGTTCAGGAAGTGGCACAAAGGAATTTTTTTGAACTGCCCACTGTGATTCACTGCTGAGACATGCTCACACATAGTTGGTTTACCCTTTAGAACTAAGCTCATTATTTCTGGCTGAGTGAGACGTTTTGACATGAGGACCAGAAGTCTGACTCAGAGGGGTGCAGGAGGAGAGTCAGGTGGAGGAAACAGCCTGTTTGGCCTCATTCAATCTTTTGAAACTAAAATAAAGCTGTAATAAAGTTGTCCACCCTACCTAATTGATATACCAGTTATTTTTTCTAATTGAAATGTTAATTAACCTTGTATCACAGCAAGCATATGTATTTGTTACAGTAAGTAGAGGGAGCTCTTGATATGGCCAACATGGCTTTTAGTTTAGCGCAGCGCCACCTGAGGGGATAGCAGGAGGTTGTTGAATCTTGAGCACCGACGTTAAGTAAAGAAAGTGAGCCCAAAACTGGCAGGTTGATCTGCGACCTCCTAGAGGAGTCATCGATGTGTTCTTGGAGTCTTGGAGAAGTCACTTCTGGGAGGGTACACTACTTTTGGTTTTGTCCCTTTGTGGATCAATGTTCTCACTGTGTCCCAAACAAATGTGTAACTCCTTTAAGAAAGACCGATTTCAAAAACTTTGTTTCTAATCTGTTTTTGAATTTTATTTTAGATCGGGTCATTAAGTGTTGTTTGAGGTTTTTTAGCCTACTTCATGTTGTCAAATAGGCTCTGTTCAAGTGATTTCTTGTTTCTGAAGGTCATACAGTAATCCAACCTTTTATGAGGGAAAATTAAATAAAAAAATGTGGTTAATTGCATTTCATTCATGATTTAAAGTAGCGCCGTGAAACTTTTTGCTACTACGGGCGCTAGACCTATAACTTCCAGATTTAGATCCCCCGAAGGCTACTAGCAATGCTGGACTGTGACAAAATGAAATAGTCTCCTTCCACATTTTGGAATCTGATAGCAAACCACGTTGGACCAGCAGATTGAGAAGTCATGGAGTTTCTTGTGAAGACAAGGCTACATTCACCCCTCTAGATTAAATCCTACATTAGAGAACCAAAAATATGTCTGATCAGGTGTCACATCTGTTTTTTTGGGTTTTTTTGTTGCTTTTGTTACTCAGACTGCCATAACCTAGAATGGGTCATGTGATCTAGTACGTCACTCTAGGTCACATGGTCCATTCAGTGATGGACCCGACGTTCTCAAGTTACATAGGCGAGTTTTTGAGAAGGGCAGCCCCCACGGAGCATCCGTACGCGGCAAGTGGTGCATATTGACCTGAAAAATATTTTAATATCTCTCAAATTAAGCTAATATTTGGGTCAAAACTTACACTGTGCTGCTTTAAGTGAGTATTTTTTTCTTTGATGCCCAGGTTGGTTTGGACTATTTTTTTCCCTTAGTAAAGGAAATCATATTATTTTAAAATGAGTTTTTCTCTCATTTATGTGTGATTATCTGAAGCATAAAAGTTACATCAAAAATGATAGTCTTGTCCAAAATGGACTTCTTTGGAGTGGATGTATTTGGTTATTTGTGGGTCCCACGATGAGGCTCTCGCCCAGGGCGCCATTCATGAAAGACCCGGCCCTGTATGTAAAAGAAAAATGCAACTAGTATAGATTGAACCACAATAGACATCAGTAGTGTCTCTAAGAATATTCAAACTGTATTCAACATTTATTTATTTTTTGCTTACCTGAGACACTCTCACCGTGTCGGCCCCAGACCGAGGACCGCGCGGCGCGCATCACCTGGACTCGCCAGGAGCTCGAACGGACGCAGAACGAGGAGGGGCGGGGCCAGCCGAGGGCAGCGATGTGAGCGTAGCAGCAGCTCTCTGCTGGATGCGGTCGGTCAGAGCTGACTCTCACGCGTTAACCACAACCAGGGATCCGCTCACTGAATTTCACTTGTCGAGAAACGAGCAGGCGAGGAAGACTCGCGTTATTTTCAATATAACTGCGTTAGCCAAGTAGAATTATATCTTGAGATCACTGTGGAGTGAAGGAACAATCCAGGGAATCTCATTCTTGAAGAGAGACTACCGATAATATGATTTGAATCAAAGGGAGGAACTGAACTGTTGTCCCCTAACAGGTGGGTTTATCTCCTGTTTATTTTATCTTCAGGTTAATCGTTTTTCCATGCGTAAAAACGCAGAAGAGTGAGCCTTTAACTCCAGTCATTCTCCTTCTCTTCTTTAAAACAGGACATAGTCGGTTGAAATCTTTTGGGGGGTTTTCACAGCAGCACATCTTCAATAAGTGCCATAACAGTTTTCTGTGACTTTATCTGTATGAGTCATTTTCCTTTCGCGCTGCAGTTTTTTTTTACTGTTTTCCTTTCTTTTGTTCTTTGGGGAAAAGCTCAGGCTATTTTATTTTTCTTTCTGTGCAGGTGTTCATAAATTTGACTCCATCACTCGTCCTTCTATGATAGAGACCCTTCTTTAAGAAATGCAACTTACGCTGGCTCATAAGAAATAACTCCGTTTACTAACGTTACATTTTCTCTTAAAAGCATGGATCTTTTATTCATTTTCTGTTATGCTACTCTTGTTAGAGAAAGTATTTTCTTCTGATTGTTCACTAAATAAAATAGTTCAGTGACTAAGACACGTGTAAACTACACTTCAAAAACTGCTTGGTTAAAAACAACCTAATTTGAGTTAGTTTGCTAACACAGACCTGGGTTACATATGGTCAGTCCAGTGCCTGGGTGGATTTAGCTCTATATGACTGGGATATGAGTCTGACCCAGCATTCTGGGTCAGATTTTCAACCCAAATCATGGATTAGAACAGTCAGTGTCTGATTTTTAGTCAACCAAAGAGAGGCTGGAGAAGAATAACCCACAAGTTGCATAACTAAACACGTTTTCTTTGTAAAGTGATTTTTATTTTAATACGGTGTTGAAATATAGCAATCATCTTTATTTCTCATAGCAACTTTGTCCATTCCAATGAAATGTCTTAACTTAATTTAACCCATCCCTTAGGGAACCATAGGCTGCCATTGTGTTGTGTCTGGCCAGCATTCTGGGGCCAAGAGCCTTGCTCAGGGACCCAGAGTAACAACCTGTGGTATTCGAACCAGGGAACTTGCAGCGTTCCAAGGACGCAAGCACCCTACTGTAACCACTAGGACACCGCTCCTGTTGTCTTTTTTATACCTGATTTTAAAAGATAACAACTTCATGTTATCTAATGAAAACATCATTAAACAGATAAACTGGGACAATAAAAATCATTCTCAACATATAATGTATAACATACTGCAGTGTAAATATTAAAGATGTGATTACTTAGCAGGTAAAAGACAGTGTTAGCATCAGCGAACACCTGAGTATAAACTAAAGCCATTACGTTATTTGGCATTTGTTGATGTATAGTTCAAAATGGCAGTCTGTGAGGAGGCTTCTTCTAGCCTCTTCTCCTACCCAACAAGCTGGGTCGGATACAATATTTGGTCAAAACGTCTCAGCTCAGTCACAACATTAAACTTGTAGTTGGGTTTAAGAAATAATTAAGTATTCTTTTTTGTGCAGCTGTCACTGTGTGGAAGTATGCAGATAATCCCAATAAAAGCCTACATTGCAATGGGCATCGCTACAAAAACACAACTGGACTGTACTATTATTTGGTTCTGGTTTATGTCAGGGTATGGAGTTAAGATCTACTTCGCACAGACAGAACATGCAAATGTACATTTTGCAAATTGTCCTCTTTTTTTTCTCTCTGGCTGTCTTCTCTTAAAAAACATCTCCCAGTGGATTACCGTTTAACGAGCAGGGCTATTTATCATTTTACCTTACCGTCCCTCCAGTCCCGTCTCCCCCTGTCTCTTTTGTTTTAATTGAGTTTATCTCTACTCCCTTGGGACTTTCACCATCTAAACTTAGTCCTGGCAGCAGGATCACTGTGCAGAGCGCTCTCCTCTCAGGGTGATTCACTCCACTGGCTTGTGCTGTGGTCACTTGGGAATAGAGCTGAGCAACTCAGATGTGCTAGCCTCATTCTCGCAGCTGCTTTGCTCGTGGTCAGTGGTGTCTCATCAAAAGGTGCCCTTCATAAGAAGGCCGATGGCTTCAATCATTGGAGCGTTAGTAGAGTCACTGATCGTGGTGATGTGAGAAAGCCCTGGCTTTGCTCTCTGACACAGTTCTATTTATCAAACTAGATTGTAGTGTTCCACTTGTTCTCCACTCTTGCCCCTAATCAACCAAGGCTCTCAGCTTTTACATAAAGAGAACCCTTCAGAAAGTTCTATAATGAAGGCGTTTGTTATGTGTGAAGCATTTTACTTACTCTTGTCTCGTGTGTCTCGTTTCTGGAACAGGATGAACCTCCTCCCACTCTATGCCACCGTGTTGCTGTGGGCTTTGAGCCCCACTGTGCAGAACCACTGTGATAAATCACCTGAGATAAGCAGACTGAATCTCTCTGTGACCTACAAGCTCCCAACCTTCACTGCAGACTTCCCCATCCAAAACATGGTCACACTGGATGGCATCATCTACGTTGGAGCTGTGAACAGAATCTATGCCTTGGCGCCGAACCTCACGAAGCTGTCTGAGTACCACACAGGGCCACTGCTCAACAGCGAGGCTTGTGGCCGGACACAGATGAGAACGGGTGGTACTGGCAGGGTTGACAACCACAACATAGCTTTGGTGGTGGAGAACATTTACGACAAGGGTTTGTACAGCTGTGGGTCGGCGGATAACGGAGTGTGCCGTCGCCACGTTCTGGATGAAGGTTATAGCCTGAAAGCTGTCGACGAGGATGTCTACTGCTTCGCAGACAAGGTGATGCCGGGCGAGGGTCGACCCATTGATCCAGACGTTGTTGTCAGCCCATCAGGTTCTCAAGTGCTCAACGTTGAGAGCAACATCATCAATTTTTTTGTCGGGAACTCTGAGATCCCAAACTCAGGAAATATTTCTGGCCATGACACACGTCCACACACCATCTCACAGCGCAAGATGAAAACCAGCCAAAATGGCTTCACCTTTTTTTCCAGCTTTTCATACATGGACCTGATCCCATCTCTCCAAGGAAACTACTACCTGCGGTATGTTTACTCCTTCCACAGCGGACCCTTCACATACTTCCTTACGGTGCAGCAGGTGAGCAAGGACACTAAGGCCTACCACACCCGAATAGTCCGGATGTGTTCCTCAGACCCCGAGATTCGCCGCTACGTGGAAATGCCCCTTGAATGCATTAGCACTGACAAACGACGCAGACGCTCCACCGAAGACGTGAAGGTGTTCAACATCCTTCAGGCTGCCTACGTCACCAAGGTGGGCAAAGACGCAGAACGGCAGATGCAACAGAAGGTCGAAGAAGGTGAAGATGTTTTGTTTGCTGCCTTCGCCGAAGGCAAGCCAGACTCCCCGGAACCGACCCCCAACTCGGCCATCTGCGTCATGTCCCTGAAACACATCAACAAGATGTTCAAGATGTACATGCAGAGGTGCAACACAATGAACCCGTACCACTTCACTGGCTCAGACGAGAAGTCCTGCTACAATGTGGTAAGAGCTTGGGGGGGGGGAGGGTATCTACTGCCCTGGTGGAGTGGGGGCATTGTCGAAATCTCACTGTGCATAGGCATGTTTTTGCAAGTTAAAAATTATTACATTTTCTTGAACAAATCATCTAAGTTCAAATACTGTTGGAGATCAGATAAATTCTACATTCCCAAGTTTCACACTAAACTTCTGCAGTTGGTCTCTCTTTGTTCCTTCATGGCATTTAAAATGATTTGTCCCAGAGACTTTAAATTTTGGGGCTTTTCTATTCAATTCATCATCAGTTGTCTTCAGTTTTTATTGTCTGGGGTTAAAGACGTCAACTGTTTATCTGATGCTGGCAGTCATAGGAACTGGGTGGTCCCAGCATTACACAGGCACTGTGTCCAGTTTGTCTGTGCCAGACTGTTTTTGAGCAAGGCACCAGAGTATAACCTGCTCTCAACTAGAACCACTGGGCACACTTTCACGTCAGCTTCTAAAGTTCAAAAAACTTTTGAATGAAGCATTAGCTCGAGTGCCAAGCACCACTTCTGTGCTAAGGCTTTATGAATAAGTGGATTACCAGTTGTTTAGGGGTGAAGGATGTTAATGGAGCATTTTGTCATGATATGCACTCATGAGAGAAAGCCAGTGAGGCAAACATGCTGAACTTTGTGTTTGCTTTACATTAGCTGGGCTCTCTGTTTCTGTACATATTTGGTGAACAGCTTCTAACTTGTTGCCAATTTTAAACTCTCTCCTCCAGTTTTTGGACAAGGTGCCAGGGTGATAGTTCTAAATATACACATTCTTCAAATAGAAAATAATCCTTTACTGGCAAAGTCAGTTACCTGACCTGGTTCCAGCTAACGATGCCTCAGATACAGAACAGAAGAAAAGGATCTTACATGCCTTGCATACAAGACACCTCACATGCTTGCTGACTAAAACTGGTTGCTTTCTTCAAGTGTGATTTAATTCTTTACAAATGTGTCACCTGTTTGACAACTCAAGCAGAAATTCAGCACAGTACCATTGCAGTTATGGCTCAAATGTTAATCTAATGTCCTAGGAAGTAAGTGTTCCCCATCTGCAGCTTGAAAACAGTTGTTAGTCTGCCAGCTTTTTTTTGTTGTTTTCTTTTGCCTTGCTTCTGCCTTTCAGTCCATCACTAACAGCCCCCATCAATCAGCTCAATCGCCTGATCAATAATGAGACACAGTTAACTGCTGACCACCCCCGCCAAAGGAGCTGTCAATATGTGTGTTTGGCCCCTACCCTGGCTTCATCTTTACTTAAACCCAGCATCAGTCAGAAGTGTTCAGTGCATCACGGGAGAAGCACAGGATTACCTCGGTCTCCTTAAGATTTTACTCAGTCAATAGGGGGCTTAGGGGCAAGCACACACAGGACCAATGATAGATACATGTGGAAACACAGCACACACAAGAGGAAAACTCCCAACAAAACATTTGCCCTTTATTTTTGTAACCAGGGAGGTGACGTTTCGACTTCATCGGCAGAAACTATTATGATGCATCAGGAGATTAAGGCTGGAATATATCAGAAGGGCTGTAGGGTTTACGAAACGGTATCATACACATGTAATGCACATTATTATCTGGGTCTAACAAATTTCATACATTTTCCCTGCTGATCTGTGTTTTTCACCCTTTACGGTGACAGTCGCTGTGAAAGAAGGTGTCTGTTGGCTGCAACAGTTTCTTGTATGTCTGTTTTTGTCTGTCTTTGCACTCTGTTCACATCTTCCCAAACAATTGTCGGTGTAGCTGAGAATGATGCTCATAGCCAAGTCCTGAGTATCTGAAGCTGCAGGTTCATTTATTCTGTAAGGCCCTAGCTACAGAATAAATTCCTCTTTATTTGGATGCCGTTCCCCCTGGTCTTTTTAAAACCTCTTCCTCTACATGACCTGTTGGATTCCAGTCAAAGGGAGTCACGACGACATTGACATTAACTGCATCAAAATTCACAAGAAGATTTGGAGTATGAACGAAGTTTCTCCCAAAGCAGTTGTAGTTTGTACTTTCTCTGACATGTTGTAGCATTTCTTCTCTCTCATTAATATCTTGTAACAAAGTCAGTACAACGTCAGCCAGATGAGGAGGAAAAACACAAAAACGGGTACAATATTGTTGTGAATTGAAGGCAATTTAGAAACGGCAATTAGCTTAGACTTTGGGCAGAAGCTGAAGTACCTAGAGACAAACCAACCATGCACAGGGAGAGCATGAGAAATCCATGAAGGAAGGTCCTTCGACAGGATTTTAGGACCTTCTTGCTTGAAGGGAACACTGCAAATAATTCTGTCACCTGTGAAACTAGTCAGTTTTTAATAGTTTCAGTTAGTAAGACAAACATGCCTTTAGTGCATGTGAGCCTCTTCAGTAAGGAGCTACAACAGTAAATAAAGGCGACAAATGCTGTGCTAAACTCAGCTCTGAAGACCTTCATAGGGTGGCTTTAATTTGATTGATTTGCATGTTAGGATAATGTGCAAACTAAAATAAAAAATACTTACTGTACACAGCGTTCACGCTGATGCATTACACAACATGAACTGCCCTTAAACCAACACTGTTAAGAATGCGGTGTTAGTTTTACAGAAGCGAACAGCTTTTCTATTCAAACCAGCTTCCCAGATGCATGCATGCACGCGCGTGCTGTGGTGGGTTTGTGGTGCCGTCGCTGCTGTGCTGACAGCTATCACTAGCGTAGATCTGCAGGGGGAACTGCGGAATGCTGGGGGTTTAGGCTGGGGTGGTGGGCGACAGTGCATATCTGACTTTCAGCGAGCCGTGATAAATGACTCTGGGATAACTGGGCATCAGCAGCTGGGCGGAAGATGAACCCACCCGAGCTGCTGTGGCAGCCGGCCACGCTGGCCAGGCTTCATCTCCGCTCTTTCAGCCTTCACCTGTTACCAGCTCCTGTGGGAAAAACACAGCATCGGCGGCACCTTGAAACCTCGTTGGGATGTTTAATCGTAACGTCAGTTTAGATAAAGACATCCATTCGAGCACTGAAACCGGTGGCTACTGTCATAGTTGCCCAATTTTTGGTTGTAATTTAAGCAAGGCTAGATTTATTTCTATTTTTTTTACTTTTACTGTTACCAGGCAACTTCTAATACATCTTTTGTAATGTTTCAGGGTAAAAATCTGACTTTTAACAAATGTGGACCAAAAAAGCTCAAAATTGTTTCACCATTAGCTGTTCTCTTTTCATGCAAAAGATAGAAGCAGTTATTTGCGGTAAGCTGATCACACATGAAGCCTGCCGAGCCACTGTGCACATGACCAAAACAGAAAAGGTCCTGCTGCAAATCAAACAACTCTGTATTTTCAGCTTTCAGTCCCTTGTCATTTGAAACCAGTTGCGATGAACATGACAAACAACACATTAACTCGAAGCGGCAAACTGGATCTGTCCACTTTATGTCTTTAGTTTGACTAGTTCCGTTTAAAATGAAGGGAAAAGGGGTTTGATCTCCCAAAGTGAGTGTGTGCAATTTTATTATTGGACATTCCTTCCTCCTGACTCATTTGATTATGGGGTGACATCCAGTTTTCTGGAGCGTTTCAGAGCTGTATAATTATCAGAGAAGCCATTCCTTATGTTGCTGCACGTGCATTACCGCGCCTTTCAAAACTCTTCACCGCCCTACAACTTTACCAGAGTTTCTTAGGTCAAAACTATAATCTTCGGTGTATTTGCGGGGTGATTTTATCTGATATACCAACAAGAAATAGAGTCATAATTGTGAAATAGTGGAAAAATTAGACTAAGTTCTCAATTTTTATTAAAAGAAATCTGAAAAATGTGCCTGCTTTGGTATTCAACTCTTTTGAGTCAATACATTCTAGAAGCACATTTCAATATGATCAAAGCTGCAAATCTTTTGGGGTATGTCTCTATCAGCTTTGCGCATTTAGATACTAAACATGTTGACTACTCTTTGTAAAATAGCTCTACCTTAGTCAGATTATATATAGGGCATATTAGAACTTCAATTTTTAAGTATTGCCACATATTGTCAGTTGGATTAAGGTCTGGACTTTGACTAGGCGATTCTAACACAATAATATGTTTAAATCTTAACTATTATTGTAGCTCTGGCTGTATTTTGTTTTATAAAATCTTTATTTGTTCCTTAGATGCATGAGTGAGAGTGCCTTACTCTCCTCCATAAGTAGGTCAATAATATTTACAGAATAATTTTGTGCTATTCTTGTTATTTTGCTTAAGGATAATAATTTTTAACATGTTTTGTAATAGCCCTGCAATAGACTGGCGACCTGTCCAGGGTGTACCCCGCCTCGTGCCCATTGACAGCTGGAGACAGGCACCAGCAACCCTCGTGACCCCAATAGGGATAAGCGTGTTAGAAGATGGATGGATGGATGGATCTTTTGTAATATAATTGGATCCACACAAGAATCCTTGCATGTTATAAAGAAATGTATTTTTACATTCTTAAAACACTATAAATATTTTTGAAATTTTAAGGCAATAGCACAACAGCAAAAGAACAATATCAATATCCATTTTGTGTGTCTGAGTGAGTGTAAGAGCATGAGTGTGCATGTTGAGCAGTATCTGCCTGTGTGTGATTGTCATGTACCCTCACTGTATGCAGTTGTGGCAGGCCTCTTGTTCCTGACTGTGATCATTTTAACTCAAGGTACATAGCATTTCCCACACCGACTGCTGGGGTCTTTCTTATTTGGGCAGATCTGGTACCTCGTTCGCTTAGGTTGGCCCCGTTCGTGTCTCTGTGAGTTGTGGCTCTGGTCCCCACACACCTTCCCTTTGCTTCAACAATTTAGATTTGCAGTTGGGGCAAACTTCCTAGTTATCTTCTCATGTGGCGTTGCAGATTTTCTTCCTGTTTTTTTTATTTTTTTCTCCGTCCATATTTCTTGATCAACACTGATAATCTTCCCTGTGCTTGCTGAAGAAAAGTACTCCTACAGCATGATGCTGCCACCACTATTCAATCACCATGTGGATGAACATTTTGAATGCAAGACAAAAAGGTTAATTCTGGTCTCATTTGACCAGTGCACCTTCTTCCACATGCTTGGTGTCTCTCTTACGTGAGGATTGGTTGCGTGCAGTACTAAAAGCTGTCGATTTCACAGATTCTCTTGCCTGGGTTGTGGAACTGCTGTTTCTCCAAACTCACCATGAGCCTCCTGGCTGCTGTCTTTTCCCATTGTTGTCGTGCTATACTCTTTCCATTTGTGGGTGATCTGTTGAGCTGTGCCCTGTGATGTGTTCAAAACTTTGTCTGCTGTTTGATTCTATAATTTCCCTCTGGGATTATTAAAGTATTTCTGATTCTGATTCTGTTTCTGATTAGGACTGCTTGATGTGACCTGAATTTCCCCATTGTGGGACAATGAAGGAATTCTTACTATCCAGCCCCTGCGTTAAATGTCTCCATGACTCTATCTCTGACCTGTCTGATTTGTTCTTTGGTCTTCATGATCTTTGTTCAGCCTATGTTCTCTCACAAACCTCTATGGTGTGATTTATAGGTTAATTGAAAACCATAAAGACCTAACTGGAGCTTGTACTGCTTACTAGTCCCTGTTTGATGACAACAGGCGCAGAACCATGTTGTTTTAAAATAGTTCCTTTGCACAGTTTGAAGCTCCTAATATGCAGACTCATCAAGTCAAGGGCTGCCAAAAGAGCTTTTATCTTTTGGAAATTCCTTTTCAAAACACTCCATTTTATTGCTGTGAGTCTCAATTGTATCCTCCTGTCTTCAGTGAAAGGACAAGAGGATAGGGAGGGGAGGAAGAAGCCAGCTTTAACCACAAAAGGCCATCAAACAAGCGGCCGCCTGATGCTGGCGCGCTAAGCCTGGAGTGCAGCTCTCTCTGTGTCGCAGCACCGCAGGATTTATGACGCGCATCCAGTTGCTTATTGCAGGTAGACTCTAAGTAATTGCAAGGTTTGGGAGCGATAAGCACAGTCGTAAAGTTATGAACGTTTTAACCGCTTAGAGGGTACATACTTCAGCATGCAGATGGTTGTTTTGGTTTTTTGTCGTTTGTTCCACCTAACTGTGTTTCCCAGTTGGGAAGTGGATAGGGTTAAATGCTCGGAGTAAGGGCACGTTTGAAGTTTTTAAGTGGTGGTTGTCAGTTCGGACGTGCCTCTTAGCTCCAGTTCAGGCCGTGAGATAAGATGAATGTTGTAATAATGAGTGGCTCTCTTTTCAGCTGTCTCTCTGATGGAGTAAATCTGCTTTTCTCATGCTGTCTCTGGGAAGCTTGGAAATCAAGAGGATATGGCTTATCTTCACAATATCCTCAAATTCTTCGCAAGATCATTCATTCCGCTTGAACCGTCCACCAATTTATTTCACCTGCCTTTTTAAGCAATACACTGACACAAAGTGCAAATGGAAGAAAAACAATGAATGTTTTTTTTTTCCATCAATGAACTCTCGAAACCCTGCTATGTATGTATACTCAGCCCCCATTACTGTGATACCCCTAAATAAAACCAACCGGAGCCAACTGCATTCAGAAGTCACCTGAGTGCAATTTAATCTCAGTGTAAATCCAGCTCTTCTGTCAAGGCCTGAACATTGGTGAACAAACAAGATCATGAAGACAAAGAAAAACAGCAGACAGGTCAGGGAGAAAGAAGTGGATAGGTTTACAGCAGGAGCAGCTTATAAAACAATATCACAGGCTTTCAACAGTTTACAGAGCTCTTTTCAATCCATCATCTGAAAATGGAAAGATGTGGCGCAACTATAAATCCCACAGAGAAGCACCCAAGAAATCCATGCTAACTCTGGAGGAGCTGAACTATTAGTCATGTACTTTACAAATCTGGCCTGCAGTGGGAGGAAGAAAGCCCTAGTTGAAAGAAAGACATAAGATGTGCTGTTTGTAGTTTTCCACAAGTCACGAAAGGGGAAAGAGCGAACATTTGGAGCAAGGTGCTCTTGTTGTATTAATCCAAAATGAAACTTTCTGGCCCACACACAAAATTGCGGGGTGTGGTGGAAATGTAAACAGCGTAAAAGGGGATGGTTGCAGCATCATGCTGTGGGATTGCTTTTGGGTTTCTTTCCTCCAGGGACTGGCCAGCTAGTCAGAGTTAATGGGCGAGATGGTTGGAGCTAAATAACGGGAAATAGTCTGAAGTAACCTGTTAGCCGCCGTTAAAGATTTGAAACTGGGACAGAAGCTCTCCTTGCTGAAGGACAGCAACACTAGACGTCCAGCCAGAGCTACAGTGGAATAGTTTAGATCAAAGCGTGTTCAGGTTTTTTGAATGGCTCCGTCAAAGGGCAGACCTTGAGAATGGTAAGAGCTGAAAATTGATTTTCAGATCAGCCTTATATCTTATCTGACTGATGTGGAGCAATTACACAATTATTCACTTTATGTTGGTCCATTATATAAAATCCCAATGAAAAACATTGAAGTTAGTGGCAGTAAGATTAAAAACAGGTGAAATAATAGTAATATTAATACTTTTGTAGTACCTTTGTAGCAGCAAATAATTGGATAGGTAGGTCTGTTGATGGTCTTATTTTCATTTGAAGTGGAGAGTACAGTTTTGAGCACTCAGAAGTCCAGTCTATCAAAATAATAATAATAATAATAATAATAATAAACAATTAGTGTTTGAAAATTCAAACAGTGATGAGCAAAGCCAAATCTCTCTGTAGCTCTCCACCTTACTGAAATCCACATCTATCAAACACACGCTTTAAACTATTGATCCAGGTCATCACGGATAGCTCCTGCCCGATGGCATTGCTTTCAAAACAGAAGTGTAAAGCCATTTTCCGGGGTAATGCAGTGTGCAGAGTCGCAGCAGGGATTTGGGGCCTTCCCAGCCTGCCTAGCACCCATTCCCATAAGTCCACAGAGAGAGAGGGAGCACGAGAGAAAAAGAGCGGCAACATTCTGGGTCAAAATTATCATCTCATTACCATTGATCTGAGAAAAACGGCCAAATGCTGATTGCTTTTAAATTGAATTTCCAGCCTGATTGATTACCGCGACCGTGTAACATAATTCCAGCTCGGAGACGCTTTTGACCAACAGTCGTTTTAATTAGGCTGCTCGTTTTAATGAACATGTTTCAAACGCTGGCATGTAAAAATACAAGCAAACAGAGACTTATCGATTTTCAGTTTATGTCTCTGCTTCTGAATCAAAATAGATTTTTATGTAGCTTCGACTATTTATGCCAATTAGACTATGTGGCCCCAGATGCAGCAAGGCTTGGATTTGCACATAAGACAGACATATGCATACAACATAAGAGCTGATGACTTGATGGAGAGTCTAAAAATTCATAATTGCAAATACTCAAAAATGTTCTTTTGCTTCACCCCCTTGCAAATCCTTCCGTTGGAGCAAAGAAACGTCTAGGCTGCTTCATCATTTTGCACATTTTGTTCTTATTATGATGTTTAGGAATTGAATTGAATAAAAAAAGTTTTTCTTTATAAAGGGTTACAGATTAAGTATTATTAAATAATATGCACTGTAATATGTATAGCCTAAGGTAATCTGCCATGTCTATCCCTCACTTGGCTTTCTGATTAAAAAGGCCTTGCAAAAGATGCTAAATAATTTGCTTTGTCCAAATTTTGCAAAATAATTACAATAAAAAGACTTCACAACTCAACATCTCAACAGCAGATAAATTAATAATTGAATTGAAAACAAAACACTATTTTTTTAAGGAAACAACAGTCAAAGGTAAGGTCTTTAACAGCTCTCATTATGTGTGGTTGATGTTAAAATGCCCAACATCTAAATTCAAAATAGTAATGGCAGTAGACAGTATATTTAGGTTTCTGCAAAGTTTCCCATATTAATAAATAAACAATTTTAAGAAATAGCAGTGATCAAAATGGAAAATATGAATACTGAAACTTGGGGATCAGAAATTAGCGAGCTTGTGTCATTACTGTTATCCATTTTTTATGAATGTTTCATTAATTTTTTTAGACCAGGTCCATATTTATTTTCAGAATATTTCACGAGATTGTGTGAACTTTCTCTCACAGAGCACAGGGACGACACTTATTTCATGTCAGGTGGCCAGTCTCGAGCCCTGTTCAAAACCAGTAATGTAGTTCAGAAATTGTAGTATTTTAACTTATACTTGGAAAATATCATGCTGAAACATTCCTGGTATCAAAACAGGTGTATATAGATGTAATTTTACAAAAGGGGGAAAAAAGGACCTGGTTGCCCTACAGCTAAAAACACTCCACACATTGAAAGCCCTTGTGAGCAACCGGCATCCTCCCCTGTGATTGGACATGTGTTGTAATGTGACAGCAGCAAGCCATCCATCAGTTCTTGCCATAAGTGCTCCTAATCTTCCACACACGTTGTGTAGTTTTCCACTGACATAATGAGTGGTGGAAGCGACTAGGCCCACTTAATGCTGCAAAACTCTGTGGTGCTGCTGATTCAGAGGGTTCTGCTGTAGCTGTCATGCTGTTGGAGCTCCGCATGCTGGAACCTGCTGATGGCATCACTAAGCAGGTATTTGTTTTCCATGAACAGGAGCCAGATGTGCAGAACAGCAGGAAAAGGGGAGGCTGGGAAACACAGAGTAGCATCAACATCATTTTGATACAAGTGCTTCATCTCCTACTACTTTTTACATGTAAAACAGCAGAATATGGTACACGTGTTTCCATGTAAAAAGTGTCAATCTAGTGCTGAAGAGCATTTTAGTCTACAGAGGTCCAAAGGTTTGTGGCATAACTTCACCCAGCTGGGCTTCACCCAGATGGTGAAAGAGTTGGTGAGGTGAAGACAGTTGAAACACAGGGAAACAACTTTATTAGCGGGCCAACACGTTTTGGCATGTGGCCATTGGTCAGGGACTCTGATGAAGGCCACCACACGAAATGCCTTGGTTTGTTAATAAAGCTGTTTCATATTTCATCAAATACAGCTCATGATGCATGAATCTAAGCTTGTGATGCCGCAAAAAAAAATGAAAACACACTTTAGATCGACACAATGATAAGAGAGCTTTTACGATTTTAAAGTGCCATGAGGCACACCTGATGAAAGTCCCGTCTCTCAGACATGTCCTGTAATGCTTACACAATGGTCTGTAGAAAAATGCATCTCAGGGGTCACACGTTGGACTGAAATCTCAGGTTTTGCTTCTGCATTAATGCATCCATCACAAAAGCCTCGATAAGTTTCCGATACCATCAACGAGACAATGTGGTCTGATTACTGTATGTTCTGGGCAGTCCTTTTCATGTTCGGGCTGGTTCTTCCTACAAATGTCAAATGCCAGTGTACAGAGAAAGAACACTGGAAAGGATTTGATGCGATTGGGACCACCTTCAAGTGAAAAGTCCAGCATCGGGTCGGGTGACAGTTTACATCACAGGTGTCAAGTTCCAGTCCCCGAGGGCCCGTTTTCAGCAACCTTTAGACCAGTTTCAGCGTCAACACACCTGAATTACATAATGACATCATTAGCAGGACTCGCTTCGACACAGTTTTCTATTAGATACTGGTACTTGGTCCCAACTCCTTATTTTAGCAAACACTCAGCCAGGGTTCCAGGTAGCCAGGCCAAGGTGAAAATGCTACATCAGAAGACTCCTGATAACTAATTCTAAACAAAATTGACCTAGAAAATCAAGCCAGCCATTTTTAAAAACCATTGTGTTTGGCCAAACGGCAAGTCAGAAAGCAACATCATTGTCCAACGATATGGTGCAGAGATGGGTCTCTTCACTCTTCCTCCAGACTCTCAGACCTTAATTTGCAAATGAAGTAGGCTGCAGCTATCAGTTATATTAGTAAATGATTATTCTATCAAATTCTTTTTTAATTAATTGATTAATCTAAAAGATGCTTCCTAAATTAAAGCTGTAGGAAGTTATCCTGTTCAGACACGCTTTTTGTTATACTGTGTGACATGGTCCTTCCATCCTGACAGTAAGCAATACATTATGTATTTAGATAAAGGAGGTTAAAACATGTATCTCTGTGAGAGATGCAGGCCTGTAAAAACTCTAAGCATTCCAATCAGATGTCTCCTCGTGCCCTCACCCCCCTCTGTCCCTCGAGTTCCACGAGTATCGCCTTAACTATTGGTTGTCCCACATGGCATCATTCTGATGTGCTAATGTAACACCATTGTGCACGCACGTTCCTTGTTAGTTTCCGCTTGCTGGCTGCGCATTTCTGGTGTTTATGCTTCCGGTTAGCTTAAGTGTTAGCCGTCCATTGTAGCTCGGCTGCTCTCACCATATACTTTGAACATGGCAAGAAGCAAACCATCCAAGTTTGTTGGAAATTGATTACTCTAATCTGTTGACAATTTTTTTCAGATATTCTATTTAGTTTAGTTTTTTTTCGGATTTATAAACAAATAGCAAGGAACTTAATAGGGGTGGGGTATTTTTTACAGCATTTGAACCTGGTAAAGCTTAATCTATGCCACTTGAGTTCTGGATAGAGCATATTTACAAATAAAGAAGGTTTTTTATTTTAAATGCAAAATGTATATAATGTATATAACAGTTTTGGCTTCTCTGAGTGGGTTGTTCTTTCAGCAAATGGGATGTTTTAGAGTCTGTATACTCCAGTTAACAATCATTCAATTACTACATTAATTGACAATTATGTCAATAACCGATTAATCATGATTAATCCTAAGAATTGTTTCAGCCCTACAAAAAAGTGCAAACAGAAACGAGGACTTTGGATTATTGACAGATAAGATACTCCTAATGTTGTTTTTGGTTTAGGAGTGGCTCAAGACAAGGAACATGACTGATGAGGTTTTTGTTTCCCAGAGCAGATATATGTTTAACAGCTGGTCAAATAAAACAAACACATTCATAATATATAGAAACACTATGGTGACAATGCCAGCAGAAAAATGGAAATCGGGGAAATTTGCATGGCATAAGCCGGTTTTTAAATTCCCTGATCTCGCAGGTGTCACACATGCCTGAGCCTGTCCATGCTATCTCTAGGATGGGTGCAGAATCTGGCAGAAAAGTGGGAATTCATGAAAGAAAGACAGTTATGTGGTCTTGTCGGCTCCTGTCCCTTTCATTCATCTGGTCATTTGGGTAAAGTCAAAGAGATTAGATCTTGCTAGTTCTGTCATCAGATGGTGGCACAGATGTTGCTATAAACATGCATACACATTGGCAACAAGATGCAGATGAAGAGAGCAACAACAATTCAGATAAAAAAAATGTATCCGATTGCATAATCATAACTGAATATGAAACTTTTCTTTTTACCCAGTTCTTGGGGTTCAAACTTTTCAAACATTTTTCAGCTGTCAATCACTGCGGAACATAAAATTACACATTGAATACGCAATAGTAATGTTTCTGTCCATCTCCACAATGTTTACATGACCCCCCTGTTTGAATTATGAAATGGCAACAAAGTGCTGAACTTGTTGTTTCTGTTAAATTGTCCATGTTAACTTAAAAGACATGCAGTCCACTCCCCACCACCCTCCACACCACAAAAAATGATCTAAAACAGGCTTTAAACAGGCTGTATTATCACACTGGAAATAATGAGACGGCTGGTCCTTCTTGTTTAAGTTCTTCCAGGGAAACGTATTGAAAATTAGTATGCCCACCTTTGGATTTTGGTGGCATTGGGGGCCTTTACTTAAAAGTAAAGCGGGCAGAAAAAGAACAGAAGGACATGCAGTAGTAACCCCAGACTGGAAATTGAACCCAGGGCCATTACATCAAGGTCTGTTGTCCTCCATACGTAGTGAATCAAGTCTTCCCACTGCTACATAGACCTTAAAGAGTTCAGATGGGGACACATTACACAACCTTTTACTTGAGTTTAAATCTTATTCCCAGTCAGACCGCATCAGTCTGCTGGAGTTACGGTCAGCTGAAAAAGTGATTAGGCCTAAACCCCCGTTGCTTCCAAAGGATGTGACCACGATATTTTACAGGTGTGCGTGGGGGACCAATCTGAACTGAGGGATTCTTTTTTAACAAAGAGAGAGAAGAGGGAGTTTTCCTCTCCACTGTTGCTACATGCATGCTGGGCAAGGCAAAGCAAATTTATTTGTATAGCACAATTCAGTACAGAGACAATGCAAAGTGCTTTACATGATTAAAATATAGGAAAATAAAACAGATTAAAAGCAAGTAGGAATAAAATGTAGAAACAAAATAGAACATTAAAAACAGTTGGACTAAAAAGGTTGAACTAGTGATGTTTCAGTAAAACTGTTTAACTAGAACAGTCAAAGGCAGTCCTAAACAAATGTGTTTTTAATCTTGATTTAAAGGAACTCAGGCTTTCAGCACTTTTACAGTTTTCTGGAAGTTTGTTCCAGATAAGTGGAGCATAGGAACTAAATGCTGCTTCTCCTTGTTTAGTTCTCGTTCTAGGTATGCAGAGAAGGCTGGAGCCAGAAGACCTTAGTGGTCTGGATGGTTGATACACTGATAACAAGTCTGTGATGTATTTAGGTGCTAAACCATTTAGGGATTTATAGACTTACAGAAGTATTTTAAAGTCTATCCTCTGAGATACAGGGAGCCAGTGTAAGGACTTTAGAACTGGGGTGATGTGCTCTACTTTCTTAGTCTTGGTGAGCGTTCTGGATCAGCTGCAGCTGTCTGATCCACTTTTTAGGCAGACCTGTGAAAACACCGTTGCAGTAATCAATTCCACTAAAAATAAACGCATGGATTAGTCTTTCCAGATCCTTTTGAGACATTAGTCCTTTAATCCTGGAAATGTTCTTCAGGTGATAGAAAGCCCACCCTTAAATGCTTTTGGAGGTTCAGGTCTGAGTCCATCACTACACCCACCCGGTAGGAGGGATTGCTGCAAAGTCAATGGCACAATAGCAGCGACTGTCCACTGTAGTTACCTGCTCATCCAGGAGGGGTGAATGCTGCAAGTCAGTGATTGAATAAAACGTTTTTGACCAATCTGTCTGATTTGATTGAGTTGACTGTTTATTTCATGTCTTTGCTTGTGAGGTGCCTTGAATCAGCATATATCAAATTGGCACTATATAAAAAATAACTGCGTTGTCAGTGAATTGGTAAGTTATGATGAACAGGGAAAAAAAATGTCCAATGTTTCAGAGAGGACTAAAAATCGGAATGATTAGTTGATGGCAAGTTATAACCAATGAAAATGGATGCCAAATTATCTGGAAGCTGCATGCCTTGCATTAAAGCCCAGGTCCATATGATTCTGCCAAGTTCTGATGAGTGTATACCTTCCATTCGTCCATCCTCTCATACAGCATCCGTGAGCTGTGTTTCCACACTGCCGCAGCATCTCTGCGGTGCCGCCACTGTCGTGAGCCCGCTCACAACTGCAGGCATTTCCTGCCGATTTTCTACATGATTTCACATTTGCTCAACGCCGCTGTTTAGTTTTGAACCGGTCGGGTTAATAATTGCCTAAGGAGTTCGGTTTCTTGTTTTGCTGTGTTGCTGGAAGCGTGCCTAAATCCTTTTGCATGGGCTTTTGTGTGCACAACCTATCTGTCTGTGTTCACTAGATAAAGAGTGGAGTAAATATGCAAACCGTCAGAGCCTGCAAGATGTCTTTCAGTAAGGCCGATACTAAAAGTTTCTGATAAATATGGTTACATTTCCAACATAGCTGACAGGGTAATTTAGAGCTGCTTAATAAGGATTACACTCAAAAAGCATACTGTATTTTCTCGCTTTATAAAAGTAAAATGTATATTTAGGGTGTGCTGTTAGTTGGGGAAAACAAGAAATGTTACATCCTTTAGGCTGTTTTCAAAGTCGGTGTTTTTATGTTCCAGGAACCTTTAAGTGGGAAATTGCCTTAAGGCCGAATTGTTAATTCTTTAGTTATTGCCTTCCAGTGATCAGCAACCCACACAAAGCCCGTTAACTCCGTTTGTACTTAATAGAGGACTTTTTTTCTGTAGATCCTGCTTATTATTTAACTGTTGCCTGACAGATCCATGTTTTCCTATGATTGCATTCAGAGATATAACAATTGTGATAATAGATTTATTTCTTTACACTCCAGTGTCATTTTCACTATAAGCCACAGTGATATGGGGGATTTTGATATGGGTGATTTGGCTCCCCACATAGGGCGCCATTCTATCATGGAGTGGAACTGGATCCCCCAAAAAAGTTCACATTAACAGTACCAAACAAGTTTGTTTTGCTTATACCCCTGTCACACTATGGTGTTTCTGCCTTTTATTTCGACTGTATAGGAAAACATGAGTACACTGGGAAAATTACACTCTTACACTTTTTAATGTATTTTCACACTGCACAGTTTGATCAGTTGGATGAAATATAGATGGATGGCTGGATAGACCCATTGTAACATCATTCAGTCTCACACTGCATTATGCAGACATATTACTTCACTTTGCTGCAGAATATCAATGTCAGAATGATGGTCTGTTCTGTTTCTACCCAAAATGCGTTTTTTCCAGCCCCATACTCACCACTCGAAGCACTTCACACTAGATCCACATTAATTTAATCACGCTCACAAACATCCATACATCAATCGGTAGGCGACCTCGAGGTAGGTACCTTGCCCAGGTGTCCAGGGACACGAGTTACTTGATATAGAACCAGCCCCTTTCAGATTGCAAGATGACTACTTTTCCCACTGAGCCACAGTACCCCAGTCAGGATGATTGTGTTCCCAGTCAGAGATACAACAAGAGCTAAATATTAACATAAATACAACAAATACAGATACATAGCATATATATTTATGTTAAACAAGTACTCATGCACACAAATAAATTAATAAACCAAAAAATATCAAAGTTTTAATACCTAATTTTTTAGCTGCTGCATTTCTTCTCTGTGGGTGTAATTATGTGGGTCTCCCTTCATCTATGTGTACTGTATGAACTCTGTACGTGAGTTGTAACCTCTCCTTACCTGTGAACAACGTCTTGTCCACTCCTGCTGGCTTCTGCTCTTACTGCTTCTGCGCTTTCTATTGTAGCAATAAAGATTTATTTTGAATATGGGGAAAGCCACAATGAGCACCATTTCTACACAGAAATTAAAGAGGTTTGTGTTTATTCTCGCTGTAAACTAACCAACAAGGGATGCAACAGAGGTAACAATAGTATTCTTGTTTACTACCTCAACATGATATACTGGCATGTATTAACGAGTCATCATTCAGCAAACATTATGTGCAATAGCATTACTCAACTTACGCGGTTTATTTGGAAAAAAAATTGTTAGAGTTTTTTTCTGCCTTCTTCACAGTGTGTGACCGCTCAGCGGCAGCACCTCTCCCATCCACGCAGTTCGCTTATGGTGCATTTAAAAATGGCTCGGAAAAAGCGAATGTAAATAGCGAATTAAACAGTTATAGTGGCTGAGAAAAGTGTGGGTGGGGGGGGGGCAAAGGGCAGAGTATTATACATAGGTCTTTTTTCCAATTCTTTCTTTTTTAACCATGTTTTATAGTCAACATAGTTCCAATTTATTTGAAGAAACAGTTGCAGACCTAAAAGACACTTGTGACAGTGAGTTGAGTTCATCTTTGGTCGGTTGATGTATCATTGTGGGAAAAGAAAAACAAATTTTCCATCCAATTAAACAAAGTGCTTTAGGTGATCATTGTAGCAGAGCCATGTCATCTCTCTGTTTTGACATCGTTGCAAATAAGATACTTCTCCCAGATACCATGCTGCCGAGTGTTTTGGTCTGATTTGATTTTTAAACACGTTCCCTGCCAGCACAAAGCCACTTGTCAGCAGTGCTGGAGGCCATTCATGATGCACTTGTTTAGTGTCAAATATTGAGGAGCTTTGTTCTGCAGAGCTTATGATCCAAGCGCAAACCTCCACCCCCAGCCACCCCAGGTTATTTCCTAATCAGACGCATGCCTCCTACACTTCTATTTCATCACATGCTGATATCCTGCTCTCGACTGAAACGAGGCATGTGGATGCTTATCTGTCAGCCCCCGTGCTCTAAATGAAGGACCAAAAGCAATCTCCTCTCCTCCTGCTGTCCTGAGCGGCGGCCTCACCTCGACCCCGGATCATTCTAATTTCCTTGGCTCGGGGTCTGCCGAGCTTTGTCATAAGCTTTAAGTGCACTTCTTTGAAAAGCTCATAATCGCAAGGTTCGCTGAAGCAGCAAATGGTCCTAGCAGACCTGCAACTGGAAAAAGGGAATACAGAAGTAAAAGTGTGCCTCATCCCTATTTGACTCAAGCTTTGGGATTTCTTAGATAAGTTGGACATATGGGAAGAAGCTACTTCACCTTGGAGAAGTTTAAACTTTGATTTGGTCAAAACAGGAGCAGGTACAAAAGGATGCGCCTCTCTGTGTTGGGTCAGTTAGCCATAGCTGCCTGTTAATCATAGACATACAGACACTATGAATAATTTTACCACATAATTTTTTTTTTCTTTATCTCTGGTTATGCCAAGTATTGTACTGTGTATGTTCGTGTGTGTGGTTGGTGTATGAATGTTATGTCTGTATGTACTAGCATGTACTGTATACAAGGAGTAAAGTTGAAGCAAAGATTACCTGGAGCATAGTGTGGGGGTTGTCACAGTCACCAAGAGTGGGGGGTGGAACAGACACAGCTTCAACCTCAGGGGGAACAAGAGCTTTTGCTCTTTTAGAGCAGTGGTCTCCAACTCATATCCTTGAGAACCGGTGTCCTGCAACTTTAGATGTGGTCCGTTTCCCTACACACCTTAATCAGATGGCTAAACCGTCTCCCTAGGATGCAGTCAATCTCCATAGAGCTCTGCTAATCAGCCAATGTTTGAGTTTGATGTGTTGAAGCAGAGACACATCTAAAACTTACAGGACAACCAGATCTCTTGGGCTGGAGTTTGAGACCACTGCTTCAGAGTTTAAACGCATAAAATGTAGAGACGTACATTTTGGTCTGATATTCCTGCTAGTAGTTGGCTCCACAGCAACTAGAAAATCCCGCTGAAACTAGAACTATTTGTACACGGGTCGTCCATGGGGACTTGTCATTTAAATGCAGCAGACCAACAAAAACCTTTCAAATCAATGAAATTTAAATTTTAACCCTCATTTTTAGTGAAATCATTAGTTTTTCTGAAATAGATCAGGAACCTGTAATGTATCATATATTTCACAACGGGTGGATGGATGTATCAACGTACAAAGTGAAATAAAAGTTCAACAAGTATAATGATTTTAAAGGTCTTTGTTGGAAATTAGAAAAGTTCTCGACTTTTCCCTACAAGCAGGTGTGTGCACGGTCGTGATTGAAAAAGAGAATCTCAAACAACTGTCTCAGACCCAAGCATGAATAGCTCTTGGCCAAAATCTCTCGCATACCTGTAGAGAGAAGGGAGAACTGTTTAAACACCCAAACTAATAAAAGGTTCTTGTTGTTGGCTCGAAATGACCGTTAAAGTAAAATTGATCTCCTGAATTTCCAGTCAGAATTCCAACAGGTTTGAAGAATTCAAACCAAAAACAACTGGATTTGTCATTGCACAGGAAGCTTTGACCTCCGATGAGGACTAATCCTCCCCATTCCCTTTAACAAGTCATCCCTACACAATGCAAGCAAGGGATTGTGTCTGACTGTGTACTTAAGTAATGAAGGTAAATGGGGGTTTGGACTTTTCTCTCCATCTCTGTATTCGCATACACTTCTTAAGGCTTTTGTGACCCTGCTGTGCTCCTATACAATGCACCACAAACAAAGATGCTATCAAGTCACTACCCGAGACACCCCAGATAGTGTCTCTGCAGGCTTTGATCTTATCCTCCCCGCCAATGATTCTGACTTGAATGGTAGAACAAGAAGGCCAAAGGTAAGCTCACACCTGAGGGCTCAGAGTAACAGTTCCTTGGCTTACAAATAGCCCGAAAAGCCGCTCTAAAATCTCTTCATTATGTTTGGTCCTGTGCAAATGTTGAGGTATTTCTTGCAAACCTGGATAAAATTCTGTTCTCACTGATCCGTTTCTTGGTTGTGTCATGTTGCTAATTTATCTAAAGTAAGATGTGGACCTAAGCCCTCATCATGAGGGCATCTCCCAGCCCTGAGCACTGCAAATACTGGCTTTAGGTGTTACTTCCCAGCAAGTTGAGGCAATCAGATGCATCAAAATGTTTCCGAGTACAATCCCCAAAGACCTTATTTTAATGTGCAGAAGAGTGCGAGGAGTGTGAGGCTGAGCTGCACTAGTACAGCCTGGGGCCAACTTCCAGAACTTTTACATGTGGGAAAAGGTAGAACAAAAATGCATTGTTATTTTCATGGTCAGTTCTCTGAGGAAGGGACAGCTCTCTGAGGAGAGAGTGCTCGTTTGTCCTTTGTTTGCTTCGCCATACAGACTTCATATACTTGTACTAATGGATGCCACCTGCAAGCTGCTGCGACATGTGAAACCTTATTATGGAGGTTTGGTTCAATGAACAGCATGCTGGTTTTGTGATGTGTTTTGATGAGGTTTAGATGGTGCAGAAGTGGGGGTTTTTAATTTCATTATATTTTGCTACTGGAAAATGACATTTGAACTTTCTGAAAAGGAAATAAAGGAAAATATCCCTGTGACGGAGAAATAACCGTTGTCTTTCGGGTCAATAACTCTTTTCGCCGCAGCGTTTTGCCACCTTTCCAATTCCATCTCAGTATTCTGTCTCTAGAAGCTCGCTGTCTGGATCTTACAACACTGGGAATAGTGAACGGGATTGTCAGGTGCTGTAATACATAAATTCAATCTTACTTGATGCAGTTCAGAACTACTTTATATCATTTGGCAATTGTTGTTTTGAATAGTTATGAGTAAATAAAGATCATGTGTGGGGCTCCTCAAGGCTCTGCTTTTAGCCCAAATTAATTATATGGTCATCCTAGCTCCTATTATGGAACACTGTGGGGCAACGGTGGCTCAATGGGTAGAGTAGTCATCTCGATATCGGAATGTTGTGGGTTTGATTATAGCCCACGACCTGGGGCCATGGGCAAGGCACTTAACCCCAAGTTTCCTAACAATCGGTGTGTGCGTGTGGGTGAATGTGGCTATGGTGAAAAGCGCTTTGAGTGGTCAGTATGACTGGAAAAGCGCTATATAAGTTCACTACAGCATCTCTCACCGTGTTATGCTGGTGACACATAAAAAT
Organism: Fundulus diaphanus; assembly: GCA_037039145.1. NCBI lineage: Eukaryota > Metazoa > Chordata > Actinopteri > Cyprinodontiformes > Fundulidae > Fundulus > Fundulus diaphanus. The sequence continues at coordinate 45,956,146 of CM073134.1, forward strand.
ACAAGTTACTGTAGTCACTTGATGGCAGTATGTGCTACCAAGAATGGCATAACTGGTTACTAGGTTTAGAGGATGGTTACTTCATCACTCGGACAAGTTTTTTTTGGATAGGATTGTTCCCCTTCATAAGAGAATTCATCATTTACTCATTCTAGCTTTCTCTGACTTTGAAATGTATCTAATGATCTAAAAACATCAAACTCTGACAAAACGGGCTGCATGGTGGTGCAATGATTAGCACTGTTGCTTTTCTGCATGGACTTTTTAGTTTTGTTCGGTGCAAAGGTGGGTAGTCCTTCCTCCCACAGTCCAAAACGTTAATGTTAATTTGAGTATCCCACCCCCATGCGATCCTGCATGGATTGAAAGATATAGAAAATAGATAGATGGGAAAAAAAAGAAAAGTATGGATGGGGGGGGGGTACTGTTTTATAATGGCACAGTAAGCTTGTCCTGCCTTGTCTTGATCTCAGCTCTGCTCCAACATGATGCCTGCCGGTGGTGTGCTCCTATACAAGGACACATGTTCAGACATTATGTTGACCCTCAGCTGATAAGCGGCCCTGCTGCAGAGGTACAAACGGTTGCTGTTTACAACCTGGGGTTATCTAGCGACTCCTTAACGGCTGCTATTGAGCTGCTGCTCACCAGCTGCTGTTTGGCTGTCTCTCAACACGCATCAGAAAGAAAAATGAAAACCACAGCAACACTTGCAAACTTATGCTTTAAATGGTAGCAAAAAGCACGGAGCAGCATGTTTTTTTTCTATTTTTGCTGTGAAGCTTCTGCCAAGTGTCTGCACCGGTGGATGGAGTTGATTATTCCAGACTGCCAGGACAGAGGAATTTTAGAGAAAAAAAACAAGATTGGGCCGAATAACTCTGAATTATGTCTTTTGTATTTTTCTGTGCAACATTCCAACTTTGAAATAAATGCAGTTCTTCTTAGCATAAAACCATGTTACCTTTTTCAGTACAAGGGATTTCAAAGAAGTTATAACCATCCTGCTTAGTTGCCAATCGAAAAGGCTAGCACTGACTGATAGAGTTATGTGTGTGCAGTATACGATGTGTATGAATAACTCCCCAAAGCAGCTCTGGCACTAAATCGCCCATCTCTTCATGTTCATGTGTCTCCATAATAAAGAGAACATGTAGGAATAGCAGCTGCAACAGTAAATGCGACTGCTCAGCTGTCCAATTGGAAATCAGTGTGACCTCAGAAAGACACTAATGCTTTAAAGAAACATCCTGTTAGAGTAACGTAAAGGCTGCAAAAGCAAGACTGGGGGATGTACCCCTGAAGTTTGTACCTCGGAGCTGCACCTCAAGCAGTAATTACTGCTTGAGGTGCAGCTCCGACGGGAAGTCTAAGCACAGAATGTCTAATTTTGTCCACATTCAAATATCAGTGTTACTCTTGCCTTTTTTGTTTCTAATTTTATCAGCTATAATTGCATGTTTTCTCACAAATGTAAATTGTTATTTAAGAAGTTTAATATTGTTTTCTGTGACGTTATAGTAAAGGGGAAAAGTATTTACACTTTTGCTTTACTCTATAATATTATTTGCAGTTTCCATTTATCTACGCTATATTTATAGGCTACCAATGGAGTACTTAATTGTTATCTACAGAAATAGGAATGGGGTCCTTTGTAGGTAAATACAGATAACTTGCAAGGTACTAATGGTATCCAAAGGGTACCTAGATTGTACCTCCAAAGTAACCATGGGGCTGCTCAGTGGTACAGTTGGTATCACTGTTGCCTTGCAGCAAGTAGGTCCTGTGCTCAAATTGGTCTTGGGTCTTTCTGCATGGAGTTTGCATATTCTCTATGTGCATGCATCGATTCTCTCTAGGTACCCCGGCTTCCTCTCAAAGTCCAAAAACATGACTGATGGCTTCATTGATATCTCTAAATTGCTCCTAATTGTATGTGTGGGCATGGTCTTTTGTGCCATGCCTCTTGGTCAATGACTACTGGAGGTAGGCAGCAGCGCCCACCCCAACCCTGCACAGAGAAGTGAGTGCAGACATTGGATGGATAGCAGTAGAAGATGGCACCACTACTACTTTAACACTGTAACATCCAGTTTTCCTATATCTGACAGCTGCATTGGCCTGTCTGCAGCTGGAATTGTGAAGGTGTTCAACCGCTTAGTTTTGTAAGTGCAACTTGTTGATTTGTTTTAAGTAGCTTCGCTATAAATCAGCATAGTGGAAAACAGACTTGTATACAAAAACCAAAGACCTTATGTTGATGACAAATCTTGATTGTTTGTCCCTGAAACATAGTTTGAATGGTTCTGAAATGGCTAGGAAATGAAACCTTTAAATTCAGATCAATCTTGATGCAGTTTCCTGTTTGAGCATAAAAACATTAAACCAGTAGCAGCTCCCATGATTCTAGCAGTGCATGTCACAAATATCGTCGTTTAAGCAAATAAAAGTCGAGAAGAAAATAATGATTCCAGCAGGAGTAATTTACCATATGTCTGGTCTGGAAAATGTAGGCCTCCCTTGACTAGCTAAGGTTTATATGGTGTAATGTATCTCAAATGTCTGAAGCTTTTATGAAACACCTAGGACAAGAGATGCATGGAAGCTCCCTCAACCAGGCCAGCAAAGTGCAGCCTGTTACGTCATTGCCACTGAAAGAACCCTGAAAGTATCAGTTTAGAAAATATTTCTTGTGGACTGCTTTTCTTTAGATATGTCTTCTTTGTAATTAGAAAGAATCTGTTAAGGAGTTGACCCCGCTTATCCCCTTTGATCTACAGATTGAAACTTAAGCTGCAGTGTCAGCCTGACCGAAAGATGTGTTTGCAGGACAGTTCTGGAAAGCTCATCCTAGAAACCTCATTGCCTTCTAAAAGTCGTGGACTCAAACTAATTAGCTGAGAGCAGCTTCAGCGTCTTTTGGCCTCCACCACAGTCTCAGCAGTCTGTAATTCCTTTGCCTTGTTTTGGATCACATAAATCTCCTATCTCTGAGAAGAGGAGGTCAAATATATGTTGATTCCTGCTGTAGCAGAAGTTGTCAAGCAGAGGTGAAAAATCTTTCCCAATGTGCTCTCAAGGATGATATTTCAGATTTTTAAAGGAAGCGGCGGATGCAGAGTAATGACTCACCCAGCCAGGTTTTGTCCCGTTAATGTCAGTAAGTAGCGCTGAGGATTGTTTCTGTGCTGGAAAGGCCTTACAAGCTCATTCAACCATACACATTCTCTTGAAGAGACATATTTCCATACGCTGTAAAAAAAAAAAAGAGAGACATACGCTTACTTTTTCTCACTGTCTGACCATAAATCAGACTGACCCTTGTTTTGGGTCAGTAATGATTGCCAAAATTATCTCTATTTGCTAAATGCCAGAATGATGAGAGATTTTTGGGGGGGAATTTCTTTTAAACTCTCTTTAAATTCAGAAGTTTGCATCCATTTCTTTATTACTTCTGCTGAAGTAGAAGTATTAACCCAAACCTTTTACTCAAGTAAAAGTATAAAAGTACCAGTTTCAAAACTACTTAAAATAGAAAAGTACTATAATGGTATATTATGTTAATGTCGAAATATCTTGGTATAGGCTGTTTCGCCCACATATATGTCTATTGAAAATAAACCATTCAGTACAATGCAAAAATATTAAAGTACCATATAGGTGCAATGCTAAACATCAATATGGGTTTCATGGAGAGGACAATCTGGTGTCTGTATTGTATTGCTGCAAAAAGTCAAACTTCAGAGACAGATTATCATCTTGCTTGTTATTATTGGAATGGACTTCCAAGGTTAGCTGCAGGAATTGATGAGGGCAACAGATGTCAGATAAAACTGGGCATGAAAATGAGTGAATTACCCTCATATAAACATTACCCTTGTATGGTTGTCTGTGTATAGTAGAGACTGTTGTCAAAATGAATGATTAATCCAAGAAGTTAATCAAAAAATGACATAATAATAATAATAATAATAATAATAATAATAATAATAATAATAATAATAATAATAATAGAAAAATAACTAAATCCCAAAAATGCTATGTTCTTCTTCTACATTTTCTTTTTCTTCTTAAGATTTTTTATTGTGCGTTTGGCAAACAACTTCGTGCAATACTGCCTCCAACCACAATCAAATTCACTCTGTCTGGGTGGCATTATTTATCTGATTAGTTGTTGTTGTTTTTTGCCAGAACAAAAACAAGCTGACATAAAATGGAAGAATATTTTCAAAATGTAAGGAGTAGAAAGTACAAATAATTGATAACAAATAAAACAAAAGGAGTAGAAGTAAAAACTTGGCAAAAAAATTATTACTTTGGTAAAGTATAAATAACCAAAATTCCTACTTAATTAAGGTAACAAAGTATTTTGTACTCAGTTACTTGACACCTCTGGTGAAAAGATGGATTGATCAAGTCTGAGGGACAATATTTGTTTCAGGGTTGACTAGAGTGGCTTTGAAAGACTGCTGCTTTCATGAAACAATGAGATTATATTTTTAGCATCCGCTCTGAACAAGGGTATATCCTTTTCCCTGTGGCACCTGAGAAGTGGGAGTTTTGGACAGAAAGAGTCTCATGCAGGAAGTGACTTGTTAGAAAAGTATAGAAACCATTTTTTGTGTCTTTCCTCCCAGAAAAATCTGCTCAGGCTTCAAAACATTGTTGAAATGACATGCATGTTCAGATGTAATTTCCTCGTTAGGAGAATGAAACCAAGACTGCATTCATTGGTAGAATACCTTAATAACAAGGGTCTTTGTAGATTTTTCAACTTGCTGTGAAGCTTCAGAGTTTTTGGCTGAAGTAATGCTCCAGTGGTGGACAGTCTGCTGACTTAGTTTAAGTCTGTGGATAAAAAGGGACCTATGTCCCGGGACACATTACAAAGATTAAGGAGGTATGAAATCCAATTTACACTTTTTTATTTCATCAAAGGTTTTTCAAAATAGGCCGGATCAGATTAGCAGATGAATGGCATCCAGTGCATTGTCTTGCATCAGTATTTGCGCTGCTTGAACTTTCTCTGATTTTCTTTCTTCAGTTTACAACCACACCATTCAGTATATTTTATTGTGTGTTTATGGGATAGACTAACAAGAAGAAGTGCATTATTGTGAAGTGGGACAAACATAAAATAAAGCTTTCAAATATTTGACAAAAAAACTGAATCTGAAAAGTGTGGCACACATTCAGATTAAGCCCATTTACTCTGACTGCCCTAAATAAAATCTAGTCAAACTAATTGCCTTCAAAGACCTAGTTCAAGCAGTGTTTTCCTTCACACTTTGAGACAGGCACTTGAAAAGCAGACGTAGCTTAGAAGCTTGAGCATTAACTTTGGAGTATTTACACGTTCAGAATTTTTCAAAATGTTTTAGACATTTAAACATACCAGTTTCAAAATCATAAACACAGCATTTTGATAATTTCAGGAGCATCTTCTGTGACAAACGATTGTTTTCAGCTTAATCTAATGTGAACTGAATTAATCTTTTTTAGCAGTCCTGCTCACAATACATGCGCGCACCCCCACCGATAAGGGGGTACAAACTGGGCCAGGAGAACGGGGGACCCTGAACTAAGACTCCGACCATTACGTGATAGGCAGGAATAATTTTCAAAACTGTTATGATACATGTGACAAATGTTGAGTTAATAAAACCTTTATATATGATGTATTTATATTATATTATATTATATATGTAGAATGTTTTTTCTAAATCGGGAGAGAGAGAGAGAGAGAGAGATACAAGTTTTAGAAAATCTCTGTCAAAAATCTTCTTTTGCATTCTCTTTGCCTCACTTTTCACGCTTAGAGCAAAGACCTCACCGATGTTGCTACTTTCAACCTCAGGGGATGGTGAACGTCAGTTCTGGAATTCCTCAAGAAAGATGATTTTTTGGTAAGATCCTGCTCACAAAAAAGTGACAGACACGGCTACTGAAAGCATTTTGGCCAGTTTTCGGGCCAGTTTCTTTGGAAACGTCAAAGCTAAGACCACATGTTAATCCCCAAATGCAGACAGAGTGTCCTACTGCTCAACTATTTTCATATCGCTAGCTTTCATAATGCATAAATCTTAAATCTAAAAAAGAAATAGCTCAGGCCTACAACCTTTCCATCTTGATATTCTTTGCATATAATGCCTGATTTCAATTGATGTATGATTGATTGTCATTTCTGCCCATACCCAAAAAGTCACCTCAGCCCCCAACCCCCCAACCCCCCCTCCCGATTGTAAAACGCAGCTGTAGTCTTTTTTGACATCTTGAGGACAACCCTAGGGCATTGTTAGCGCCTGGCTCTGTCCTCACCTTATTGTCAGCGCTTCTCACTCCCCAACAATGGGTTCTCCGCAGCACCTGTACATGCAAACAGACATCAACACATGACACCATGTACTGCAATCGCGCTGCCACCTGTGCATTTAGACACACAAACCTGCACATCACGGTAATTACAGCTACAGACTCAGGTTGCAGAATATCGTGCATCTGAGTCCAGGTGGAGTTTAATGTTTGCTCCAACGTTTCTGTAACGACCCCCAGCCCCCCACACTCACAAGCACGTGTGCGTTTCAAATTGTTTTGGATTTTGCAGTCTCTAAAATATGCATTTTCACACACCCCGACGACAACCAAAGCTCTCGGCTGCCCGGAGTGCAACATTGCACAAACAATCCACAGGTCAAAGGTCTGTTATTCCATCGAGACAGCCAGCTGAGCGTCCTGCAAATGAGACAGACTGTGTCCGAGCATGTGTGCAAGTCTGCTACCTCGGAGCCAAGCCTCAGCAGCGCAGTGTATTTTTGCACATTAGTGGTACTGGCTTTACCCTGTTCTTGCACTGCAGCTACAGTTTGTATATGCTAAAGCACTTTTTCAAGTAACCCAGTCCATGGCTTCTCATTTAGGCATTAGTATGTTTATTCACTCAGGACCCAGAGGCCACAGGGAGAGTAGGAAAATGACATTAAGCTACAGGGATCACCTTTCACCTCTGTCTTGACTCTCCTAAACAGTGCCGCTGGCTTTGGGAGCTCCACAACATCGAAATCCAATCGCAAGGCCGTTGTTTTGGGGACAATGGCTGCTGGTTAAGCGTGGGGCCAAGAAGTGTACTGTATCTTACACATGTCCCACAGGGTTATTGTTCTATGGCTCAAAGACTCCTTTACAAAATGACCTTGAACATGTAGAACATCAGAAGCCCTTGCAAACGGCATAAATCTCCCCCCCAAAAGACAAATGTATTGCAATAATTAAAGATTTGCAGGAGAAAGAAGCAGAGGGAGGAAAACCGGTCTGTTGTATGTTTCCTAGCAGCCTAAGACAATATCCACATAGCAAGAGATATCTCAGGGTAACCTAAGACCTTTAAACTTCTCCACACCTGTCTGGTGTCTTCCTTCATCTTTGCCACTCTGTTTATTCACTAGTGCTCTATAACAAACCCCTCTATATATTTTTCTCCAGCCAGCCCTAGCTTTTTTTGTTCTTTTTAATCGAAATAATATATTTGGGTCTTGAAAACGTAGTGTATGACTTCAGCCTGTTTTTTTACCACTTTGGTATCTGGTGGTGGGACGCCCCAAAATGCTGTCTTCAAGCCACAAAACAGCCAAGGATAACAGCAGCGCAGCTTCAAACAAAGCTTGTCAAAACAGCTTTACGCTGTCCAATTTCATCGTCTTGATCCACAGGAATACCTAAACAGAGGCAGAGGAATGCCTCCTATATGTCTTTGCTGCTCTTCGTCACATCAGACCGCTCGGCTTCAGCAAACAGAACAAAGTCCTGTTTATTTGCTCTGAAAATAATCAGCCCTGTGGCTGCTTTTTGATGCTTCGTGACATAATTTCTGCAATGATGATGTGTCCATGGGATGTATTTTTAGGGAAATCGAACAGGTTTTTCTATGGTTTTATTAACCGCTGGGCGCTCGCTGTTTTCTTTAAAAAGGGCAGACATAGTTTAAATGGAAAATCCTGAAAGAGGTAGATTTCATAAAGATGTTCTTATGTGCACAGATTACATGTGCCAAATTACGTGTTCAATAATTTATTTATTTTTTGCCTTTTTCTTGTGTTTTTCTTGTCTTCTTTCCTACGTGTCTATTCTGTCATCCAGCCTTTAATGGGTTTCAGTCGTAGACTGTCATTCTTTATCCAGTTTGAACCGTATTTCTTGTTTCTGACCCCGGCTAATTCAACACATATAAGCTGGCCTTTTTGCTATGCAGCTGTGCAACATGAGTGGGTTCAAAGGTTCTGCCAAATTTCAATTTCCTCCACCTTTTCCTTGGGTTCGTGAAGCTTACAGATTCTCTCTAGAACTGCAGCCGCTGAATTTGAACATATTTAATTTGACCGTGGTGTCCTACTGTGTGCCGGTCAGTTAGGACCGTTTCTCGGCCTTCTTTGGCTTATCCTTTATGATCATCTGAACAAAGTGAAGTCACAAGGAAGACTAAAAGAACTTTCCAGATTTATTACAACCCCATTGTTCTCTTCATCTTCAAAGCCTGTCTGCCTAAACAAATGACTGAACAAGGTTCACACAGACCACAAATAACGGAGCTATTACCTCATTACATTCATTGAATTATAAGGGTTCTTAGAGTCAGTTTGGTGTGTTGTGGCAGAAAGATCAGTTTTTTAGCTTCAGCTCACAGTAAGAGGACATCTTTAGCAACCTGCCACGGTCTTTTAACTTGCTCTCTATACTTCGTTTCTTGTGACTCCAGTGCAGAGGTTATCCGCTGGAGCTGAGTAAACAAAAGAAAGCTACGGCTTGGTCAAGCATTCAGGTCAAGGACCTAAAGAGCCACAAGAGATTTGGCACCCCCTGGGTCATTAATAATTAATGAAACCTGATGCTTGGACAGAATGCCATGACTAAACATGTAACGAGCAAATGGCGTAAAACGTGACTGGCCAGGAAGGGAAGGGCCTGGGGAGAGGAAGGGAGGTGAAGTGGGTATTGATAAGGCTCTGGATCAAACCCTGGCCACAAACTGTGCTTTCACTGTATGCTTCAGAGGCCCCAGACATAACAATGTGCACAAGGCAGTGATATTCTGATCTCTGGAGAGAGAGTTGGGTCTTTTTTCTTCATACGTGACAAAGCAGTGAGTTGGAAAAGGGGGGGGGGGGGGGGGGACTTGGTTTTTCCAAGTTGGAGAGAGGAGAAGCAGTCAGGGGAATGAAAGACTGTATCGAAGCCCAGCCTTTTCCCATGAAATCGTGCAGTTCTCAGCCCCACTGTCCAACAAAACATGTTCTTGCCCTAGAGGTACTATCATGGAGAGACCTCCATTACGAGCTCAGCCTGATGAAAGAGTAGCTAAGGGGGGCTTAGCAGGTTTGGCTTTTAACCCTCCCCCCACTGGGTCAGATATGAAAACAGATAGTTCTGCACGATATTATATAGCAAGTGGTTTTTAAGCGGGTGTGTTTGAACAATGAAATGCAATCCCTGTCTCCTTCTCACCAGTTTTCAAATTATCCCTGGTGATCAACAGCCTTTTGTGCTAACTCCAAACTGTATTCATATAAATAGTCTCTCACGTTTAATAGGTAAACTATATACTCAGAAAAATGTCCTGCACTATTAAACATGATGAGGCTGAAAATGCTCTGTCCCACTTGAAACTACAACAGAAAGCAGTTTCTCTGTTGGAATGTTGCCTGATGCCCTTGGTTTGTTTGCAGACGTCCTCTGATGACTGCGACCCCCACGAAGGCATCCACGAGGGGAGAGAGGGAAAGTACCGCTTGCAGGTGACCCAGTTTGTCCAGAGGCTGGAGTACTGGCACAAAGACTTGAAAAACACCTTGGTCACCTCGATTACAGTGGTTCCAGTCAATGATCGCACCGTGGCGTATCTCGGGACAGCAGACGGGCGACACATACAGGTAAGGAGGTCAATACCAGGCACCTGATTTGCCTGTAAAATGCTGTCTGATTGGTCAAAGCAAAGCAAAGTTTGTAATTTTCTTTATATAAAATTGTGTCAGGTGTCAGCATGTGAGGGATGGAAACAAAGCAGTCAGTTTTTAGTGTCCCTGTAAAGGCCTCATTTGGTAGAAACTCCTGGCCAAATACATAATTGTTTATATGCGAGGCCCTGTTTACACAGCATTGATCTGCTGAAAACAGAATTGGTTTTCCATTCCTGTTATCACATGTATATTACAAGGTTTTAAATATGATTTAAACGTTTTGCAGACAAACAGCAGAAGCACGACAAACCTTTTCCCTTTTCAACAGAAAATGCCTTTAGTTGATACTTCTTGGTCATGATGAGAAACTTTAGGCCTACACGAGAACAAAATAATACAATATATATGAAGGATATGTTGGTTTTTTTTGTTTAATTTGTCAAATTCTTAGATGGTTGTTATGGCAAAAAAAAAGCATTCCTGATGCCTTCTTGTGTTTCACAAACAGAAAGAGAGCTGATTCAGTTGCAAACTGTGTTTTAAACTGTGGTCAATGTGGAAGTGTCCGGATTTAGTCTGAACAGTCGTTTAGTAATCGTGAGTAGTTTCGATTATGGAGGGGGGGGGGGGGGTTGCAGTCCAGTCAGCTAACAGTTAGCTTGTCATTTTTTACAGTGCTTACTAAGAATTTGTGTCATGTCTGTCACTGTTTCTATTTACACTGTGTGCCCAAAAGGCTTCCATATGAACCTTTTGGTCATTGAACATACGTTTGTTTAATGTCGGATCTGTCCACACTGTACAAGACCAACTTCTTGTCTTACTTCAAAATAACCTTTTAAAACATAGTAACGAAATAAAACACAAGAAAAATCTAAGTAAATTTGATGTTAAAATCATTCACAGTCACCAATACTCAGTTTTAAAAGTTTTTCACTGGTGTTTCAAAACTTGGCCAAAAGGTAAGAGCTGCTTTTATTGTATCAGAAAGGGCGTACTTGTCAAATCATAGATTCAGTGATAATGTTTCTGTTTATGCTGGAGAATTAGTTGCCATTCTGTTAGTGTTAATGTGGATAGAATCCAATAAATCTCATTATGTTGTTATTGCCACAGACTCTAGCAGTGCGATTTACAGCAGAAACCTTGATCAAACCCAATCGAGGCACAATTTTTTTAATAGAAATTTTACTGGCGGCGTACAGAATTAAAAGATCAGGAATTTTAGACAGATTTGTGTGTCACATGTAGGAGTTGTAGATAATTAGCTTGCAGATAGGTATGCTAAAGATGCTACAAAGGAATCAGAAATCCCTCTGGCAGTCTCCTATAGCAAAACAGAAATAAAATCTATAGTGAAGGAAGAAAAAGAAATGAAAAGAATTGGCAGGAAGGATGGAATAAAGAGCTGAAAGGGAAACTATTCAAAAATAGTGGGAAAGATGAAGGAAATGTCAAGGAGAAGGAGGGAGGAGGAAATCCTATATTGACTTAGATTTGGTCTTACATATTTGAATTGTAGTTAGAACAGAACAGGAAAGCATGCTACAGGACTTTGTGTGCGTGGTCAGTCACTAGAGATGTGCTCATTGACTGGATAAGGTATCATAAAGAAATAGGCCTACATATTCTTCAGTGTAAGTTTAGTGTTTATCTTGGTTGAATTACTTCCTTTAAATTCTGAACATATCTTATAAAATATTTTCAGCTTTTTACTGGTTCACACTCCAATTCAGAAGGTGGTGGTAATACGCACCAATAGTTGTTTGCCAACTGCCAGTAAACTGGATGAAGAAAAGAAGAAGAACATAGTGGCTCCATCCGAATACCCTTTATTATAGCTCCTTATATCCTGTTCCTTGACCTTCAATGAGGTCAACAGTAAGAACTCTATTATGGGGAGGAAAGGAGCTTCAGACTGCTGTGCCGATTTCGGACAGCCTTTAACTCTGACCTCATTACATGACGGAAACACACATGGATGTGTGTGTCGAGTCCAGTCCAGGCCTACAGCTTTCCGAAAATTAACTACAAAATGCTGCCCTCTGCTTTCCGGACATTTTTGTTCATTTTCGTGAGGTGGGCTGTGCTAGGTCATGTAGCACAAAGGATTGTCGGATTCCTTATAACTCCTTAGCACCAGTAAGGGATATGGCAAGGTTCCTAAGCTAAATTAGCTGTGAGAGGAAGCATACGGGGTCCTTTTCCTACCTCTTTCCTTACTGACTGCACTATTCGGACAGCACTTATCATGACAACCACTGATGCACTTCCGCTTTGGCTAAACAGTCCTTACTCAACAGAGGTATTTGGATGGAGCCAGAGTAAAGCTGCACATTCATTTTTTGGCCTCATAATAATAGCTTAGGTGTATTTCTCCACAGAATCACAAGCTGACAGTAACTGGATAGCACTTTGCAAGACATATATGACTTTGACGAGATATTGTGGTGTTTTAGCATTTTGCGCCTCGAGTGTAAGTTAGTCTGCCGTCTGATCAAACACCTGCTAGAAGTAAATGACGGTGGATTCCTATGTATAAGTACACAGATGTACAACTCCCTGAGAATCTTTCTTTATGATTATAGCAAGACATCGGTTACTCTTAAATTGTTTGATATCTTTACATAACTTGGCACAGTAAATTTGGTTCTTGTTAATCTCAAAATTTCAGTTCATGTAGAGGCCACACTATCTCTCTGAATACTCGCTGGCTGCAGCACACTAATTCAGGTGGTGCATATTCAGAAATAAATATTGCAGTTTGTGATTTAGTTCAATTAACTCACAACATCTTGTTTGCTTTTTGCTTTTTACCCCCTTTATTTCAGCAGTGAAACACAACATGCCAGGGTTGTGGCTGCAGACTGAAGCCCGCTGTTCATGTTGCATTGGTAAAACGCTATTGCAAATGGAATGAATCACAAAAAGTAAACGAACTGAATTACATCCCGTGTTTTTGAAACTCAAGAAATAAAAGATCCGCATGAAAAAAAAAAAATCAACAGAGACATGGAAAAAATCTGTGACAGCTGCAACGAAAGGCAGGCAGGGTAGAGACAGCGGCAGTGGGGTGCGAGGGGGGCTTACAAGCTGAACGGAACGTTAATGGTGAACTGCTTCCCTAACACGTTCCCTTGCACGGCATTTTGCAAGTCCTGTGCAGCTGTTGCTGTGTTTCTCCTTTACAATCAACTACCACTCCACTCCTAAGGCGAGCCGTGCCTGTCGCAGTTGGGCCTTCTCTACCCGATACCCGGAGCCCAATTCCCCACCACCGTCATTACTACCACTAACACACACAAACTCAGACCCAGTTGTAAGAGACGACTTTTAAGCTCAAGCTATAGCAAGGGTCTAAGCTTAACTAAATTAACCTCTTAGTTAGCAGTAGCTCTGTGGTTAACTGAGAGCACGACCACAAAGCCAGCCTACAGACGTTTATTTAGTGGTAGCTCACAACAGACTGACACCCAAAAAGACGTACCAGAGCTTCTGCTATTTCAAGCAATGTCACGCAAGCACACTATTGAGTTATCACTGCACAGCGGGGCAAATTTCAAGTCTCACATTGTAGAATCAACCGGAAAGGCAACAGGAGACGAGCCTTGAGAATGGGAGCAAATGCGGACAACTCAGCTCTAGGGATTACACCCTCATATTAAAACGACAGCAGTAAACACCGTAAAAAAAAAAAACACATCTGAAATGCTCCGCCAAACTGCCGGTTAGGATGAATCTGTCAGTAATACATCCATATGTTTTTTTAAGTGTCCTAGTGATCTCTAGTTCCAAACATCCTCCTGCGTTGTTGTTTTTTACTGCTGCTTTAAAAATCAACTCTTCCAGCAGCAGAACCTCTTGAGGCAAACGGAGACTGAGAGCCGACCACTTCACCTTCCACTCAACCCAAAGTTGAAGCTCTCTTTAAGAGCATCAGAATTAGTTTGTTCAGGCTGGACGATTGTTGAACATGTTGCTACTTTTTCATAGTTTGGTTGTTGTTTACTATATTTCTCAACACCCATTTTTTTACTCCGCACTTCCAAGTTGTTAAGGGGCTTCCTTGCAGCCAGATGGAAACGTATGAGCAATCGTGGCTGCAGTATTTCTTTCACTTTTCTTCTCCTAAATCACTGTGGTATGCGTTTGACCTGGTGACCCTCCGGCCACCTGTTGTCTCCCGCTAAAGCCACGCAAAACGCTAGCTCGTCTACGCCATGGAAGTTCAGATCATTGTTAGCTTGGTCAAAAGAACCTGTCAACTTTTCATGCAATTCAGTTTCCTTGTCAGTCCGAGTGGACAAAGCGAGGTGGAACGTAGGGTAGAGGCAGTGAAAGAAAAGGAACGTTGTTTCCCCCCCAGTGGACTGACTCAGGAAGTGTTCCCTCGACTTCACTCAGCCCACTGTGGGAATAACACAGTGCCAGTGTTTATAGGCCAAACTTCCCCCCCAGCCTCCTTAATACAATAAGCTGTAATTTACACCGCTATTACCTCCAGAGAGATGGCTGTTGTGTGCCCTCGTCCCCTGCGGAAAGCCACCCATTATCCTCGCTGTCACAAAGCTAACGTTGATCATGAGGTTCAAGCAGTGAGTGGGATGATGCTAGAAAACAAGGTGTTTTTTGAGCTGAAGGGACAGAGGGCAAGCTGTGGTTCAGCCAACTGAGTAAAAGTACAATTAAATCTTACTATGCTGAGTGTGTCACGTTTTTACTGGACGCCCGGATGCGTAGTAGGTTTGAACCACTCTTCAGTTTTAGTGCATCCAGTAAGCCATTGCCCAGTGCCATAAATCCCACACATACCACAAGTCCCACCACTGGATTGGCGTTGCAGAAAGCCAGGTGTGTTGCTGTGTGCGTGCTTCCCTAAATGCATGCCTGCATGTGTGCGTGTATGTATGTGCATCTATTATTGTGCGAGCGATTGTGGGTGTGTGTATAATTTAGAAAGGCCTCACGTTACTGGAGTAACCGCATACCCTGTTAATAGCCCTGTTCAGTTTTGTTTGCTCCTAGGCCAAAAGCTGCAGCAAAACCACAAGTGATAAATGCTGTGGTGAAATCCTGGATGTTTGCCACCAATGTATGTGAACGTGGGGATAAGGGTCGATGTTTACCATCTATTAACATACTGAAGGTTGACCACATGTTACTTTTGCCTGGCCGAAACCGACTGATCATCAAAAGTGAAGTTTAGCTAAAGGAAAGTCATGAATTAGTGCAAACATACGCTGTGGCTTGCAAAGGTATTCATACCTGGTGACACAAGCACAGCCTTGACCGCATTTGTGTGAAAGACCAACACAAAGTAGCTCATAATTGTGAAGGAGGAGTAAAATGATGCAGGTTTTGTGCAAATGTATTCAGGCTCCTGGAGTCAGGACTGCTGGAGAACCACTTTTCACATCTAGGGACACGATTGTTTGTCCATCTTTAATCCAAAGTATGCTTGCTTTTTTTGAAAATCATCTTTTTACAGTTATCTTCAAGTTTTAATGCAGATTCTAAATAAAATTTAGGTCCAGACTATTAAATGGGCATTTCTTTCACCCTACACACAGCGTTTGTGCGTCGGTTTTTGTCATTCCCGTTTGCTGTGTTCCCTACAAACAGCAGACAGGAATTTGTATGACTGTCTTTCACCGACAGCTTCCTCTGCATGTCTTCCACAAAAGCCAGATTTGAGGAATGTGCGCCTAATAGTTGTCTACTCTACAGATTTTTCCCACAGAAGTTGTAACGTGACAAAATGTGAAAGGGTGGAGGAGTGTGGATGCATTTTCAAGACTCTGTACATGTTTAGTTTATCCAGCATTGGTTTATACCAGATATAAAGCATCTCTAGGGTGCACATGGATGATCTTAAGCTGTCCTTAAGCTTAAGTGGTCCTCATTTTGCACAAGCTGACTTGTCAAGCATCATTGAGCTTTCAGAAGTCTTAACATTTACAGCAATTTATTTAAAAAAAAATCTACTCTCACACAGAGAGCAGATTTTTCATAAGCTTTACACAGCTTATGAAACAGGGCAAATTAGAGGTTTTTGCCAAGGAGGGATGACACATTGTGGATCGTCTTTCTGCTCCAGCTCCCTGTCAAGGTGCGCTGGCAGAGCGCCACTAGAACTTATCTATGTCCTCTAGCTTTTTTACAAGTTTCATTATACAGACTGCATATGATATGTCCCACTTTTAATATTCTTGGCTTTTATCAGAGTACCTCTGCAACAATGAAAAGGTGGTGAGTGAATAAAATCCCACCATCTGACAGAGTGTCCTGTTCTGACCTCCCTTTTTGGCTTGAATATACAGTGAATAGGGACAGCTAATGTCTTTGCCAGCTATGAGACAAAGACGTTTTACCATGTAAAACGGCTTAGCTTCCGTTTTGGCTTCTTCATCCAATCCGGCTTCAGTTTTGACATTCCTCTTACACATAAAGGTTGACAATTATGAACATTGAGCGCTTCAGTTCTACTAACTCTGTTCTTAGTGAACTTTTGACATTTTTGACATATAATGAACCGATTTTCCCAATGTAACTTTAAAACCAAAACGAAGTGTGGTGGTTGAATAGCTCGATCAAATTATCTTGGGGCAGAAAATTCTGTTGAAAGTCAAAAAAGGGACACAAAAAATTGGCTTTTCTGATTACTGAAAGTGTATTAATGATAAGCAGAGGAATTTCAAGAGGATTTTAAATTGTTCATTTTCTCCCAGGTACTGTTCTCCCGATCGGCCTCTCCCCACGTGAACATCAGCCTCGACTCGAGTCCTGTCTCTGCCAGTGTGGTACTGCCGAGACAGGACTCCACGGGCAGTACTCCCCTTTCAGAGGGAGCAGTGCTGATGGCCACAGGGAACAAGGTAGGAGGGAGGCCACAGATTGATAACATTAGAATCACTGTTTTGGTTTTTTGTTCTGTTCTTTGCCTTATAAAGTAAAAAAGAGAAACACTAGGACAAGTTGCAGGCAGTGTAATCGTATCAAATGCATTCATTGTAACACGATAGTAGTACACTTCCTTCAGTTATGCAGTTTAGCACAAAACCCTAGAAATGAAACTTGGGGTACTTTCTTCTCACCGTGATTGTAACTTTAACAGTTTAAAAGAGTGTTAAAAGATGATAAAAAGCCCAACACCCATTAAATATAGTTTGACATAAAGGCCGAGGCCTGTGGAGAAATGAAGATAGTCATATTCCATTCTTGTCTTAAAATGTTTTTGTCCTTTTTTTTTGTTCTAAATTCTGTTTTCCTCCTAGATCACCAAGATCCCTCTGGTTGGCCCTGGCTGTGATCAGCTGACTACCTGCACGTCTTGCTTGCTGTTATCAAGTGTGACGAAATGTGGCTGGTGTGATGGCCGCTGCACCAGAAGGAACCAGTGTCCCTCCTCCTCCATGTGGGTTCAGGATAGCTGCACACCAGTCATCACCAAGGTATACAACGCTTTAGGGGAGTAGAACAACAGCACCATTGTTGTCATAATTCATCACTAATTATTCTTAACACTGCCCCCGCAAAGAAAACTGAAAAGTTACTTGCCATCTTTCTCTTAGCTCGGTCTGCAGGGAGTTAGTTTTGTATGATCTAAATGGGCTCAGCTCCGATTTTATTCATAACTTCTCTACTCCCCTCTACAATACTGCAGTATAAAACATAATATAGTGCAATCTATTGTGTTACTGGGTCTGTGTGGCTGGTTTTCGCTCTGTCTAACGTGATTGCCCCATCGTGTGTTGCTTCACCGTCTCCAAATAACTACAGAGCAATTCTCCATCCTTACTTTGCTTCATGAAGCAAAAAAGATGAACATTACAGGAATGAGTGAAAGTCCTACTTTATCTGGTGTTATTCATGCCAAGGTTCTTGAAAATGCGCGAATTGTGACAATATTAAAATCATACATACACTTTTTTGACCTGAAAATGGCAATTTTAGCTGATTCCTTTTTCTCTACTTTATAGTATTGAGTATTAAAAAAAAAACATTGAAACATTATGTCGGCCTTCCCAACAGGTAGTCCATAATTTTCTCTCTAAAAATAGAGAAAATTATTACAGAAATTACATTTTAAACACATTTTAGGACCTTATAATTGGACTTAGCGCTGTTAGCAAGGCTAGCATCACAACAGCACCAGGCTCTACAACAGAACCCTGAAATTTTCCAAAATGCTGCCAACATTTCCAAATCAGGCATGTTCCATAACGGACTTAGGTTGACACATAAGGGCAACGCAACTTTGCTACATTCAGTTCAGTCTTCCTGTTATTGGCTCAAAGTTGCACCGTTACCATAGATCGTGGCTCGAATTTCAGCCTTGAACACGGGTCACATTTAATGAAAAACAAAGACTTCTAATGAGACTCAGAGTTGTGCCCTAAACACATGTCACTTGACTTGGTTTGAGACTCAGATCTTATTCCAATCTATATATTATGTAATCAGTAGTAAGAGCAAGCCCACATGACCTACAGACTGTAGCTCTGACAGCACAAGCAGTATTTTACTGTTAAAGCCAGTGACATTTGTTGTTGTTGCCTGTAGAGTCATAATCATGAAGAAAGTGATGTCTTCAACTCAAGAAATGAGTTTAGGTTTCATCAGAATAGAATAATCGTGCCTCTGACATTCTCTTGTGGTTAAGCTAGCTGTATCATTACAAGCACACTTCCAACTTGAAATATCTAAAAGATCGTCCTGTTTTTTTCATTCAACATTCAACATGCAAATTGTTTCACTTCTATTAACATATGCATATTCCGTTGTAATATATAGCAGGGCTTGGAACATGTTTACCGTTTAGACTTGACAGCTAAGATTTTAAAGAAATTAGATAAAAAACTCCCCAACTCAGAGTAGAGAGGGAAAGAAGAATCCAAAGTTTTTATATGATCCAGTATACCGAATGATTGAACAATATTCAAACAGGTATTAAAAGGTATCAACTGCATCTTGACAGAAAAAAAAATGTTTTTCAGTGATATGTCTTTCAATTATTTTTCCTTGGACATAAATGCTTATTTATTTCAGAAGGGATACAAATTACACTTAGCATTTTTGTTGATATAATGACTGTAGCGGCTTTTAGTCATCCTTCATATCCGACCTTTGTGGGGAAGATGGATGTGGGCACTTAAAGCACAGTTCTCTTCTGCACTTCCCTAAGGTGTTCCCCTCCTCCGGGCCAATCAGAGGCTCTACAGCTGTAACGATTTGTGGACGCAACTTTGGTTTCGACAAGACAGAGACCTTCAAAGCCTCAATAGTGAACGTGGAAGTGGCCGGAGCTCCCTGCAAGCTGAGTAGACAGGACCCTGCAAACAGGTGTGTCTGTGTGTCTTTGTGCGTGTTTGGTTCTGTAATCAAACAGCTCTTTAGATTGGTTAAATGTACATTTTTCTGTCACTCTGTGGTGCGTGTACCTGTTCACTCACCGGGTTTAAGGGGTGGGCATTTGAGAGATAAAGGGACCTGCAAGCTGTTGTCCTTTAGGGACATCTATAGCAGGCGGGACTGGAGTGGAAGGAGGAATGTTAAAAAGCATCCAACCCCACACCCACCCGCCCCTGCCTGCTGCATTCAACGTATGACTACCTTAACTGAAAAATTGCTGGGGGGGGGGGGGGACACACTGAATGCACACTTCTCCCTCTTCCAAATCCACTGGGACCTTGTCCCATTCAAGAGCTCCTTTTTACTGCAAACAACTTCATTATAGGAAATTAAAAAAATACGGCCTACATAATTTCACATAAAGATTGAGTCTTTGTGCGTTCCTGCTGGGAACTGCATGATCATTGAATTAGGCTAAATGCTGGGCGCTGTGGTAGGGAATAATGCCTGGTTTGTGTGTTGTTTGTGGGGGTCTGGTGCAGATGGACTGAGATGCAGTGTTCCCCAGTGTTCAGTGGGAACTTTACTCCAGCAGGACACGCGGTGAAGGTCACCAGTGGCCACAAGGTATCCAAATTGGAGGGCTTCAAATTTGTGGTAAGATGTTTTCCCTCCTTTGTTCCTTTTTTTTTTCATTTTTCATTATAATTTGACTGACCTGAATGTAGGAAATGACTCCAAATGAATACCAGAAGCCATTTAACAGTGCTAAAGGAAGACCTATATGTTTTTTGCAAGTTATCATCTTTCAGTATAAAAGCTTTAATGCCTCTTAAACATTTGTGACATTTTGTCACATTAAAAGCAAAACTTTAAAGTAGCTTCTTCTTCGGGATTTCATGTGACAAACCAATAAACCGTAGGGCATAATTTCAAAGATCTTTGCAATCCAAAATCTGAAAAGTGGGGCTTTCGCTTGTATTCAACCCCTTTACTCTGACATCCTTGAATATGTTCCAGCGAAACCACTTTAATTTCATCTCGGTGTAAAGAATACCTTTGCAAGCCACAGCGTATGTTTGCACTAATTCATGACTTTTCTTTTTAGC
This sequence comes from Fundulus diaphanus, assembly GCA_037039145.1. Lineage (NCBI taxonomy): Eukaryota > Metazoa > Chordata > Actinopteri > Cyprinodontiformes > Fundulidae > Fundulus > Fundulus diaphanus. The sequence continues at coordinate 45,976,553 of CM073134.1, forward strand.
TAAACTTCACTTTTGATGATCAGTCGGTTTCAGCCAGGCAAAAGTAACATGTGGTCAACTTTCAGTATGTTAATAGATGGTAATCATACAGTTCTTTAAAAGTCTCAGCATTAGTGAATAAACAACATCATGAAGACCAAGTAACACCTTAGACAGGCGAGGAATAGGGCTGCACATCACCCTGAAAATATCAGCCCACATTGAGTCATGTTGGGGTCAGCAGCATCCTTTGCAGAGGCTTTTGTTCAGCTGGGACCGGGAGGCTGATCAGAGTTGATACAAAAATGGATGGAAGCAAATATAGAGTAATTCTGCAAGAAAACCTGTCGGAAGAACAGACTTGAGATGGGTGTGGAGCTTTACTTTCCAGCAGCCGCAATATAATAAAGCTTCTTTTTTACTTTCAATAAGGCAGTTTATCATATTCACATGAAAAAAGTAGTGAATAAAAAAACAGCCAAATGTCTGCATTAAGGGAAAGAAAACTAAATGTGCTGTTGCCCTCTCTTGTTCTCTGATTTTTTTTTTACATCTAAATAATCCCAGTAAATATATATACTTTTTGAAACTGGCTGAGTGGGTTCAGTTTTACGTTATAATAAATATTAATACAGTACATCCAATTTCAACAAAAACCTTTCTGTGCTCTCTCAGGTCTTGTCTTTTTAGACACTACCATGCAGTGTCTCATCTGTAACCTGGAGGGTTTTTCTTAAACTTCCCAGTGTCTACTTGTACGCTATCTTGTGCAATATCTCTAACTTGTCTAATGGATCTGAGTCCAAAAGAGACCCCAATTAGGTCCAGACCCAGATGACTGTCCCCCTTTTTGGCATTCTGGTTTAGAAAAAAGAAAAAAAAAAACGGTCAAAGTCCAGACTTAAATCCAATTAAGTATCTGTGGCAAAAACCTAAAAATGGATTAAACCATGTATTCTACTCCACCCATATCCTAATTATGCAGCATTTTGTGTTGATCTACGGCATAAACTCCCTGTAAAAGAGAAAATGTTCAAAGTAAAAAAAAAATTCAATGTTTAGCCAGTGCAGTAATGGCTACATCATTGTGTGGGGTTGAAAACTTTCCATTAGTAATGGACGTGACGGATGCAGCACATGACCATTACTGTGTGTCAGTCCAAGGTCTGTTACTTTTTATAGGAAATGCTTCATTTGGCTTGGATGTAATTCCAGACAGCATCTATATAGAAAAGTGTCGCCTCACTAAAACAGCTTTTCATAAAACTGTTTTTCCTACCATCCATCCAGGACCCGGTGATCAGCGACATCTTTCCCACATTTGGTCCAAAGTCTGGAAACACCATGTTGACTATCAGAGGAGCTTTTCTGGACACTGGAAACAAACAAGTGGTGACTGTAGGAGAGGCAAGCTGTAAGATCCAGAGGTCAGCACTGGCTCACCGACTCACTGAATGAAGTGCTGATATTTGACATTCTTTGTGCTTTTTTTCTTGCACACACTTATTTTTCCTTCTTTTTTTTTCTTTACTTTGCTGTATACAGTACTTTTCTTCATTTTTCGCTGCCTTTTCTTAAACTTTTCTTATTACTGGCAGGAGTGATAAAAATGAACAGCATAAATGTAGAAACTTAATACAAAACCTTTGTGCCATTCCACCTGCAGCCTGTCATCCACCATGCTGATCTGTAAGACGCCGCCACACGCTGCTTCCTCGGAGCAGCCGGTGAAGCTGACAGTGGATTCAGTTGAACGTCGCGCGCCTGTGCTGTTCACCTACAACAAAGACCCCATCATCAGCAGCATCCAGCCGTTGCGCTCCTTTGTGAGGTTAGAATCTAGTTCTTTCAAAAGTCGTTCCGGTTTCAGTCCCCAAAGTCTCCACAGTTCAGTTGTTGGCCAGCGCTGAGGTATCTAAATGTTTGTATTTTCATGAATGCAAATTCAAGCTCGTCCATGTTTCATCACCTAACAGAAGGTGCGGGCAAAAACAGAGATTGAGGGGTTTGTTGGATGGTCTGAGACAGATTAATGCTGGAGTTTTACCGCAGTAGGAAGTGAGTGGGAGGTGACAAGTTGCTAACGCGAACAGCAGGTACCTCCCAGTGGGAATCTCCTATGTCTGATGCTAATGCTTATACCCCCCCCCCCCCCCATCTCGCTGTAGTGGAGGCTGCACCGTGTCAGCTCATGGCTTGTACCTCCAATCCGGCCTCCAGCCCCAGATGGTCCTCACCACCAGTCAGCATGCTGCAGTCTTCCATGTGGTGAGTACACCATGACATTTCTCCATCAAAACCAAGCATTCATTCACAGTAGCCTCCATCACCAGTAGGCAGTCACCTAATACATATTAGCCCCTTTTCTTTTAAGACTCAGGATTTAAAGACCCAGGATTTGGTCTCCCAGGGTGAATGAAACTCTGGGGCTTTTAAGAAGGTATTTTTCCACTGCAGCGGGTCATTTATCTAAATCTGCCAAATGACGAATGGGGAAGTTGTGCGGAATACTGCATTTCACCTTCAGTCCAGCGGGTGGCACTAATCAGAAACCAACAACCAAAGGCCGATCATAGCCATATCCTTTTCTCTTTTTTTTCAAACTTTAGTAAGACCTCTGTAGGTAGTGGTTAGTTGGATAGAACCTTTGGAATATTGCACAGTCCCGTTGATTTAAGGTTTTCTTCTTTACTATCCGAAGGTTTTCATCTAAAAACCTCTGCCTGAATGTATCAGTACTCAGCAAAAATGTCCTGCTGTGAAATATGCCTTCTCATGAGTGTCTTTATTTGCTATGGGGAGTATTTTCTTTACCCTTGACTGATGGCTTTCTGTGCAGGAACTGAGTCTAACTGCGCCTTTTCCATATTCAAACTCAATTTGATTAAGAAAAAAGAAAATGTGAGCTAATAAACATTTCACTACCGCAAACACATGACTGGTATCCTCATTATACATTGCACTTGAGAAAGCGTTTAGAAGAAAAAGAATTCCTGACAAAGGAGAACAGCTACAGTTTCAGACACACATGAGAGGACAGGAAATGGAAAATCCACTGTCTGATATGCAGGATCCAGCTGTCACCCATGACTCACGCACAGTAGCAGAACCATTTGGACCCGCTGGCTCCCCTCACCTCCACCAGGCCGTACGCTACGACACACACAATTATGTCTGAAAATCGTCATCTCTGCCTCAGCACAGCTGGTTTTTACAGTGTCAGCCTGGAGCTGTTTCAAATTATCTGACCTAACGTGCTCTGGGCTTTCACCACGCTGCTTTTTTAAGCCTCCAAGATTGATCTCGCTCAATTATAAACGCAATGAAAAGGTGTTTAATGCATGTAAAAGCTCATCCAGTTCACAAGTCAGAGGCAACTGGCCTTAGTTTGGATTATCTCTGTTCCTAAACCCAACATATCTGTTCATGTGAGCCTCATGCAAAATGTAGCTCACAACAACGGTTATGTCTTCCTTGTGCTTTACTTTGTCTTCTCGCAACGAGGGGAAATAAATCTTTATGGAAAAATGCAGACCTCTAACATGCCTTTGGTTACGCCAGTGCTGTGTAAGCAGAGTTTTTATATCACAACTGGAAATGACAGCGAGCAATAATGGTGATCATTACCCTGACCCTAACCACCGCTTACTGGCCGTCTAATGCACTATCTGCGATTAAAATGTCTCCATGCAAAGGTTTTATAGCTGCTGCTGCTGCCGCTCCACATTTTACTCTCTTAGAGGGAAAGTACAAAATTAAGCACAAAAAATAGAATATTGTATGTTTTGAGATTCTTTAAGGAAGCGGAACAAAAATCTTAAAGAATACATATGCAAACAGCATTTACTGTAACTTTTTCGGAAGCATTTTTCCACTTATGTTCTGACAACATGTCTGATCTGAGTGTCCTAATTACACATTCTGTCAGGGTACGACTAAGGTTTCCTGTATTTCACGGACCTGGTAGGTGTGCTGCCTGAGGGAGACGGTTCGAGGACAAGCAGTGCCTTGTAATGATGCTATCTGTCATCCTGACGCACACGCCGCTGCAGGTCCAGTCAGGAGATAATAATATGCTCCGTAAACACATGCTTGCAGGACCCAAACTCTCATCAAATGAGAGTTTCTTCCTAAGCCTTTGTGATGGAATATCCCTTTTTATTGCCCTCACACATGCATACACACAAAGAGCCCCCAGCCTCACTGTCTCATATTTCAGTTTCCCTTTCCCTGGTCATTGACCTGTGTTCAGGTCAGTGGTTGATGGGTCTCAGGAGGGCTTAGGCTTCATTACGCACAAACAATGAGGGCAAACTGAAGTTGAAAGCTCTAAAATCAGGTTTATGATCCCAAGAATTCAGATGATCCCTCCCCAGCTGTTGTTATCAATGCATCTTTAATCAATTAATGCCCAGCCTTTCCAGTGGAACTGACAGACAACAGCAGCCACTCACTGCTGGACCCAGAGACTTCTGGGTTGGAATAGACCCATCTGTTTGAGTTGAAGCAAGAGGTTTGAGCAACTCGCTCTGGATAAAAGCTCAACAGAATCAGCCAATGTTGCTCTAAAAACACATGGATAAATTCAGTATTATCATGCTGTGAAAAACTATATTCAGTTTGAATGAGATATAAATAGTAGATCTCTCTGACGTGGCAAATATGTCTAGTTTTTAAATGCTCAAAGTTTGTGTGCAGCTGTTTAAATTCCAGCACATGAACTCAAAGTCTGATCTGGCCCAAGTCATTTAATCATTTATTGGCATCATGTAAAATTTTACCTGTCTAAGGAAAACCAGCTGACTGCTTTCAGTCTTTGCAGTAATCCCTTATCTTAAGCAAGCATGTGGCGACAGTGGAGTGGAACCACTCTTGTTTTAACAGGAAGAAGCCACTAGCAGAACCAGGTTCAGAACCAGCTGCCACTAGTAGAGCTCATAGAGGAAACACGGCACCAGTGACTTAGGAAGTCATTTTTAACATTTCCACTGTACATAAAATGAAACAACCTGAATTTATAATGTTTACTGTTAGTTGCTTTCTAAATTCTGCTTTTAGCATTAGCTTAGGAAAGAGTTTGTTCAATACCCTAACACTTCAAGTGCAGAGCTTCTCTAACTGGACTGAATTCTAGACATCCAAAAAAGCCAAAGGCACAGACAAACCTGATCTTAGACCCTTGAAATTTGCTGTGCTACGTTAGAAGTTTGAAATCCTACCGTACCCCACGACTTTACCGCGAACCCTGGTCATGTGTGACCAGCGTGTTTGTAACATGAGAGGAATTTCACTTTTATCTTATGCTGACCTGTGTACCTTATGTACTAATGTGTTCATTGGGTGAAATTGCACCTGCAACCTTGTGTGACAGAGGTCAGTAAGAAAAGTGGTCTGGTGCTGCAGCACATCCACCCTGATCGTCAGGACCCGGTTCACTTTCAAATAAGATTCAGTTCACTTTCAGGTCAGCAGCAACCTCCTAACAAACCGTGTGTATAACCAACCCTCTGCAGCAGTATTTTATTCTCCATTTAAAATTTGTCATAATTTTGCAGACCAAAAAGGGACATCAAGCAACAGGCCAGGATAAGATGAGTCTGTCACTGCTAATGATTTAGGAAGGGATCATGTCCCAAAGGGCCTCAGCTGTCGCTTGTTACATTCCATCCAGTCAACGGGATGAGTTAGAGCTCAGTCTGGGAAGGGACAGTATGAGGGTCTTATTGTCTTAACCCCTGCAAATAGATATTTCACAAATGGACGTCCCAGAGGCCCCTCTCACTTGAAAATTGGTTAACGTGCTAACCTTATAGCTACCCAGAGTTGTGTTAATAAACCTAAATTGCGGGCTTGCAAGCAGTCTTTCAGAAAGCAGTGCAGGAAGAAGAAAGAACCAATAAACTCTTTAAAATGTCCAGGCATCTCAGCCTGGACCTCTGGCATTAAGGCATAAGAAAATACGTCCATGCTAGCTTGATATCTGTTCCTCGGATCTCTGCTAAAGCCTGGTATTAGCCAGTCTAAGTTTTCCCACAAACATGAAAGAGACTTATGTTACCACCCGTTAGAAAAAAGTTGCCACACTAGCAAAGCCGAAAAAGTCTACATACGTATAGACAGAAAGGAGGAGCGAGCTGAAACTTTCCCCAGTGCCACAGCAGGGATGCCGGGCCTCACTAATACAGATATTTCAGTTTAACAGGAGCACTCACCATAACCAGGCACCTGTCGCCTCGACTCATATATTGGTTGGTTTCGTGTCAAGGTCTTCCCATCTTTTCCCAGAAGACTAAATCCTCCCAGCCAACACCTGAATACCTCATGAATCTCCTTTCCTTTCCCATGCCCCCCACAGCTGGGGGTGGACAGAGAGCAGGAAGGGAAAAACTGAGAATGTGTAACTTTTTCCTCGGGTAAGCTGTCAAGGTATTTCAAAGCTCAGAAGTTACCACCAGACTCCCTGGTTGGGAGTTTTAGGTAGACTTGCTGATGTGCTTCAAATCATTGTCCGGCTTCATTGCTCAAGAGAGCTTAAGGTCACGAGCTGAATACCCGTTTTATTCCTTCAGAATTTGCTGCCGTAGAGCAGAGCTGTTGGTTGTATCAATTACTAGTTGTCCAGGTCCTGAAGTAAGAAAGCAGCCTCAGATCATCACACTGCCATCACCATCTTTAACCCATGATGTCCTCTTTCTGAATTGGTGTGTTGGTGTTAGGTTGATGTTACAGGACACACACCATCCAAAGATTTCCATTTTTTTCACATGAGTCCACAGAATATGTTCTCAAAATTCTCAGCGACCATCAAGATATTTTTTGGGCAGATGTGTGTTTGCCTGGGTGTGGCTTGTCAAGCTGAACCAAAGAAATTGTGGGTAATCACAGTTAATTTATGATTTAACAAGGGAGAGTAATTCTATTTTTACAGCTTTTTCCCCTCAATACAGAGTATCAGCATTTGAAAATGTATCTTTTAATTTACTTTTGATTAAATTTCTCTGATAATAAAAGCAGTTTAATGATCTACAAAAAATAAATGTGACAAAAAAGCAAAAACAGAACAGATTCATAAGGCGCCAAATACCTTTTGATGGCATTGTATGTGTCTGCCTTATTTGTGGCATACACTCTATCTGGTGCAGCTTCCACTTGTGTTAGATATATTCTCTTATATATGCAGTTTTAGCTGTGTTGAAAACATACCAACATTCAGCTATAGTGGAATGGTTAGAAATCTTGTTTTTTTTATTGGCTTCCCTAACTTATTGGGCCCTGGAGAAGATAGTGAGGGGAGCTGAAAAGGTCTCCACACTTATACCGCTGTCCACCCTCCATTTCATTACCAGTGCAGAAAGAGGGCTCTGAACTCCATCAGAGATTCGTCACACACTCTTAATAAAGTTTTACTACTGATGCCATCAGGCAAACAGTATCATGATGTCAAGAGCAAACTAACCACACAGCTTTTAGCCTCAGGCTGCTAAAAGCTGCCTGAGGCAGCTTTTTTCTTTCACAATAATCTGTTATAGATCCCCAAAATTGTGTCTCATTCTGTTTCAGGATTTTTTTTCAGTAAGCAATGACATAAATATTTCATTAGAATTTGAATAATGGAGTGCAAAATCCAGAACATTCTAAAGTAAAGGAAACAAGGCTGACCCAAGGAGCTGACCACACAGACCAGCACAGAAGAAACAGTAAAACTGCTCCATTATAAATCACTTTAGATTTGACAACCGCTTTTGTTATGACTTTTGGCTTTTTCGCAGGCTGTTGCCACTAATGATCCTTCAGGGATGGCAGAGATCTGGAGATGGCTGCTTCTCTCATCACCCCACGGTCAGGCTCTGGGCCTGCTAGCTGCTCTTGCTCGGCCAACGATTGTATTTACAGCTGCTCTCAGCTTATAGCCCCACACCTCCTCTCCCCAAAAGAGGAGACAGCAACTGAACAATGAAAATGACTGAAGTTTCCTCTAATTCACTGGATATTTTTCCTTTTGCTGCACCCATGGGGAGGCGGTGTGCAGAATGGGACAGAGGTAGCCTACTGTACCGTATGGTCCTATTTGTTCTCTGCTGGCATGTGTATTACTGGGGCTAATATGGGACTGTTTTTGTTCCTGGTTGGGTGACTTAGTGCTACCCTTACGCACATAAACATACAGATTTTTTATGCCTGTATGGTTTCGATGTGTTTGTGTGTGTCCGTCTGGAGCGTTAAGGCTCACTCCGGGTGTCGGAAGTTTCAGCCACACAGGAAGTGCTACTGCAGTCTGTGCAGCTCTCCAGGGAGTACAAACCAGATCTGAGTGTTGGAAATCAGATTTCAGCCTGTTTCTCAAGTGCTTTTGAGTTCAACTTTAAAGAATCCAGCTTTTACAAATAGGCCACTTTCTGTATTTTCACAGGTGTCAACCGTTAACAAAAATACTTTATTTTCACAAAAAGAAAAATTATGTAAAAACGTCCTTCCCTGGACAGATAGTCTGCCTATAGATGGGCTACAACATACATAAGAGACGCCAGTCACACATAGATTACCAAAGGCTAACCACCTTTATCGGCACCTACTGGTGACCGCCTGGCTGTAAATTCAAGTCCAATCTTTTATTGATGATCGAATGGACCGTGACTGAGCTGCGCTAACCATGCTAAACTCCATTTATATAACATGCCAAATGCAGATTAAGATGCAGATCGCATCATCAGTGTGTATTTGTTTTCACATGTTCAAAGTTTTACTGTGACTGCTCTGTCACAGGAAAGGAAAAGCTTAGAGAAAAAAAACATTTTGTCAGTACAGGCCTGTCAAAGCCATAGACATTATAAACGTAGACGCCTTGTTGGGCGGGTTCTGCCTATGCTGCGGATGCGTCAAGAGCGTCCACCATGTTGAATGTGGCAAATCTGCAGTTAGACTCAGACACTTAAACAGTATCAGAGAGACTTCTCAGAATATACTTTATATTCGTAATATTTCTTTTGTTGTAATATTACGAGTTTATTTTCGTATCCTATTGGATTCAGTCTCCTGACTTTATTCACATAAAGAATAAAAATAATGAAAAGAATCTAACCTGGCCCTATTACTTCAGGACTAAAATAGTTCTGCAAACTGTGACTATTCTGGTAATGTTCCCCCTTAATTCTCATAATATGATGTTTTTCTCATAATAATAAAACTTTTTTTTTTTTTACTTTATTCTCCTATGACTTTTTTCTCATATTAGTAATTTTGTCTCTTTAATACTTCCCCAAAAAGTCTGTTGCTAATCTGTGTCTATACCAGATCTTAAAAGGTTCACACTGTTTTATGAAATAATGAAGACCACAATGTTTGGATTTAACCAATTGATTTTTATATTCATAACACATACACATATACATATATATATTTCTTGAAAAAATAATCTGAGAGAGAGTTTCTTTTAAAAAATCACTTCTGGAACAAAACAACTTTTGTACCACAGTGTTCAGAAAATGCCCACACCAAACAGGGGTATAGGTGTCATTGCATTTGTCCCAAGGTTAAAGGAAGCATATTGATCTCAGCAGTGGCTGTTTTTCACCTCTCATACACGTGGGATATTGACTGATGGATGCTCGTAACTCTGGAACCCACAAGATAAACACGAGCTATCGTGTGTTGCCGCCACAGAGCAAATATAAACATTGATCTTTCAGCACGCACGAAAACATGCATGCTGTCTCCACAGCGCACCTGTGTGTACCTGAAGGATCCGTGTCCTCGTTTTTGGTAACACTAACAGATATTTACACTGTGTGTTGAAATTTCTGCTGTTGTCATGGAGGCCTTCCTACCTTATTGACTGAAAGTGAGAAGTTGAACAGAGGTTGTGTCAGCACAGCTACCGTTCTAGCAGTAGACATTAGTTTAGCTGAATGACAACCGCTTTCATGATGGTGTGTTCATTTTCATTCACTGACAAAATGAACTTAAACACCTTATTGCTTAAGAACCCTAAAATTTTTAAAACAAGTTTGTGATCAGAGGAGAAATCCCTGCAAGGTGAAAGGACAAAAAGTGCTGAACAGTCATACGTTTGATCCTCTCCCTGTTAGAGTAACTTTGCCAGCTTTTCCTGGAAAGGATTACTGTTTTTGTCTATTTCTACCGTTTTATCTTATATGCAGCACTCAGACTAGAGGGCAAGCTCCCGCCGTCATTGCCCAGCGTTGTTATGGAGTGCGACGTACATGTGAGAAAGTAAGATTGACACAGAGGGAGGTTAAGCACTTCTGGATGTAGAGCTACAGGGAGAATAAAAACATTCTGTAATATATGGAAATATTTTACACCACCCACCCAACACAGTAGCATGTTTCAGGAAGAATGTGAGGTGTGTAGCAGATGATTTACTTGCAGGCAGACATTTTGATTGTAACTGCATCTGGATCCACAACATTCCAGTTTCCACTAAGTCAAAAGTAAAACACATGCTGTACATTATCACAATAAAAAAAATAAACACATGCCCCATTAATAATATGGTTGCACAGTTTTACGGAGGTTGTTTATAATCTGACTTTTTTTTTATAATTTTTTTATCGTGCCACCTGTTTACCCATCTGGGCCTCAGGTGTGCATAAAAACACACCCGCAATAGACCTAACAAGTCTATGTCTGATATGACTGCTTAAGTTCACGTATGTTTCTGCTCATTGATTCAGTCATTAAACAAAATGTATTTGAATTGAAAAATGTAGCTTATTATGTAGAATAATAAGGACCCCCTCACTGCTCAACTCATACGTACACGCTAAGGCACAGTATCTGGAGTTAAGAGCCTGGATCGTACTATGCATACATGTTTTATACAACAGGTATGGTTTGACAGCGTTACAGTGATTGGTTACTCACCCTCTTAGAGGAAATGAACATTACCTCATCTGTGCCAGATTAATCTTGATCCTGCAGGTCAGACCATCTGTTATGTCAGGTAGTTGATGTCACAAATTATCATTGATTATCATTACCAGATAGCTTGCTGACAAATGGGTCTCAGAGCCTGCATAAGAGTAAGTGCTTATCAATTTAGGTCAAAATTTTGCCACAAACATTGTAGCTGGAAGCTGTTTTGGGCTCTGAAGAAGTATTCACTTCACTGCAGGTGAATACTTTTTTCGGCTTATCACTAATGCTACTTTTCCTACCACACGTTTTTCTTCCTCTCGATTTTCTATTAATATACTAGGATAGCCATCTTCTTTAAATGACATTTTGTGGCTTACCCTCCTTTTGGAGGGTGTCAGTGAGTATATTCTGTCATCTGTCAAGTCAACGGTCTTCCCCATAATTGTGGAGGCCAAAATATGACAATTACATAACAGTTATACAATAAAAACCTTTTTTTAAAAACAAATGTAATATTCAAATTTTCTGGGACAATGAATTTGGAATTTCATTATGTCTAAGCCATTATAATCAAAATTACAAGAAATAATTACCATGCAATATTTCACTCTATGTCTAAATAATCTATATAGAATATTAGTTTCAGTTTTTGAAATGAGTGACAAAAAATATTGAACTTCTTCACAATATTCAATTATTTTTTTGATGTACCTGGGATATATACCTATACCTATATACCTATAGACAGAGGAAATGACTTAGACTTAGACTTAGACATCTTTATTTTTTTCATTTTGTATGTACAGAGTGCATAAAGAACGAAATTTCGTTGCATACAGCTTGTAAATTACAGTATAAAGTGCAGCATTGATTAAAAAGTAAACAATTGAAATGTAAACAATGCAGGAGAAACATAACAGTGTGCGATCACGGTGTACATGAGAATATTTAAAACCATTTGTATGTGCAGAAATGATGGTGCAAAAAGGCATTTGTGCAAAAATGCATTTAGAAACTACAAGTTCGGCAGCATTTGTAATGCTAGATAGAGATGCAGTGATGCAAATGTGGTGCAGGGTCCAGTTTAGAGTTCAGCAGTTCAACAGTCTGAAGGCAACAGGGAAAAAGCTTTTGCAGAACCTGGTGTACCTGCAGCGGATGCTGCGAAACCTCTTCTTGTTTAATATAAAAGCGTTCCAGCACATGCTGGGGCGGAGGGATACCACATCACATGTGGTATCCCTCCGCCCCTCTGGTCGGTAACCATCCCCACAAATTCTAAATTAAAAATTTTAAATTTTAAAATAACTTACCGAAAATCCTCGCTCTCATGTCATGTTCAAAACATTCTTCTTCGAAATGGTTGCTGCAAATGATGTGTTTTTTCTCTGGCCAGAAGTTAGATGGCAAATCCGCTCTCTTCAAGTTGGCAATCCAGCGACGAGCCCGGTGGCTCATGAATCGGAAAGTTGTAATAAGCTATGTTTTTTCCACTTTTACCAGTTGTGTTGGAACATCCGATGGCCATGCACGTGGGCATTGTTGCTTCAGCAATAGCTCTTGGGAATGTCAGTGGTGAAGTCCTCTCGAAATCCGAAATAATTATTGATGATCGCAGCTGTGTAGAACGGCTCCTATAGACTTTGCATGGAAAGCGGGGAGAAATGCTGTCGCCGCTTCCGCTTTTCCATGTCACAGGATGTGATGTCAGACGGCCATTACTGCCCAAATATGGGCATTTATGGCCGCCTCCATACACAGCGATCCAGACAACAATTTATGTTTTTATTTTCTTATTGATTAAAGATAAGTTCATTAAATAACCACGAACTTATTAGTTTTAGTTATAGCTAATGGTCCCCTGATTTTTCCTTGTTGACCGGACTTCTCCTTTAACAGACTCAGGGTACACATAGACATAGATACAACACTTGCATGTATTTAGCTATTTAATATAGGATTTAATTGATGTATCCTGGTCAAAAATGACAACTTCTGGCTTGCCTCAATTTAAAAGAGGAAAATCTAAAGTTATCCACGTTTTAGGTCTTCAAATCAGACCTGTCATCTACCTAACTGACTGGGTTAATCAGAATTTATGGATAGATATAGCTTAGTGTCATCAACATAACTGTGAAACTGCCCATGCTAAATTTACCAACTGGAAGCATATACAATATATTTAGTTAAGAGAATTGGGTCAAGCACGGATCCCTGTGGTACTATTACGCAGGAGCATGAAATAAAATTATCATTAACATTAAGAAATTAGAACCTGTCAGACAAATTAGGATTAAACCAGCCTTGTACTGTTTCCTAGATCCACGAAGCATGTTCTGGCCTATGTCTAACATTATTTAGAAATTTTTTATTTTGGAAAAAAAAATCCCCATTAGTAATGAAACTTTTATGCCTTGGCCTTCGGATGCAGTCACTGGAAAAGACCACATTTTACTGATAGTGCCAGGGTTCATCAACTGGAATCTGTGCAGAGTGTTGGGCTTTAGGTCTTTTCCCTGGTGCACTATTGCCAAAAAATGATGTTTTCCATTCTTTAATTTGTTTGTGTGTCACATGAAGATTCTAATGTGAACAAAAACTGTGAACCCCACATGGCAGAAAACTCCTAGGCAACAGCTGTTGTCTTATGTCATGTATTTGGTATAAAAGAAGTTGCCAAACTGTGAACACAGAAACTTGTTGTTTTTTTTTTTCACTTCTCGGACTTCTGTTTTTCTGACAGGTTCTCTAATGTTGGTTTATGTGCCTTTTTCAGAGCTGTGTGTATGGAGAAAACCGGACCTCCATTCAATGTACCACGCCTTCCCTGGCTAAGCTTGGCCTGCAGCCACCAGTGGTCACCAAGGTGGCATTTGTCTTGGACGGCTTCTTAACAGATGAAAAGGACCTGATCTACGTGGAGGACCCACTGTTCCACGACCCCAAGCTTACATCCAAGGACAACAAGAGTATTGTGGAGCTCAAAGTGAGGGTGCTTATACATTTTTTTTTTTAGGGTGCTTCTCCAAAAGTATTCATACCCATTAAATTTTTCACATCTTCACAGAGCACAGATTCTCCCGGTTAGGTTGAGGTTGCACTTGTGCCTTACGTGTTCTGTTTTCACTTGGAGGATCAAACAGTGCCCTTTGAAATGTCCATAAACTTGAAACATTGTTTTTTTAACTGAGCCCCGCTTTAAACTCTCTCCCTAAAGTGTCTGCTGTGTTTCTTGGACTTCATGATGTTTATTGTTCACTAATGTTTTCTAAAAAACCTCTTGAGGTTTTTTTATGTGTTTCTGAAGAAAGGAGTCTGAATACAAATGCAAAAAAAAAAATCTCAGAAAAAACATTGAGGTTAGTGGTTATAATGTCTCAAAATGTGAAAAAGTTTGAAACGATATGAACACTTTTGGAAGACCGTCTAACAACTTCTTTACCAAACTGAAGAACAGCAGAGATCTGTTGCAGCACAGTAACCTTTAGTGAGGTTCTAGTTTTACATCCTTTCAGCAGGAACAGGTGCAGAACTAGAAATACTGCTGAAAAGTTTATGGATATTTAGCAAGGAAAATCAGGATTTATGTGCTGTGGCTAATTTCAAAAGCAGATGCACAGGCTGCTAACCATGACCAATGCCAACACTACCAAGAGTTTGCAATGGGGGTTGCTTGACTCTTTAACTTCCATGAATCCAAATTCGTAGTTTGGAGCAAGGTTGAAGTTCACACCCCCAGGCCACTGCCCTGTCCCTCACAATCTTCACACACATCCACACGTCCAGCCATCCACAGTCCAGGTCAAGCTGGGAAGGAAACAATACCGAAAGAAAAACAGGAAGTGGAGTCTGTTTCCCATCGTTTTAAACCCTCCACCGCTACCTCCCCATCTCTCCTCTGTGGCAGCACCTCTCCACGTATGCTCTCTCTGTCGACTTGTATTGTTCTTGCTGAGGTCAAACCTCTTGACATAATAATGCCCCTTTCCAAACAGGCCACCGCAGTCCCCAGACCCTGTTTTGGGAACACAATGAAATACATTTTTCTCCACATTTCTTTTTTTTTTAATTGTCTGCAGCCCGACAGTTTGTGGCAGCTGTGCTGAGCCTCTCTCACAAGGGATCCGGACTGTTCTTTCTTTCTTTCTTTCTTTTTTTTGGTGTTCTCCTTTTTTCCCTCTTTCCCAGGCATGACCTTGGTCCCCATACTAAACCTAGCCAGCCCAACATTTATCCCCTCCAGTCCAACCGTACCCCAGAGAGCCCCCACCTCCGCCTTCTCTCAGAGGGGGCGGGATGGTAAAAGTCAATGCACCGAAACAAGCCACATTTAACGCCATCTGATAACCCTGCTTTGGTATGGCCACTGGTAAAGCAGTAAATGCCGGGCTCATTAGGCGCCATCTGATAACGTTAACCTGAAAATTCTAGCAAACAGCCACACAAAACATTTGCCTTTGACTGACAGGTCTGCACTTGTATGCCATCACATGAAAAACCCCAGGTTGTTGGCTTTGGCTCAGAACCAGCCTCTTGTTGCTGCCAATTTGTATACAGGAGACTCAGGAAACTCAGTTCTAATTTTAATCCTGGCAGTTTATTTTCAGGGACCGTTATCATTGTGACACCTTTCTGCTGCCTTTAATTTCTCGTTTGTCAAAGGCAGCGTACGTTGTTAAGTTGTATCTGGTGAAATTGTCTTTGTGTGCTACTCAGCACAAGTGTGGCTGCCGCTCGCAAGGCGTGCTGCGTGTTTGTGCACGAGAGAAAATGTGTGTGTGCACGGGAACAGGTGCGAGGCTCGACTCTGTGTCAAATTGGAAAACCCCAAACTGTCATGCAAGGAATGTGATCATTCGCTTTATTGCCCTGTGCTGCACTCAGATAACTGTGTTTATGTGCGTGGCCGTGACAGGGAGAGAGAGGGAATGAGAGAAACAAAGGATGACGGACAAGGAAAGTCAAAGAGCAGAAAATTAGAGGAGACAGAAAAGAAAAGCATGATTTTTGCATTCTCACAGCTTTCCATCAAACAGCATAAACATGTTGTCCTATTCCATTACAGGGCCACATTAATATAATGCATCTCTGTGTACTTCTAGTCACAGAGATGCATCTTAACTATCTACTATCTTAATTAATCTCCTTTAAAATAGGGCTCCATTCAGTACACTTTTTAAGGCTGTAAATGTATGGCTAAGCACAATAAAACTCCAGCTCACTTCTTGTAAAATCCCATCATTTTCAACTCAGTTACTGTATGGAGCTGCCTCTCACAGAGTGGTTTCTAACAATTGTGTTTTATTTTTTTTTATATAAATATAAATCTTATATATAAAGTAATATGAAATATTATAATAAGCAGAATATTATACAGAATAAAATTTAGCTATACATGAGATTTGAACATTTAATGATCATCTCTAAAAAAAAAACTACAATGAAAAACACTTTGAGTACGTTGAGAAAGAAAGTTAGAATGAAAAATGTGTACAAAATGGGATTACGAATTGGTAAATCATCAGTAGACCCGGATCTGTCTTTAACGGCCCTATTTGCCAATTTTCCTTGGTAGCTAAGTATTTCTGTTAAGATGTTAAATTTTTATTAAACCTTATTTCCATTTATTTCGGTTCTGATCCCCATTTAGGCTAACTGAGGCTTGTGAAAAATGGCCTAAATAACTGAGTGACCTCCTGCTGGTAGATATGATTTAACCTTTTATCCCTATAGGAAGATTATGGAAAATTATTTTAAATCATTAGTTTTCAAAGCATATGACAACTAATTGTCATTAGTTGTTTATGATGTGGAGGGGAATGGAGAAGGGACGATTAAATCCAGAGCTAGTTTGAAGCAACATCATGGGAGGAATTTTGATGTTTCTGCAACTCATCGCTGAAAAAACAAAGCCAACTGTGCAAAATTCTTGGTGAAAATTTGCGCAAACGTCTTTCTGTTGAACATGTAAAATGTGCACTTTTACCATATTTTGGATTGGGCTATGAAATAAACAGTAGATGAGTCCCATGTGGGGCACCTCTAACCCAACAAGTAGGGAAACCGAATGTGGCAAATTTCCAATGGTTTTCACACTTGAACCCCAAAAACATGCTGAGGCTTGCTGATTTAAGTGGGCTCTTGAGCAACATATCAAATTTTAATGAAACGCAGCAAATATTTTAGCTTTATTGTGTTCACATTTCTACTAGTGTTCTTCCTTGGTCTTGGTATTCTTCTAACCTCCGCCCTTTCCGTCCACCTACTCTCCTCTGCAGGGTGATCGGATGGACAGGGAGGCGATGAAGTGTCAGGTCCTGACCGTTTCCAACCACAGCTGCGAGAGTCTGACCATGGTAGGAAACACACTGGAGTGCACCGTTCCCACCGAACTGCAGGCCGCCACAGCCAAGGAGCTGCAGGTGGAGGTGAGACACACCTGCGCCCCACAGAACACAAACGGCGTTTACTTTCTCCGCACACGGGCTCTGTAACACCTGTGCAACAGTCCGTAAACGCGTGCACTTGGATTAAGACAGGCCTTTGTTTACAGAAGAACTCAGGGCACCACAAAAACACGTCCCCGCCCTGACTGCATGTTTGCACAAAGTAACACATGCACGCACCTACATCCTCTTCGCTCAAACTTGTTCCCGGGAGTCTTCTGGCAACAACAGCCGAGCGTAAACTGATGCTTTTAACGCAAGTGCAGGCTGTTTGTATACGTGCTAATCTAGATCTGGTCAGGCATAAAATGAATCGCTTCTTGAAACAGCAAAAAAATTTAAGACAACATGAATTACTTTTGCACAAATCCTGCCCCACTGACAATGCTAAAAAATCCAGTCCAGACGTCCCTTGATCCTGGAAGCGTGATCACGGCTCTGATACTGACTGTCATACATCTTTTCTAAAGTGGATATGAGAAGAAAACCTCAATAAAGCCAGTCATAATGTATTTATATGGAAATTCCCATCTGTTACTACCGTTAGGCTTGGAGAAGGACTTTATCATCACTTCATATCTCTGTGCCTGCTTGTGACTGACAAACAGGCTCACAAGTCTGCCGGAAATGATCAAATACACTCAGATAACAAAAGCAGTGGGAGTAGTCTTTTCAGTCCATGTTAATATTTTTCAAGTATATATTATACATAATAACAAAGCAATAACATGTGATTAAGGTTCTGACATGTATTTCTTTTTTATCTATTTAACATTTCTGCACTGGAATAGAAATAGTAAGAGACCCAATGCAACAAATGAAAGCAAACTTATCTAAACTGGCCGAGCCACCAGAAGGCAAAGTGAAGGCTTCATGAGCTCTTCATACTAAACTCTGGGAAATTTGGGGGGAATCACCACATTCTTCATGTGCTCTAGATCATTTACAAGAAACTTCAATAACTCCATGCCCTAATGTAGTCCTTCATGAGTAAGGAGCTCAGAGAGAATCCGCTACGCAGTGTGATGAGTGACTGGACTTACTAAGCAGCTGTCCATCTTGTCACTTGAACGTAAGTCAGGCAGCTTCTGAGTAGCAAGAAAGGCATGCACATATTGGATATGTCAGCGGGCATAACTCGGAGCCATTTTAAACACATATGTCTTTTTCTCGACGATGAAGCAGAGAGACAAAACATCAAGAAACCTACTACAATGCTAAGAAGCAGGTGCGAGGAGGGAAAATGTGTGTGAACTGTGACTGAAGGTGCAAGGACACGTCAAAACATTTAAGGGTTCAAATAAAAACTTAGAAATGGTACACAGCTTGCAACAAAAAAGCTTTTTGAAGGGGCTGGTTTTATCATTAAGCATGTGATATGCCTCACAAACCCAAGTGTTTGTCTATTTTTCAAACGTGGTAACACAATTGCTTCCCTTTTAAATTCCACACCCTTGATCCCGATATACACACATGGTTCTGGAATGGTATGTAACAAAAGCGACACAAACCCTTCAAAGACATGACAGGACTCGATGTTCCACATAACCTTCATCTTTTCTTCATGCCTGGACCCATGTAGCACCCATTTTCCAACACACCAACATACATGGCAAGATAGGAAATGGTGAGACAGCAGCTGAAGGTGTGACTATCTCCACCAAGTAAAAGTAAACAATGTCTTATGAAGTTATTGTGAAAATTGACTGATTAAACTATATTGTCAATATTAGCATTTTTGTGTAAACTAAATGCTAAGTTTACGCAAAAATGTAGAACGCTTAACTCCTAGCACCCAACCGCTTTCATGTGATGAAACGTCCACCACTTATAGTCCAAACCAACATTGCTGGTCTTCAGACTCCTTCAGAGATAACATCCTCCATCTCCGTCTCCAGACCAAACACTATCAGGCTCATCAGTGTTGACTCGTGAGCTGGCCTTCAGAGAAAATTCCTTATCTTAGGGTCAGCCAATATCCCTCTGCTGCACAAACCAACATCAAGGCTTGTCCAGACAGTCTTAATTTACACACCCATCGTTCCATCTGCAGCAGGCGGCTGTAGGAACTTACTTTCCGCAAAACCTAATAAAAGCAGGAGCAATATCCCTGATATAATCTGTCCCCAGACTCTGGCAACGGACTGATGTATTATTTGTTCATAGGCATGCTTATAGCCCATCACGATGCCTGAATGCAAATACTGTAGCATGTCGTGTGCCATACACGATTTCTAATGGGTTATGAATACTATTGGGGACACTTTTTATAAACCTCTCAGGGAAAGTGTCACCGGAAAATTAAATGATGGTTAACATGACCTGAAATGAAGAATTAGGAGTTAGTCATGTATCTCTTACAGAGTCAACACAAATAGAGAGAGTTTAGGTGCTGAAAGAATGCAGTGTTGGGTGAAATACTACTTAAAGTCCTGGATAACTTTCTACAATTGTTTTTTTTTGTCACACTTACACTTTTTAAATCAAGCTAATTTTAATATTGCACAGAGATAACCTGAGAGAAAACAAAATTCTGTTAGTTTTGCTTTTTCCAAAAAGTTGTACGTTTTGGCCACAGATTCCTTTCCTTTAAGTCTTGTGGATCATGTGGATCATCTTGTTTATGTGGGGTAAACGTGAGATGGGCCTTTGTGTTCTCTTTGATCAGCAGTAGTTTTGGTTTATGATCTCTCCCATTGATGCCAGGCTCTTTTTTATCTTTGAATCATGAACACTTAAACTGTGGCAGTCGTTGTTGAGCTCCCACTCCATGTTATTCCTTTTTTATTTTATAATGGCTTCCACTGTGGTTCTTTCTCTCAAAGGGTTAGAAATAACTATTCCCAGCAAATGAGAAAGTGAATCAGTTTTCACAGTCCTGTATTTCGAGGAGGGCTCTTTAATCGTGCTGTTTGACAGGCCTAGATAATAATAGTAAATATGAAATAAACATGATGGCTCTTAAAAGAATAATGCTGCTGTTCCCGGCAGTCTTACTACCGCTGCTTCACACCCTTAGTTTTCAGTCAGAGGGGCAACATTCGCTTGCAAGTTGCAGCCAAAACGTTCATTTTCATTTCATTCAACTTTTTCCTGTAGATTTGAAAGCAAGTTGCCGTGAAAACCGAGTGCACACCTGAGCCCCCTTGAAACAGAAACTGAATTTGCTGCAGTTTTTGAAGTTCACTTCCTTCACTCCTTACACGGCAAATCCCTTCCCATTGTTCAGTGGCGCCAAGCGGACTCCATCAAGCATCTGGGCAAGGTGACGCTGGCGCAGGAGCAGGACTACACAGGCCTCGTCGTGGGCTGCGTCTGTGTCAGCCTGCTGCTGCTCTTTCTGGTAACGCTGCTGATGTGGAGGAGGAGCAAGCACATTGATGGTAAGAGCAGAACGGTGTCCGTGGGTAACATCGGGACATACAGGTCCATACCATGACTAATGCTGATTATGCTATCTTTCATAACAATCTTTCATAACAGTAAATACTAGGAACTGGACACAACTTTCCGGTTGATAGATTCTAAATGTCTCTACCCTTGCATACTATTTTTGAATGCTACAGAGAACTGTCTCTCATCCTGTTTAATTAAACACATTGTAATGGTGGTTCTTTCTTCACTTAACTTTGACATGCACTTTGAACATAAAAACCCAGGGTTTTGCACTTTGTACAGTTTCAATCAGAAGTTTACACACATTCATCGTCGCCATTACGGTAATTTATTTTGAGTTTTTAATGATGCATTTATAGTGTTATGAAACAACCAAAAAAGCTTAAGTTTCCATCAAGCTGAGTTGTAGGTGCTTTTGAGTCGGTATCCTCTTGAGCGATGTCCCTGTGGACAGTGATGCTGGCAAGTTAGTGACTACGCTTCAGAGCTGGGTCTGTGGCAGGAAACCAACGGATTTAAAATGAAAATGTTTTTTTGAAAATGAATAATGTTCCCAGGTAAAATTATGATAATCATAATTATGAATAATTAGGATTTCCCTGCCCCCGACTAAAGAATTTTGTCCCGTGTTTACATTTAGTACGGATAATTTCATTGAATCCTGTGTTCATCACAAACATCTATAATAGAAACCTGTGACCCCAAATCTTGTTTTTAAGATTCATGTAAACTGATTATTGTGTCATGCTAACCCTGCTGGAAAAAAGACTGGCTCACATGAATCAATAGAAGCCCACTATTAAGGTTAGTGTATGTAAACTTCTGGTCGACACTGTACACGTGATATTTGGAACAAAGCGGTTCAGCCCGACTGCCCTGACTTGAAAACACGAGGCCTTTTCTTAATGCTCCTTCTATCCCCAAAGCTGGAACTCTATCATAACTTTTATCTGCTGGTTGTTGAATTTCCTGAACTTTATTTTATATTCTCGGAATTTTTTCCCTAATAAATGTTCCTTCTGTCGCTGGCACTAAATTCTAGTTTTAGTTTTTTAAACACATTGGAGTTAGACAGTGCCATAAATGTGTTTTTTTGCTTGAATTTATGATGATTGATTGTGTTCAAATGAAGTTCATTGTTTTGTTTTTTTTCTGACCTGTGTGCATGTATCTGCTGGGGGGTTTTGCCTGGTGGGCTTAGAGGAATTTCTTACGTGGGATGCACTGGTGGAAACACGTAGCTTTTTTTCAATGACTTATATCTCTCTTTCTCTCCCCTATCTATTCCCATGTTACCTTTTCTTTTTACGTTCTTCTTTTCTTCCCCCCGTTTTTTCCATCTCCTTCCTCTTATCTTTCTGTCTCTGCAACATTTGTTTCCAGATCTGTCTGAGGTGTGGTATGATGGCCGGGGTCACATCCAGCATCTGGACAGGCTGGCTAACGCGAGGAGCGTCAGCCCCACTAACGAAATGGTCTCCCACGAATCAGTCGACTATAGAACAACCCTGCTGGAGGGTACGTCAGATAAACCCCCCCAATCCCACTCTCCACCTGACTCCCTGTTCTCACTCTTCTCCCCCTTTCCTATGTATCTCCTGCCTTACCTGTTGGCCTCAGTGGCTGTGCATGCCTAATGTAAATGTTTCAAACTAACAGCAGCCATCATCTTTTAAATTAATCAAAGGTTGTTTTTTTGTTTTTGTTTGTTTTTGCTTTTTTAGGGGGGGGGGGTAATTTTCAGCAAAAAAGAATAATGTTCCATGAAAAATTTGTTAGCTACATAACGACAGACAATACATTCTTTTCAAGTGAAACACTATGGCAATTGCTGCTGCCCATCAATTGTTCAACCTGTTTGAACTCCATTCTACAGTGAGAAATATTATTCACAAGTGCTAAACATGATAGGCGTCCCAAGAATTTCACCTAATGTCAGACTGTGCCTGGCTCAGATAAATTGCATAAAAAAAAATCAGGCTCTAAAGGCCAAGTTAGCATGTTGAGTGTTTATGTTTATGACAGTATAATCAGAAAACACCTCTTTTTCTGTGTAAAGAATATGGCAGTAAGGCTTAGGTACACAAAGTTGCATCTAAACTAACCACAAGACTCCATGAAAGCCGGTAAGGCTGCATGGTGACGCAGTGGTTAGCACTATTTTCCTGCAGCTCTCTCTGCATGTTCTCTTTATGCATGCATGGGTTCTTTCCAGGTACTCCAGCTTCCTCCCACAGTCCAAAAACATGACTGGTCTCTTCAAACTTCCCGTAGGTATGATTGTGGTCCTTTGTGACCCAGTTATGGACAGGCACCCTGTCTGGGGTGTACCCTCCTCTTGCCCAACGACTGTTGGAGATAGGCATTGCCCCTCTATGGACCTACACAAATAAGCGGGTATAGAGAATGGGTGAATGGATGAAACAGCGTCCTTTGATAAAGTAATCCAAAGTAGAGATACTATTTGGCAGTAATACGGATGTATGTATGTTTGTATGTATGTAAAATGTATGAATTGGTGTTGCAGGGAGCAGGCCAGAATTCCTCTGAAACAACGTGTGAGAGAGATAAAGTCATGTGAAAAACAGCTACTTAAGTTCACAAGCTTCAGAATCATGGGATGTACATGGCTTTTTATCTTCCAGTTTTCAGCTTAATATTTGTTTAATAAATACTTCCAATATGGAATTTGTTGCATTTTAAACACTTGAGGTTAAATTCAAAATACTTTGTTCATAGCCTGATAAAGACCTAGGGTCTTGTTTCTAAAGCCCTCTAAATGCACAAAACGGGGACTAAATCTTGTGTACGTCACTTTCCACCCAAAGCCAGTGATCTATAAAGAAAAACGCTACGGCAGAATGTGCGCTCCCTCACGCAAACTCTGAAGTGGTGAATTGCAGCCACCCTACATCATAATTCTTCAAATTCTGGGGGTAAATCCTCATCCCTCCTGGCCTCTCCTCAGAGTGACGATCCAGACACACAGTCTCCTCCAAGACATGGAGCACCGCTCCGTGAGGCTGTCATCCGACATTTAATCAGCAATATGGTTCACTTTTTAGTTCTTTTAATGTAGACAACATCTGTGGCAATGACTTTCACCTCTGATTTACACATTTCAGACATTTTCACAGCTTCCTAGCTCTTTTTCTCAGTTGCCATTTTTAATTGTGAAATAACAACTATCAGCTGGCTCATTTAAATACACATCAAAGTTTTATTTTTTGTGGCGAGTGTACACTTTTAGTAGGGGTTCTACACAATGTTTTATAAATGAGACCCAAGAACATCACAGAATTGAACACAACTCAACGTGTGAATGAAATACAACGGCAAAAAGGAGGCAGAGAAACTGAGAAACAGGAGAGGGAGATAACGGGAGGTAAAGAGACAGAAAGGACCAGGCTGAGCATGTTAAAACAGGAAGCTACAGACGAGGAACACAGAAACAAAAATCTCTAAATACATGAAACTTCACCACATAACTGGAAAAAGTACAAAGTAGAACAACTCATTATATACAAGACATCAATGGTCTCCAATGTCATCTGCAGGGCCTTGTGTGGTTTCTGTCCTGGTCCTGGGGGCCACTGAGAGGCTCCTTGCATTATGATCCCCAGGATCATAGCTGAAGCAATTTATGTGCTGGCCTTAAGTCTACAGAGGGTGGATTTACTAATGACCTAATGCTTCCCTCCAGGGAAAGTTTGCTTTCAGGACATTAGACCTTGCTCTCTGTCTTTCAGCTCTGTTTCTGTTCTGGCTTTTCTGGAGGAACCTTTACATTTTATTAACGGTCCACTAATAGCATCAGAAAAGAAAATCAGAAGCTGTTTCCCCACCATCTCTCAGTTCCCGTATCTGTCTCAAATTTCTCTCCATCTTTGTAGCTGTCCCTCTCTGATCATGTAACACACCTTGACATCTGGAGGTCAAGGTGTTCTGATAAAGCGACCAACCTCTGACCTTCGTCGCTTGTTTTTTTTTTTTTTTTTTCTTTGGTTTTCTTTGCCTCTCCAGATCAGGGTGTCGACAGGCCCGAGACATGTCGGGCAGCTCCTCCCATCTACAGAGCCAATGGGGAGCTGCTGTCTCCCAGACTGGGGACAGCGGGACGTGGGATTGGCCTGGGCATGGGAGGCGAATTGGTTTCACCCCTCTTGATGGCTCGGGTCCACATCGACCCGTCCTGTCTTCACCCGGACCTGCTGACTGAGGTGCAGCATGTGGTAATCGCAAGGGAGCAACTGCTGCTTCACGTCAACCAGGTCATCGGCAGAGGTTAGTGATCAGCAGAGAGCAGCGTGTGCTGAGATGAAGGATTTAGGTTGTATATTTTCACACTGGAGCCATAATAAGAATAATTTTACTAGGTGGTAAAAGTGACTAATCTGAACTAAAGTGTACAAAAGCACAAATGAGATTCAATGTCCTTTATTTATCCCTGGTCCAGACCAAAGGTTTTCAGACATTAATATCTGCCCACCACATACAGTAATTTCTATCAGATTGGGGTTTGGCCTTTGGTAGGATCATTAGAATTTCTTGGCTATCTTCTGCCATGCTGCGGGAGATTATCTGCTGCGTTTGAGATCATTCTCTTGTTGGAGACCTACCTACTTTGGGCCAAACTTCAGCTGGCAGTCACTTTTGATTCTAGGGTAGAGTCAAATGTACACGTAGGGTTAAATGACTAAATATGAACAGGAATTCCTGGTCACCCCTAGACTACAAGGACACAAGGTCCCGTGATTACAAAACAAGCCCACATCATCCCCCCTTTACCACCATGCCTGGCAGCTTGTATGACAGGTTTCTGCCAGTATGCAATGTGTGGCTTTAGCATGACATGAAGACATGCAAACATCTCTGTTCTGATCTCATTTTTCCAAAAAAATATTGTTCAAGATGTCTGGTGTTTTATTCTTGTCCAATGTTGCAAAAAGCCCCAGTCCTGCTGCAAAGCTGGATTTAGATACAAGAGGAATTCTGCTGGTATCTCAAAGAAATACTTGTTTAGTGGCTTTTAGCTTGCTAACTGAGGCCTGTAGAGTCTCTTTGTGTAGTTTTTGCTCTGTAGAATGATTGGCTTCAGATAGTTTGGAAATGGCCTTTATGATCCTTCTCAGATTGATGGACAACATCTGTTGCTGCTTTAACCCTTTAAAGCCTGATACAGATACAGTAATTGTGAGGAAACATCACATTTAAAGTAAATAAATAAATCTTTTTGGTTGTTTAAAAAAATAAAACGTCAGAGGAGATGAGCAGAGGACTACTATTATTGTGCAGATAAAATGGAGCATGTCTAAACCATAAAAAAACCATTCTCCTTGGAAAAAGATTGAAAGAAATTAGAATGTATCAACGCTGTTCTTCGTGTTCTTATTAAACAGCTTGAGGAATTTTAAAGCCTAAAAGACGAGCATACAAAGCAAAGCTGGAAACCAATTGTCCGATCAGCCATTCTGCTTCCTTCTAAAGCTTAAAGCACCACATAGGAAAGGCGTTACTTTGGGAAACTTTTTTTTTCCAGCACTGCAATGCTGATAAGCATACAAAGCTCCAAAAGATGAAACAAAACAACATTACTGTAATATGGTCATCCTTCTTGTTATCCGCTTTAAGTCTAGCTCTCTCTCCCTCTCTCACAGCCTGAATGAATCTCATATGTGACAAGAAAATAGTTTCCTGTAGAGCAGCATCTTACATCTTATTTGTTATGTGTCTTTGTTTTTTAAATAATGTCACTGATACTTCTCAGTAATAGCATTCACACCGACGAGTGCTGTTAGCGTGAACTGTTAGCGCTCAAGCGTGGTACGTTTTCAGACAAACATCCAGTCACCGCTCACGGCCGATCGAGCTGGAAATCATCTGGTTCAGCTCTTAAAAGAAAGTGTTGTTCTTAGTTTGGGGCAAATTTTAAATGTTTTTGTCTGTTTCCCACAATTTCAGACATTATAATCAATTTAGCATCTTTACTTTGCACAGTAAATCCAACCTGATTTACATGACTTGAGAAAAGAATCTCGCAGCCTAAGAAAAAATACTTCCGATTACAACCGATTGCTAATAATACCGTCATGCTTACATGCTATACTGCAGGTGATTTACGTTAAGTCGGGCAAAAATGTAATGTGTCTCCTAACAGTTTAATTACTTGCATAAAAAAACTTCCAGCTTGACATACAGACACAAAATCAGCCTATTTTACCACATCTAATAGGCGGTGTAGCCCAGATCACATTTAACACATTTAATGGTGGAACAGACAAAGACCATAAACACTGTAATGGTCCGGAAAAGCAGCACGTTTGCGCCCTCGCTTGAGTTATCCCCAGAAGCCTGGATTTGGTGGCCGCCCGAGTGCTTCAAAGTGGCGTAGGATGATTTGTTCCCAGCTAGTGTTCCCAGGGTCTGTGGCGGAGAGTCGTAATCCAACACTCCCAGCCATCTGCAAGGACGTGATAGCAGAACGCCGCGCTCATTTCAACCCTGCACCCTTCTCAGTCGGAACTGAGCCCACCCCCTTCTTAAATAAGGGATATCGTTCAATAAAACCCGCGATAACTCAAAGGGTTTTGACGCTGCTAATTAGTGTCGGTGGGATATTAATGAATAAGGCCTCGTACTGGGTTACTTGGAAGGGACTGATTTAGTCCCTTCCAAGTGGCGGCAACTCCAAAAAGTTTAGGAAGCAGAAGGCTTACATTTTTTATTCAGTGATTGATGAAATAATTGTTACAGAGAAAAAGAAAATACACGTCAATCTGTGCAGAGCAAAACGGGGGCTGCAGAAGTTCTCATTGCAACATAAGCAGGAGGATTTAGTTTTACAGACCGTGTTTTTTTTGGCAGACAGTGTTTCCCAATGACAAAAAGGCCTCCTTCACATTACCTCATAAGTTTTGCACCCCATCTAAATGACTGGTATGACCATGTGACCCCTGCCTAGGCTAGAGACGTGTTACATGGGTATCCTTCACAGGTTTGAACAGGAGCTTATAAACCCTTGATTCTGACTGATTCTGACTAATGTACATCATGTCATAACCTGCAGGCCACTTTGGCTGTGTTTTCCACGGAACGCTGCTGGAGTCGGATGGGCAGAAGCAGCACTGTGCCGTCAAGTCCCTAAACCGTGAGTAGAAGCTCTTTTTATATTTAGTAGGTCATTCGTGTCCTTATCCAGTAAGGGATGAGGAAACCAGTCATGAGGAACGGACTTAAGAGTTATAGGAGTTTTGGGGAAGGTTGGGAAGGATTAGGTTCTTCATCTAGGATATCTTTTGATGACACCAGCATGTTGTGATCTGCGTCAACTTTCCCCAGGTTATGCATATAAATACTCTAAAGTTCTGCGGTTCAGGGCATTATAAACATCTCTGATTGGGTGAAAACAAAGTGAGATACAGTGAACAACACCTGAAATCCCAGAGCAGCACACTTACACCTCATGTGTCAGACATGTTGGTGGGGGGCTAAATATTTGGATTTTGATGTCTAGCGGAGCGTACATCAGCCAAGAATTTTTCTTAAAAGCAGATTTTTATTCACACTGGATCAATAGACGCATAACTTCTTTTCTCACTGTCTGACATTAAAGGGTTGGTTCGGATTTTAGGTTCTGTGTAATTGCTCCCTTACCTTTAGCAGAACGAGGGCATATCAGCGCAGGCCTTTTGGAAATGAAGTGAAATCCTTTCAAATGCGAAAATGGTTGTTTCAGTGGGAAACAATGTTATATTAGCAGATTATAGCTGCCTGCTATTTTGCTTGGTGCTGCTGTGTTCTGCCCAACAACATCCGTCTCTCTACGTGAAGTTACTCTGAGTCTGCAATAAGCCACCAGATCAGCTGCATCTCTCTCTAGTGCGCTCCAGCTCTGCCACAAAGGGAAGGAACTTCTGGATGTTGCCTCAGTTGTGCAGCAGCATCAAACAAATATGCATCAAATATGGTGTGTTCCTGTACGTTTTGGCTTTCATAGCTGTTTGAAAATTAGCACACCCATCAGCTGATCCACCAAATGAGCCGGTGAGGCGGCTTGACTGTATCTTTCTTCTACAGGTAAGGGGAGCATTAACAAAGGATAACTCCATACAACCTGGTTTCAAAAGGTCCAAACTAACCCTTTCAATCAGCAGAACCCTTTCCTGTTTTTGAGTCAGTTAGGATTAACAAAACTATTCTTGCTTACCAAATATCTGCTTCCTAAATATCCATAAATCTTACCGAATACAGTCGGGTTATAATGGAGATGCTGTTACGGATGTTAAGACCATTATTTTGGGCATAACTAACTGATCTAAAACAGAAGTCTGACTGAATCTCAGACAGTTGGGGCAAACGTTTTCGTACGGTGCACGTTTTAACTGTAATAATTAGTCATCTAAATGTATTTCTTGCTTATGATGACTGATACATCCTTGCTTTCAATAGAAAAAAGCGCAGCTCCCAGGAAGGCTTGGTGCACTTTGCCCTTGTCTAAACACGCACAGGCTCATCTGTCTACACTGTCCTATATCCTTACTGTGGGATATCACAGCACCAGCACAGGGATTATGGATCTCATCCCATCAGAGCCCAGAATCCCTTTCAGCTCGAGCTGATGGTGATGAATGAGCGTCCAGCGGTGAGGACGACATTAGGGTCCCGGCTAATCTTGTAACCTGTCAGCTGGGCCAGGGAGATTGATGCTGAAGCGATGCGGAGGACTCACCCATGCAGTCAGAGGAGGCCACACACTAAAGGGAGACGGCCTACGCTCGGTCAGCTTTGGTCTGCTCCGTGGGGATTTGAACCTTTTCTTATTCGATTTTTTTCAACAATCCGGGTCAAGCGCTATTTTTTGCCTTTGTTGCTTTTAAAGCCTTAAGAAGATGTTTTGATTATTATCTAGTGCTCTATGGAGATGAAACTTTGAAGAAAAATTTGTTTTTTAACATCAGTAAAAAATACAATTTCCTAAATTTAAGATTTGAGATTCCAGAATGTTCGTGTTTTGTGACTCGCGCAGCTTTTCCAACCCATGCATGTTATTTGTATCTCTGTCTGAGGTCTGACCGTTAACTGAAGCTAATCATCTTCCTTAAAAGCCTCTATTTCTAACCAGATTACAGCAGAGTCAAAGAGGTTAAAGTGCAAGATGCCAGAAACAGTGATGCATTCAGCAAATGGGAATTGGAAAAAGGGTGACGGGGTCTTTTTCCCTAGTTAGGTGTCTATCGCAAATGCATCTAAGAAACAACCTCCCCACTGATGTTAAAACTGCAGGTATTTCCTATCTTCAACTCCAGTCTGTGTGGTGACAGTCATTGCTAAAGGAAATTACACCTTTGTCAACATTAAGGTAGTATGTACACTACATCCCCAAAAATATCCGCTCACTTAGGCAGATCATTGAGTCCAGGTGTTCCAATCTCCACTGTGAAAATCACCTAGGCATTAAAATGCTTCTACAGGTATTTGTAACAGAATGGCTCTCTCCCCTGGTACAGTGATAGGTGACGCCTCTGTCAAGTCCACTCATGACGTGTCCTCCTTACTTAATATCCCAGAGACGACTGTTAGTGGTGTTAAAAGAACATGGAATTGGCAACGGCGTCATTTTTGCCACAATGCTGTTGGCCATATGAAAGTACACAGTGAAGTCAGCGGATACTAAAGTCCCCAGCTTTGTGCATGGCCAATAGCTGCAGACATCCAAACTTCATGTGGCCTTCAGATTAGCCCAGGAACAGTGAATAGAGAGCTCTAAATGTCCTAAATTAGTCCTCTAAATGTATTTCTTGCTTATGATGACTGATGCATGCGTGGACTCTGTGACCGATCAGCTGCATCCAAGCATTGCATCACCTAATAAATCTTAAAAAGCAAACGTGTGGGTCAAGGCAGGATGGGGGTCTCTTGGCTTAGAGACAGGAGAGAAGGATACTGAGCTTGTTCCTGATCTAAACATATTGAAGAATGTGTTTAGTTCATTGGTTCTGTTCAGTCTTCCTTCAATCCGATGCTCCTTCTGCTTGAAGCCTGTGATCCTCTGCATCCCTGACCATCTCCGACATCTTGCTTGCTCTCTCTAGTCCTGACTACTGTGTACTCCTCAGTAATTCCCCGTCTCCTTCCCTGAAGGCACCTTTTTTCAACACAGAAGCTCATAGAGCTGCTCACACACTCAGTCATGGTACTGCTGGCCTCTCCCTGTGGCAGCCTGGGTGCATCCCAGTCTGCCTCCTCAGAGCAACACAGTAGAACTACTGCTTCCCCTGACAGTTTCACAGTTCCTTTTATTACAGGCTGGCTCTGAACTAAGAGCAGAGAAAAACAAAGTTGTGATCAACTAAAATTTCCAACCAGAGAAAAAAGAGGAAGAAGGGTTTTACAGGTTTTACTGCAACAAGCTGCCACCATTAATTGATTATCTTCTTCAGCCTTTTTCTACTTCAACATTTAAGAGTTTGTGGAGTTGGAGGTGAAGCACTTGGGATCTTTGCATTTCTCTGAGCATTAAATAAGGTTTAGTCTTGGGGAATATTTCCTGGAATGTCTACCTCTAGGAGGATTAGAAGCTGTCCTAAATATGTTTCCCTTTCTCCTAAATCCAAACTTGAGCTGCATTATTTTTTTATTTTTTTATCCACAGGAATCACAGACTTGGAAGAAGTTTCCCAGTTTCTGAAGGAGGGTATCATCATGAAGGACTTCAGCCACCCCAATGTTCTCTCCCTGCTGGGCATCTGCCTTCCACCTGAGGGTTCACCGCTGGTGGTCCTGCCCTACATGAAGCACGGCGACCTGCGCAACTTCATCCGTGATGAAGGCCACGTAAGGAGGCACACGGCAGCAGCGCCGGCGACGACGCTGTGAAAACCCAAAGCCTTCTGTTCAGATGTTGCGTTGGTTTGGTGATTGAGAAACTGGGAAATGTGATTGCCTCGCAGAACCCAACAGTGAAGGACCTGATGGGCTTCGGGCTGCAGGTGGCCAGAGGGATGGAGTACCTCGCCAGCAAGAAGTTTGTCCACCGTGACCTGGCTGCCAGGAACTGCATGTGAGCTCATTTTGGTTATGCACAGCAAGGCGCAGAACATAATTGCACAGGATGAAATAGACCCCCAAGAAAAGAAATAGATCTGCCCAGACATATTGATAGCGCTGGGACAAAACCTTTAGGATTTTCTCGGACACCACTGGCTGACGCTGTCCTCTTTCTTGCCACTGTGTGTCCAAGGTTGGCTCCCAGTTTGCACTTGTTTGCGTGTTCAAACTTTCCTAACCCCTGTAAAACTTCCTCAGTTGATTAACGTCCTCCGTTTCCACAGCCAGCTGTACAGAAGTCAGTTTTTTGTTGTTTTTCTCTACCGTGACACGGTCACAAGCAACTTTTAGCAGATGGTAAATATTTCATGCGAACATTGTGTCACAGATGGCTCTACTCTTTGAGAATCTGATGTTTAGGCCGTAAATTACATGAAGCTACATAGATGTGGGCTGATCGTTCCCTGCAAACCCATATGTTGACCATCGTGTAGGGCCTTTCAGTTAGAATATGTGCCTTGTCACCTGAAAGAGACGCCATGACCGTAGCAGCTCAAAGGATGTGCAGACCCTGCTCAGCCTGGCTTTTGTGCAATCAGTAGTCTGTCAAACCCCTGATCTTTCAGTTTGATCAATCTCTAAAAATGATTTTTTTTTTCTCATAAAACACATAACATGCAACATTTCAGAAAATTGCTGTTTTGTTGTTCAAATATGCAGAAATGCTGGGTTCCCTTCTGTTGCTTGTTATATTTGGAAGAAAAGGAAATGAAGCTAAAAGCAGCAATGAGGCAACGTAACCAAAGCAAATCCCCTCTCTGTCGGCCCTGCCAGGTTGGACGAGAGCTACACAGTAAAGGTGGCAGACTTCGGCCTCGCTAGGGACGTCTACGACAAAGAATACTACAGCGTCCACAACAAGAGCGGAGTCAAGCTGCCCGTCAAATGGATGGCTCTGGAAAGTCTGCAAACACACAAGTTCACCACCAAGTCAGACGTGGTGAGAGGCCAGGCGTTATGGCATTATCTTTGACGCGCAAGGGTGTTACACAGCTCAGGTTAAAACAAGAACACCTGTATGTTGAGAGCTTTTTCATATCGTAACAGGAGAGGATGCTAAATGTCAAAGTAAATGAGTGTAGTGTCAGAAATAAACGAAGCAAGTTTAGGTAGTGGAAGTGCTCAGAAAGTAAAGACTGATCAAGGAACCTTGGGCGTGCAAAGTTACATCTGCAAGACCTGTGGAACATTACTATTTAGCTAAATTACACTAAAGTGAGGATGTTCAGCTATATCTGCATTGCACAGTAATTAATAACAAACCGAACACAGAATAAACACCACAAACCACGGATAACATTTATGAGCAAGGTGGTGGGGGATGATGCTTTGGTCAATCAAAGAATCAGGGCATCTTGCAGTCAACCAGAAACTCCTCTCCATGCCAGCGGGTTGACAGGCGATGTAGTTATGTGGTACAATTCCTTTTTAACTTGTTCTTTTTTTTTTTCTAAAATAGATGCCTAATTAAGGTCATTATCTAAGACCATATAGTCTTATCTTCATTTCCAAAGCCTTAGTATTAAAAGAGAATGTTTTGTTTATATATTGACTTTCTCTTCTGATTATGATTTTTTTACACTGTAATAAAGATGTGTTAATGGAGGAACCATATCTGACTACTTTTCTTACAGTGGTCTTTTGGAGTTTTACTATGGGAACTAATGACACGTGGAGCCCCACCATACTCTGATGTGAACTCCTTTGACATCACAGTGTTCCTCCTGCAGGGGAGGAGGCTGCTGCAGCCCGAGTTCTGCCCGGATGCTCTGTGAGTGTGCACAGATTTACAGATTTGTTCACGTCATGCAGCCCAGTGACAAGGCTCACTTAGCATTAGTGCAGATGTGTTTAAGGAACATTGGAAAATGGTAGAAAAAAAGTTCAATATTTTTCTCTCCCATTTCAGGAAGTGAAACTCTTGTGTTATACAGAGTGAACAATTTCTAACCTTTATTTCTTGTCATTTTATTGATTATGGTTTACGGATAATGAAAACCCAAAATTGAGTGATTTCAAGAATTTGAATATTGTGAAATATTGAAAACTCACGGTGTCACACCCCAAAAAGCTAACTGACTTATGAAATGCTCTCTGTCTGGGTCACTAGGCAACACAATCATGGGGCGGCACAATCTGGGCTTCCAATCAACACCCTTCACAAGGAGGGGGAGACACCAAATGTCATTGCTAAAGAAGTTTCTTGTTCACAGAGTTCTGCATCCAAGCATATTAACAGAAAATTGAGTGGAAGGAAGATGTGCAGTAGGAAAAGGTGCGGCAGCTACAGGGAGAACCGCCGCCTTTAGAGGATTCTCAAGTAAAATCCTGTCAAGACTTTTAGGAAGTTTTACAACAAGTGGACAAATGCTGGAGTCAGAGGATCGAGAGCCACAATTAATAGACAAGTCCTACACATGGGCAGAAAATTCAGCATTCCTCATCTCAAGCCCCTCCTAAACCAAGGAAATCTTCAGAAGGGCCTTACCTGGGCTAAGGAGAAAAAGAAGGGGACTGTTGCTCAGTGGTCCATCCATCCATCCATTGTCTAACACGTCTATCCCTCATGGGGTCGCGAGGGGTGCTGGTGCTTATCTCCAGCTGTTAATGGGCGAGAGGCGGAGTACACCCTGGACAGGTCGCCAGTATTGCTCAGCGGTCCAGTGTCCTGTTTTCAGATGAAAGGAAATTCTGCATTTCATTTAGAAGTCATGGTCCCAGAGTCTGGAGGACGTTGCTTGAAGTCCAGTGTGACATTTCCACAGACAGTGATGGTTTGGGGCGCCATGTCAGCTGCTGGTTCTGGGCCACTGGGTTTTCTGAAGTCCACAGTCAATGCAGCCGTCTACCAGGGCATTCTAGAGCTCTTCATGGTTCCCTCTGCAGACAAGCTGTATGGAGATGCTGGTTTTATTTTCCAGCAGGACTTGCACCTGCCCACATTGCCGGAGGTACCAAAAGCTGCTTCAGTGACGAACTCGGTGTTACTGCGCTTGATTGGTCAGCAAACCGGACTGGCCTGAACCCATAGCGAATCTATGGAGTATTATTGTGAGGTATGAGTGACACCAGAACTAACAAGGCCGATGACCTGAAGAACCGAAGCTTCCATTCCACCTACGCAGGGCCGCAGGCTCATCGCCTCTATGCCACAGTGCATTGATGCAGTAGTTCATGCAAAAGGAGCACAGACCAAGTGCTGAGTGGATGGCAATGGACATACATGACATTCTCATTGAAAATATCATCATATATTGATGTAATATTCTAATCATCTGATACATCTGAGGTTTTCCTTATCTGTAAACCATAATCAGCTAAATTACAAGAAATACTGGTAATTGAAATATTTCACGCTATGAGCAATAAATCAATATGCCATATGAGTTTCACTTTCTGAAATGAGTGATAAAGAACCTTTTCAAGATATTCTAATTATTTGAGATGTAATGCACATAAATATCGTAAAGTTCTGCTTTTTAAGACATAATGCGTCATCCTGTGTTATCAAGAAAGAGCAGCCAGGAAAGAAAGGAGTTACAAAGATGGATGAGCTGCATAAATAATGGAAGTCATAAATTTAGCCCATCAATCATGGTCAGCTAGAGATTGAAGTGGAGGTTACATTACATTGGTTGTTAGGGTCAGATTAAAGTCATTTTTTTGGTTTTACCGCATGTTTAGGCAGGAATCATCTAAAAAAGTATACCATTTATTTTCTTGCCCTGTGTTTATGATAGGACCATGTTTCTGTGGTTGTCCCCGCAGATCACCCATCAGTTAGACTGCTGCTGGCAGTGCTTACAAGAGCTCATCATATTTCAGCTTATTTAGACATCGCCAATGTTTTATCAGTTAAAATCTTCTGACAAGAAAAGAAAGAAAGAAAGCTATATGTTGTATTTATGTATATGTTGGTAAACTTAAAACTTCCTAATTTTCATAAATCCAGTAAACATTTTCAAGATTACAAACTAGACTAGGTTTGTAATTGATGTTGTAAGATAATCAAGACTTAATATTTCGTTTTTTATGCTTTTCTCGTTTTAAGGTGGTTTTAATGCTCCGTTTTGTTGTTTCTTAAATTCCAAACTGGGTTTTAAGAATCTCTGTTCGGTGCCTAGTTATCCTGCTCAGATTCTGAGCTAGACCAGAGATGGGTAGAGAAGTCAAAGGCTGTACACAAGTCAGAGAAGCATAACTTCGGTTTGTTTTTCCTAAAGTAGAAGTAAAAAGTAGTCATCCAAAAACATTAGTCAAAGATTTAAAAATGTATGTGGTCAAACAACTCTGCCCAAGCACTGAGTAACTGTTTCATTGTTGCGTCTGGTTTAATTTGTGCAAAGTTATGTCTATCTAAAGTTATGTGCAAATGAGTACAAATAAATACCATTACAGAATAACATAGTCAGGCAGAAGGAATAGACATTTTCATTTCTATTTTTTTACATCATAAAGCTTTTGAAACCAGTACTTACAGTGGGTAATGTATGCAGTCACATTCAATAAATTAGAATATGGGTTCCTTTGAGGCTCATTTGTCAAATTAAAATGACATTTTGAAAATAACAATTTTTGATCCAGTATTAAAGCGTAGTACTTTTCATTAAGTCCACATTACGGTTTGATGTGATATTCTAATCTTAAATGTTGTGTCTTCATTGTATGTAAGCAACAAAACCTAATTGTTAATAACAGAAATAAGAGATTTAAAACTTAAATTTTAGTAATAATTTGT
This sequence comes from Fundulus diaphanus, assembly GCA_037039145.1. Taxonomy (NCBI): domain Eukaryota; kingdom Metazoa; phylum Chordata; class Actinopteri; order Cyprinodontiformes; family Fundulidae; genus Fundulus; species Fundulus diaphanus. Next base: position 46,013,096 of record CM073134.1, read on the forward strand.
TTATCTTTGAAACAAATTGACTTTTGATAATATTAAAATCTGTTGAATATGGCTGTATGTGTTAGAACAGTACAAAGTACTTCCAGTGGTAATGTAAACTGTTCACTGTATATACTCCGTGTCGCTTGACCTCCAAATGGCTCAACAGCCTCATCACATAGAAAACAACATCAGAGCAATGGAGACTGTGTACACACCAGAGGTCTCCTTTCAACATAAACTCTGTGGGTTTGTGTCGGTGCCTGGTGCATTTTGGGTAAATCATGCTTGTTCTTCACTCAGTGACGTAACTGGAGGTGAGCAGAGTAGCCAGAGATTCAGCTCAATAAGAGTAGTATTACTTCAAAATAATAATACTCAAGTAGAAGTAAAAAAAAAAAAAAATTAAAAAGTACATGGCGGTAACATGTTTTTCTAGAAGTTAATCAAGTAATTACAACTGGGTAAATGTAACTAGTCACTACCCACCTCTGGACTAGACACAACCAAATGTCTAGTTAACGTAGGCTTATTAAAAACTGTGAAATATTCAATTCAATTCAATTCAATTTTATTTATATAGCGCCAAATCATGAAACATGTCATCTCAAGGCACTTTACAAAGTCAAATTCAATCATATTATACAGATTGGTCAAAATGTCCTATATAAGGAAACCAGTTGATTGCATCAAAGTCCCGACAAGCAGCATTCACTCCTGGGGAGCCGTAGAGCCACAGGGATAGCCCTTCAGTTTGGCGGCAATAAGAAACCGTGAGGCGGATACTGCCAATAACATTCGTAGTGACTAGCAGATAGTCAGACGAGGCTATCTTGCTGCTTAAAAATCATTTCAACGTAGTTTTGTCGCTGCGCTATTGTTTTGTTTTTCTACCTTTTCTCTAAACGCTGCCAGCTTAAACTATTCAAAACTGGCAGAGGCTTCTTCCAACGTTCATTTAACCAGTTGTCGTCCAGTCGAATCACATGTCTTTATTTGTCAACCTGACAGAGCAAATCCAGAACGACTTCTGTTTTTACTACAAAATAAGAGCCTGAAACATAGACAGGAGGTGTCAGGTCTAAAGCAGACACCTTCATATCCAGCGCTCCTAATAATAGCCGACACTTCAGCACACGACTTCCCATGCTGACAGCCACAGGACAGCGCCTTATGAGACGGGTTTCCCTTTGACGCGAAATATCAAGTCATTTTAATATTGCCAGAGCAAGCTCTATTCTGGGAAACCTGTGAAAACAAGAGCATCAGTTACACTCTGGCACTGTAAAAACAAGCAGCCACAATCATCTAACAGCAGATAACATTTTGAACTCCCCTGTCAGTGTGTGTGTTTGAAAACTGGCTAGAAGATGGGAATGTTTGAGTAGGAGGAAGGCAGAGGCCCTAAAGCACACATAAGGAGGTGATGTATTTCTGCAAACATTCCTGCAATTCTTCCCTGCTGATGGTTCTCAAAGGGCTTTAGGTAGCGACAGGAACCAGTATGCAAAGCACATGTTCTACTCACTGGTAGAAACACTGTAGCACCCAGAATTAAATGATGCAATCCAGGTGTTATTTACTGACTGTGGTGACACTACTAATGGACCACTATCATTTTTCCTCACAGTCAGTCAAACAGCAGGTGAAGGCTACCACACACAGCAGATGTCTCTAGATGTGTTACCAGCACTCAGGATTACATGGCACGAGTACACGTCGTGTGTCGTTGCCGTCACATACCTGCCGATACCAACGTAAGCTCTCTGTGGCATTTGCAGACCCCACATGCCGTTCAGACCACCTGAACTCATGCAAACCCAAAAAGTGATGACCGCCAAAGTCGATCACATTGCTCCACTTATGATGCCCTCTGGTGCTTACCCTAGACATGCCAGGTGCATGGAAATAATCCATTTATATACCCGTCACTCATCGGCATGTGCACCCAGTTACATCCATGTCCGAGCATCCATCCCTACCTCGAGAAGTACTTGCTTTGGCAACAAGAGGATTCTGAAGATTCCCCAGACAAAGTCCGTAAAGCTCAGGAGAGGACGGAAACTTGACATCCTTAAGCGGCTGTCACGATATTTTGAATCTAACCATGTTATCTAGTCTCTAAAAAAAGCACCAAAGTGGTTCACCTCGAGGGCCAGTGTCCTGCAACTTTTACATCTGATTCTGCTTCAACACACAGGAATCAAATAATTTGGTCAGGACTCCTCAGCACCAGAGGCTGCTGGCTGTACTTAATGGAGTTGTGTTTGACCAGAGATGCATGTAAAAGTTGCAGGACATCGGCACCCCAGGCTAAACATTTTCAAATCAAGCACATTGTATGTTATTGATGGATGTGTGTTTGTTTTGTGTGGTGCACACGCATTGGAATGGAAGGATGAAGACGTCACTGTATGTCAGGAAGGAGTACGTTGTTTTGTTGGGATGTCATCATATCGTTTTTTCCTCTATAGTTAAGAACCACCTGACAACCTGGAGATGAAAGTTGGTGCTGTACACAGTAGTTGCCTTTCCATTACAAATGCGTGCAAAACATTTTCGATATTCTGCTAATGTGGGTAAAACACATTTTCGCAATTGCGGTGTTTCCATTAAATAAGAAATGCAATTAAAATCATACATTAATATGTTTATTCACGCGAGTATCTCATTCAAGTATTTGAAACAAATGTTATCTTTTCCACTGGTGCCACTTTTGCCGAGCTTTCTCTTCTCCGCCAGGTATTTCTGTTTCAGAGTTTTCCAGATTTGCGGTTGTTGATCACACAACTCGTGTGATGCGAAAAAAACTGTTTCCATTGCAGTTTTGCGAAATATACCAATTTCGATATGGCTGAAAAACCACCTCATCCTTGTGCAAAAACCTTTTATCGAAAAATAGGAGTGTTTTTGAAATTGCCGTGTTTCCATTAAATACATTTATTTTCGTAATTACAAGTTGCGCAATTTGTTGGTCAATGAAAACGCGATTACTGACTGAGTGCCACCAAGAGGTCAAATTACCAATAGCTAAATTGATCGCAATGTAGGGAGCTGCCTTTAGTTGGGGAACCTGAGGGAATGTGCAGGGCAGAGCATCTTCATAAAGAAGCACAAGATTAAATAATATTATTGGGTCATTTCTGCAACATTTCAGTTGCATTCAAATACATTCCTTAGCGACGATGTATACGTGCAGGATATTTATGAAGTTTCAGAGTTGTGGCTCTAAAACTGTGACATTTTTTGACAGGTGTACAAAAATGTTAGGGAAGGTGATGGAAGTGGGTCGTTTTTCATGCGCCCTGGGAATCCGAGGCAGAAAGTGTGCTTCGTATTTAAGGCAGTATAACATGAGGCATTTTTTGTCACTAGTTCCCAAGTCTATGCACACACATATGGAATGAGTATATTGACCCCTAAAACAAGAAAATTTGATGTATTGCACTAGAAATAGGATGATAGAGATGACTTGTTCCTATTTTAAGTGCAAAAATCGTATTCCTTTAGCAGATCATCTAAACTTGCCTGCTCAAATCAATGAAAAAGACACTCATATCTAGAAAATGGTTCTTACTTTTAGTTCCCTTTTTGCAGTGCAGAAACAGTGTTGAGCTCTGTGAACCAATGGTATTTATTCTTCTGGGGTGGATAGCTAGAAACATTTAGTCCATGGTGAGGACCTCTAATACTTTCGCTTATTTTCTGGAACAAAAATCTGTTTATGATGTGAATTAACACATATTGGGTTTATAGGTGCAAAAACTAGCAGCTGTGATGACATGGGATCCATCACTGTTTATGTTCATGGGTGACTTGAATACATCTAAAGGAGTCAATGATAAAGGCTAACAGTTAAGTCCAAGCAGATCTGCATATCCATCAAGTTGACGTTTTGATGGTACAAATGGTTATTTTACAGGGACCAGGCACAATGCAACAAATTATTTCTTCATGACATGTATGATAATGTGTTGGGACAAAGAAATAAATGATTCAACTCATATTTCAAAGCTAAAACACGTGGAACACAGCAGCTGTATGCTTCCTTGGCCCTGATGCCTGTCTTCTCCTCCCTCAGCTACACGGTGATGATCGAGTGCTGGCACCCAAAACCGGAGCGCCGGCCCTCCTTCTCCGAGCTGGTGGACCGCATCTCCGCCATCTTCTCCAGCTTCAGCGGGGAACACTATGTCCTCCTCAACACCACGTATGTCAACATTGAGAAGATGACCCCCTACCCTTCCCTTCTCACCTCCACATCGGATTCCTCCTCTGAGCCCTCCACCTCCACGTCCCTACCCTCTCACTCCCCGCTCCTGTGCCGCGTGGAGCGCGACTGTTGCACCTGAAACGTGAGGGAGGAGCTGGCGACGGTCATCCTAGAGACGGACTCAAAAAGAGAGAAAGAAAGGAACTACTGTCTATACTTGCCAAACACTGGACACTGCGTGCTGAGGACACCACAGACTGCTTCGGAGCTTAGACTGTTTCCTCGGAGTAGATAGATTGCGATCCTTCGGAAATCTCTATCTGACAGGGGGCCCGTCGAGAGCAGACCTGCTTGACTCCCACCACAAGCCTCAAGGAGAACAGTTCCAGACTTTTACGGGGCAGCAACCCCGTGCCAAAGATTTCCAGCTGACAAAGCCTTCCTGGCAAAAAGCACATCTCAGTGACCACTGCACAAATATCTCCTCCCCCCCGTGGTGACACACGCTTCCAGAAGACAATGTTTCTCTTCATTTTCCGTACTCTGTAATGTGAATGCGTAGGAAATGGCCATGTGTTCTTGTTGTATAAACCTCTCTCTCTCCTCCATGAGCACAACTTGGGACACCGCAGCCTGCTGGGATGGATTAGGGCGTCTCTGGTGCTGGAGGACGACTGCCGCAGGTAGGGGGGATATCAGGAAGTTTAGAGCCCCCGCTGCTGTGTGCGTTTATTTGTACACTTACTTACCCTTGGTCAAAACCTTTCACATGCTTGGGGGCAAAAAAGGTTGTGAGTGTGGTTCGCCTATGTGAATCAGCCAGATGGTTTCACTGGGTTGGTTAATCATATGTCATAAACACTACAGTTGTCACACTTGAAAGAGCTTGGAAGCCCTCTAAGGAAGAAGGATAACGCCATGTCCCCAGTTTTTGTAACTGTTTGGGGTCTTTTGTTAATGAACGAACCAGTGGGAAACTCAATGGATGTTGAGTTGGAATGAGATCTGCTAAGTTTCCAGGCAGGCTAATACTTCACACCCGTGTTCTTCAAAACATTCTTGAAACGCCTTCTTCTAGGAAGGAGCAACTTTCTTCTGAATATAATGTTTCTAATAAGGTGTGCCTTGCAAAAGTATTCATAACCATTGATTTATTTCACATTTTGTCACTTCACAGCCGCAAGTAAAGTCTAAAAAGTGTGGTCTGATGGATTTTGATCTGACTTTTAGCATGACACTGCCATGATCGTGTTTCATCACAGGGACGGTGTATTTCGGGGTGATGCACAGTGTTGGTTTACCTTCACACAACATTTTGCATGTGAGCCAACTCTTCTACCTGAGCTGTGGCTCTTTGCAGCTCCTCCTGAGTTACCATGGCTCTTTTGTCTGATTGATGCTCATCTTGCCCTTGCCCAGTCCGTCTGCGTAACTAGCATATTGTTCTAGGTTTGTGGATGTGCCATACCCTCTCCATGCTCAGAAGATGAGTTTAACAGTGCTTTTGAAGATGTGGCTGGGATATTGCTTTAAAATTCAACTTTGCTTTACACTTCTTCACAAGGTTATCCCTGACCTGTCTTCTGTGTGCCTTCATCTGAATGATGTTCTAACAAAGCTTTCAGCCCTACACAGAACAGCTGCATTTATAGTGGGATTAAATTTACAAATTTATAAAAGCAACATCTAAAGGCGATTGGTTGGTCTGGGTTTTATTTAAGGGTGTTGGAGTAAAGGGGACAGAATACAAAAACATGTCAAACCTTTCAGACTCTGTGTAAAACATGTATTATTTCCATCCCAGTTCACTAATATGAGCTACTTTGTGTTTGTCTTTAACATAAAATACGTTGATCTTTGTCATTGTAATGAGACAAAACATAGAAAAGTTCAAGGGCTATGAATACTTTTGCGAAGCACTGTTCATTAGGGTTTGCTGTATTTTCATTTAAATGATCACTAACGGACATGAGCCTGTAAACCACTTTTATAATCAATGTTATGTTTATGATTGCTTCATGTAGCAGTTTTCATTGTTGTTTTTTTGTATATGAATGGCTGCCGGTGTGTTAGCCCAGTCAAACATGGACAGGTATGAATGTTTGCTCTTCTGAGAATTTTTTTTTTTTTTTTGCTGAACTACATTGTTGTATCACAGATGAGCCTCTTAATTAAACACGTTCCAATGGAAAGGCCAGCGCCACATAATAGTCCAGTTGATCAAAGATTTTTTTTCTATAAGACAAATCACTGCCATTTTGTAAATAAAGACAATCGAACAATATGGTCCGTGTGGATGGTCGTTTGGCCTCTAGCCATTTTTTGCCGGATTATGGAAAAAGACTGAATGGTGGAGAGAAGAAAAAAAACTGGACCCACCTCACATTTCCAAAAGACTGCTGTCTCTTTGATGATGTAGTTCTCCACCTGTTTGTCAACGTTTAACACTGATTGTTGTACAGTGTGTGTGCATATCATTATTTGTCTATAAAAAGTTTTGAAGGTACATGTTCCTACATGATGTATAATGAACCTTGTAAGGGTAATAAAACTACGATTCAAATGTGGCCTATTTATTGACTTTCATGAAACAACCTTGGATTGATCACCTGGAACTGATCAGTGTAAAAAAAATCTGTTTTGAACAAAGCCAAACAGGTTTTAGAACAAAAAACACTTAACGTTTTGTATTGTTCCTTAGTGTTGCCCTCCTTGAGTTACTGTGCAGAAATCTGGGGCAAAGTAAACAAAAACATGCCCCAGTCACTGTCCTTCCTGCGAAAGGAACGAGTGTATTAAATGGAGTCAAGTATCTAGAACACGCCGGCCCATAATTCATAAAATCAAAACTAACACAACTTACTGACAATATCAAAGTTCAAACAGCACTAATATTATTCAAAACAAAACATTCAACATTTGTTTAACAGGCAGGAGGGACCTTATGAAACCAGCAGTCAGGGGGAATTCAAGGCTTGTAAGTTCAGAACCATCGCAAGAAGTTCCTTTGTTGCAGATTGTCAAGATGGAGGGGCAGACCATCATCAAAACCAACAGTTCCCAAACCCATACTCAGGCCCCAACCCTACAAGCCGATCCCAGCCCAGACAACCCATGAGCCCATCCACCCAGAGATGGGGCCAACATGAGCAGAATGGGCCAGCCAACCAGATCCCACCCCACAAACTCAGAGGCGCCACTTCCCCCACACCCTCCCCTCCATACTTAAGCCCTACCTCCATAGTTTTAGTATTAAAAGTTATTTTGTGAATAGACAATGTATTATTATTGTTTTTGCATATTCTGTGTAAAATAAATCCAATAAATTACATTTTATTTATATAGCACCACAACACATATCAAGGCACTTTACAAAGATAATTCAATTAAATCATAAAGATAGATTGGTCAAAAACTTTTCTATCTAAGGAAACCCAGCAGTCATGACAAGCAGCATTCACTCCTTCTGAAAGAGTGTAGAGCCACAGTGGACAGTCGTCTGCATTGTCGATGGCTTTGCAGCAATCCCTCATACTGAGCATGCATGAAGCAACAGTGGAGAGGAAAACTCCCCTTTAACAGGAAGGAGAACCTCCAGCAGAACCAGGCTCAGTGTGAACAGCCATCTGCCTCGACCGACTGAGGGTTAGAAAAGACAGAGCAGAGACAGAAAAAGCAGAGAAGCACAAATTGATCCAGGAATCCTTTCTATGTTGAAGCCAGACCAGGTGTACCTACTATGAAGAAAAAAAAGAACAAAAAGTTAAAAGTTGAAATCACAAAAAAATGCTAAATTGGAGAACAGTAGGAGAACTCAGCAGAGTGAGAAAGATAGGCCCTGATGTCCTCCAGCAGTCTAAGCCTATAGCAGCATAACTACAGAGATAGCTCAAGATAACTTAAGCTACTCTAACTGTAATCTCTGTCAAAATGGAAAGTTTTAGGTCAAGACAAGAAGTCTTTACAAATAAGCTTGGACATAATAGGGCAATTAATTATGGTTTAAGAAGGCATGGGAACGAAAGTGTCCTTTGAATATGTGTAAAGATATGTGTAAAAAAAGTACTCTACGTTGCACTCACTCCCGTATCTTTAAATAACTTCAATCATTTGTTCATTAATTTTATTTCAAATGGGGCCAACATAATTTGTCCATCAGGAACATTTCATGTTCAGTTTAGTCTTTAGTCACCCTTTTCATGTTGAACCCAAAGACATCATTAAATCCTTGCCCTCTCGTCCTTCTCTCTCATTACAGCCAACAATTGCAGTGTTATAGACTACATCCCAGTTCTAATTGAGCCATAACTGTGCATTACACTAGAGAGTGATGCTCAGTTACTCAGGAGTTTAACCTGTATAGACGTTATATTATTTAATAAATGCAAACTCATGAAAGACGGAGCGCTACCTCCTCCCTGGGGTGTAGCAGATAATGGCCTATTGAAATGGATTATAATTACTTAAACGCCCCTCTTCAATGTAATTCAATAACCACAGGATGTTCTGCTGTTACAGCCCTCAAGGTCAGGGCCTTTTAAAGTCAGCAATGTCTCCTAGGTTGGAACAGAGACGGTCAGAGGTATCAGCATATCATCAGTAGAAGCATAAAGGAGAAAGATCTACCTGCACTGTGGGTGCACTGCATCCACTCTATGGGACTCGTTTACCAGCACGGCTCTCAAACATACCAGGTTTTCTCTCTAGTCTTCTTGTCAACTGTGAGTGCTTTTTCCACTACAACCCTGCATTCGTGTATTTCTTGCCTAGGGGCATTTCAGTGTCAGCCTTGGGGAAACAGTGGATTGAATTGTATAAAAGCCAGATCATCTCTCTTCCAGCTGAGTCACGTTTTGCAGCACAGAGAAAGTTGGTCCGATGTAAGGCTCACTGGAACATGCGCTTATGTTGAAAAGTCTTTCTCCAATCTGCTTTGAAACTAAATTTGTTAACCACATCGCTGTCCTTGGCTAAGTGACCTGTAGAGTTCTTTTTTGACGGCCCACTCTTGTGAGATTTTCCTCATGTCATATGGATATTTGTTTCATCCAAATTTCCATATCCTTCTAAGAACCACAAGAACTGAAAATGTGTTGAGGTCGCTAGAAGAACCAAATTTAAGCAAGCTAGACAGACCTGTTGGAACTGGTTAATGGACATGAGCCCTTGGTTAATTGATGTTAGACCTGAAATTAATCATTGCAAACAGTATGAAGCGCTGACCAGCCAAGAGTTTAATGTTTGGTCCACAAATAGAACCGTGACATGTTGCTTCTATGGCACTGTAACAAAAATGTGGCATTTCAACTTAGTCCAGTGGTCTCAAGCTTTAATCCTCGAGGGCTCGTGTCCTGCAACTTTTAGCTGTTTTCCTTGCCCTACACACCTGAATTAAACGACCTCACTAGCATTTCTTGAAGAAGTGATTCACGTTGTTTGGTTGTCAGGATTTAATATTGTTTTAAACATTTGTCGGTCCTCACTTTTATTCTGGGCTAGGGTTAGGTTCAGCTTTATGGTGTCAACTAGGTTTAAGTTGGGGTTAGGTATAAACCCGTAAAGGTTAGGGTTAGACCAGCGGTTCCCAAACTTTTTTAGCCGCGCACCCCCTTTCGTGTCCCAACCTGGTTGAAGCACCCCCAATCTTAAAAAAATTCTCTGACATGGCTTGCTTTCCTGTTCAAATTTCACTGATTAACATGTTTTGGTGTGAAAGGTCTACTCACCCCCAGAACAAATGCAAAGTACTTTTTTAAGATGCTGACTGAGTTAGATTAGTCCTGTAACCCAATGGTGCCCAGTCCTGGTACTCAGGCCCCACTGTCCTGCTATTGTGTATCCCTACTGCTATACACTTGAGAGAAATTAATGGCTAATAAACAGGCTTCTGCAGCCCTTCATGGCATACTGAGGGGGAAACACAATGACTTGAATCATGTGCATGGAGTGAGGACACATCTAACACATGCAGAATAGTGGGCCCCAAGAGCCAGAGTTGGAGAGCACCACTGTATCAACATAGGCTGAAGGACCACTCAGTGAGGAAAAAGCTATTTCTTCAGAAGAAACATTAAATTCAACTAAAATGTATACCGTTTAATTCATGCTGCAGTAAGCAAACTAAGCGAGGGAGTATGAATAATTAGAAAATACGCAACCCTGCAAGGTTGTCTAAATGCTGATAGGTTATTGTAGTGGCACAGGCACACTCTAAAAACAACTGATTCCTCATTAAATAAAGAAGATTGCACAGTGGAGAAAAAACAAATTGTGTGGCTTCATATTACACGTATAAATGTGTGTTTTTCTGTTGATTTCTTCTTTTTGTGAAAATGCAGGCTTCCCTGATCTCTTTGTCTGGCTGATGTCACTGAAGGTCACTGGCCTAGAGGAAGTCCAGGGCTCTGCTTTTGTCTTGGATTTTCTAAATTACATTATGTTGAAAGGGTACTATGACTTTTTGTGCACTGATACCAAAGATCCATTGACCAGAGTTTTAATAAAGCACTCACAATGATGAACCACAATAATGTCTGTTTTTTAATTAATCTGATTCTTCTGTGACAACAAGATCTTCTGATGAGTTTTGCACACAGTCCGCTTGCCACACTTCAGGTTCTGTGTTATTTCAGATGTTTCAGGTTATAATTCCCAAATATGCAGAACCAAAAGGTCCACTGCAAACTGCAGCACACATAAACAAATGCATGTGATCACGGACCTTTGTCTTTATGTTTGTGGCGCCCAGGCACGGTAAAGTCTAGCAGTTTTGAAGTTGTTTTAACCGTGATTCTAGAGCAGGGGTTCTCAAACTTTTCTTGGCCAGAGACCCCGTAGCAGCGGTAAAATTTTTCCAAAGACCCCTTTAGATTCCTCATGCTGATAGTATTTTTAAACAGCATTTTCTACTGTTAAATACATTAGGAATTCTGTATGTTTTAAAATATAAATATAAATACACCTAATATTACAGATTTGATGGAGATTAGATCCTCATTCTTAATGGGGCTGTAGTTGTACAGTGGTGTATTTGACCTCACCACATTTCTTCTGTCTTAGCTTTTTTGTCATATTTAAACGTTTTGTTTGTTCATCAAAACACAAATGTCAATGTCAAGCGAGGATCACCTGGATAAACAGAGAACACTGTTTTCAAATGCAGATTTATTAAGAGAAGAAATCTATCCAGAGAAACCTGGCTGTGTGTGAAAAGTGTATTTCTCCATAAACCCAATACCTTTTGACAGGAGAACTGTTCATGAGGTATTTGCGAAAACTGACAATGAGTCTTTCATATCGCTGTGTACGAATATGGAATTTCCCCACTTCCTCCAAAGGAGTGTGTGCCGGTAATATTAGGGCACATTAGAGGATTTTTGAGAATGATGATCTGATTAAGACCACCCATCCATCTTCTATACCTGCTTGTCTGTGCAGGGTCAGGTCGCTCAACGAAGGTTAATTTAAGGTTGTTGCTTTGTTTTTGTTTTTTACATTCAGAGGTGGACTAAATGTCCTGCTCCATAACCCAAGTGCACTTTACCTTACTGCCATGAGCTCATGGTCAGATATTCTCCCTGATTATCTCCTGTAGAGCTGTATTTATGGTTCCATCAACTGTAGTCCTGAAGCAGTAGACCAGCCCCAGACCTTCCCATTGCCACTACCATGTCTGACTGGCAGTGGGATGCTTTTTTTGTTTTCCAGAAGTGTTGCGTTACCTTCATGCTTATTGTTACGGGATCCACACCTTCTTAAAAGAACCCTTTTTGTTTTATCTCTCCAGAGAATGTTTTCCCAAAAGTCCTTGGGGATTATTACGATCTTTTTTCCCAAAAGTGAGATGGGAATTTGTGTTCTTTTTGGTCAGCAGCGGTTTTGACCTTAGAAGTCTATAGATGCAGTTTTTCTTCCCTTTTACTGAAGAATCATCAGAATTAGAATCAGCTTTATTTCCCAGGTATGTGTACACATACAAGGAATTTGACTCTGGATTGTACAATGTTCAGGATGTGCTTACTTACACAGTAATACAATAACACAGCAGCGCAGTCATAAGAATCAGACACAGTCTGTAGTATAGAAAACACATATGAACACCCTATGAACAAAGCAGACGAATTGAGACAATAACGCAATAAGGCAATGAGTCCAAAGGGTGCAGGAGTAAATATTATGTCCATTGTTATTATTATGTATGTCGGACAGGTGCACATACACATACTGTACAGATACACATGAGAATGCTTGAATAAATGAGAATCATATACAGTGTTATGTACATGAGGTAGGTGGATTTGGTATACAGCAGTGGCGGCTGGCCCATAGGGGGCGCTCAGGCGCTGCCCTCCCTAGATGTGGAGGGGAAAAGTCAAAATATATATAGATTTTAAAAGTATTATTAATGTCAGTTTTTACTTAATAGTACGTGGCTACATGTATTAAGAATTATTAAAACACTTCTAATTGACTCTACTAATTGACTCTCATTTAACAGTACATTTCCACCAACAGAACGTATCATTTCTCTTCTTCTACACTTTTGGGGCTATCACTCAAGGCGCCCCACAAGTGTAGTGAAATAACCAATCGTATACTGCTGCTAGGGAAAATTTATAAATATTTGGCCAATCAGCATCGCCAAAATTAATGGCTTTGGGGCTACTGGAATCTTTGCCCCTGCTACACAGTGATATAGGTGTATAGACCAGTTCACGCGTGACATCATGAGCTACATCCGCGCTACATCCGGGTCCCGCTGGTTGGCAAAAACAGGACTGTTCTCGTCTACTACCATGACAAAACGGGTGAATTAGAGCGTGCTTTTAGTTAGTTTATTTTTGGAATCTAAACAATGCCTACGACTTGTTGTGCTTCCGGTTGCACACAGAGGCATTCCAAATCGTCGGATGTATGTTTCTTTCGTTTACTGAAGGACGAAGAAAGAAGAAAGAAATGGATAATTTCAATGAAAAGGATGCAGGCAGACAATCCCAATCGACTGTGGGAGCCCTCATACCACGACAGAATTTGCAGTCTACACTTCATCTCCGGTAAATACAACTTAATTTTGCACTAGTCATTGTTCTACTTAAATAATTATATAAATAAAAAATAGGATATATATTTAAGTCAAGACGTAAACGTTCGTTTCATAATAATATACGTACATGTACAATGTATGCAAACCCTCTGGCATGAGTCTGTGAAAAGGATTAATAAGACAAAAACACCAAAATAATCCTTTGTGAACAATGTTTTTTTATTAATTAAATGCTTATTGTGGAATCGTAGTAATTTTCCGACTTTTAATTTAAATGCATGTACTGGGTTAGGCAGGGAAATCTATTTGCCAGCCCCACCAATATTTTTTTTCACCAGCCACCACTGGTATACAGTACACACAATATGAACAGTAATAATAAACAGCACATTTTTCCCTTTTTTCTTTTTTTTTTTTTGCATCATGAACACAGACTTTTAATGAGGTCAGAGTCTGATTTCTTTGTGAACACCTGAAAGAGTTGCTGGTGCCCTCTTGGACTAAAGTTGCTTATCGGGCCACTCCTGGGAAAGTTCACAACTATTCTGTTTTCTCCACTTGTGAATAACGGCTCTGACTGTGGTTGGCTGGTTTCCCAAAGCCTTATGGCTTCCCAACCCTATCCAGACTGATAGGTGGCAGGTACTTTGTTCCTCATCTGTTTTTACATTTCTTTTGATCAGTGTTCATTTGGAGCTAACTTTATCTTTCCACACAGGCTCTATTAAAGTGGAAGACACTCCCCAAGCAGAAGTGTCTTCCATGTTTTAGATGTTGCCCCGATTCCAAACACCTGAATGAAATGAATGTGACATCAGTTCATTAGCCTCTTCAGAGGTGACTTGGCCTTCAAAAAATCGTGGACGATCACAGTTCTGTCATGACTTAACTACTTTTCACGTTTGTTTTGGCAAATTCTCTATTCTTTCTGTTAATAAAAGAAGTCAACTTTAGAAACTCCTTTTTATACATAATTAGATCATCTAAGACAAAAACCTGTTTAATGATCTGAAACATTTAACTGACTGAAGGACTTCCTCCTCTGGGTTGGCACAAGTACTTCCAGCATCATCTCCCTCAGTACCGGATCTCCCCAGGGCTGCGTACTGAGCCCACTGCTCTGCATCCTGATGACGCAGGAGTGCAGTGGCAGGTTCAGTACGAACCACATCATCAAGTATGCGGACGACACAACCGTGGTGGGTCTCATCATGGACAGCCGCAAACTGGCCTACAGCGAGGAGGTCAACCACCTGGTGGACTGGTGTGACAAAAACAATCTAATCCTGAATGTCAATAAAACAAAAGAGGTTGTGGTTGACTTCAGGAAAAATTTCCCAAGTCACACATCCCTCCTCATCCTCCGTTGCAGTGGAGTGAGTCAGCAGCATTGAGTTCCTGGGGGTGCAGATTACAGACACTTTGACCTGGTCCCTCCATGCCTCTGCTCATGTGGAGAGAGCACAGCAGCGTCAGCCCTTTCTTTGTCGGATGAGAAGAGCAAACTTCCCTCCTCCCATCCTTACCACTTTCTGCTGAGGGAAACTAGAGAGCAGCTGAATTGCTGCCTGGTTTTTGGGGCCTGCCATGCCTCAGACTGTAAATGTGTAGAGAGAGTGGTGAGGACAGCGGAGATAATGATCGGGACAGCCCTTCCCTCCATCCAAGACACTGCTCACAGACACTGCCTGACCAGGGCTCAGACAACCATAAAAGAACCCTCCCACCCCACAATGAACTGTTTTCCCTGTTGCCCTCTGGCAAGAGGTTCAGCAGCTTCAAATGCAGAACACAACACCTTCATTGCACTCGTCCTAAGACTCACAATAATCCCCCCCTCCCCCCAACCATACATACCAAACTAGGACATTGTCACTGTAAACTAAGGTGATCAGATTTCTCTAATAAAAACCGGGGATGTCTCTGATTTTCTTAAGCGCGGGTGGGGTGGAGTGGGGGGTAGTAGTTCTTACACTACGTCGGGGATGGCGGCAGGAGTGGGTAAATACCTCTTCATGCGCTAAACTTTTTTACTCCGTCATGATACACTGATATCAGGGACATTTTCGGGGACATGTTTTGCTGGTGACAGGTCATCCAAAACAGGCACTGTACCTGGAAATCAGGGGATGTCTGGTCACCCTACCGTGATAATCCAGAGTGACTGCGCTCTGCATTATCATATGGTTCATTTATTGTAGCAATACATCCTGCTGCTACAAATACCTGCTCAACTCACATGGTCTTACACATAACTTTTCTGTACATTTAAAATGTATTTTTCTTGATTGGCTACTACTTTCCTGACAAATGACCAATACATATATTTATTATATTTCTCTTTTGTCTTCCTTTGACATTTGACTTTGTGAATGTGCAGTTGAATGACAATAAAGTCTGTCTCTGTCTATGACGAGAATGCAAACAACAAATCAAACAGAGTAAATCTGCAGAGATGGAAATAGAAATTCCTTCCATGCTCCATCCTCATTGTTTCATACAGAAAGATCATTGGTGCTGCAGCGCCTCCTACCTGTGTGAATAATCATTGGTTTGTGTATAAAAGACCGCCTGGTGCAAATGTGATTGATTTAAACCATTTTGAAATAATGATTCCATAAACTGCCAGATTAAGCAGCTTCTCTGGCCCTGGCTTATTATTATCAGACACAGAGGCGCTTATAAAGTTATCTCCTGCCGGCAAGACATCAACTCCTTCAAAGCTTTTGACAGAACTTCATTTACCCGCAGATTGCTCTAAACTTTTCCATAACATCAACACTGTCTAAAAATTAAGACATTAAATAATAACAGACAAACATGTCCTGCTTTCAAGAGAAAGGAAGATTAGAAGAAAGGAATGTTGAAGCACACTGGGAGAGCACGGAGAGATCCACTACTGTGTATTATCTTTGTCCCGAGGATTAAACTGTCTCTGCAAAAACCACGTTAAGCCTCAGCTAACACAAGCATGAGGCACGTCTGCCTCTGCTTTCGTCTTTCATCCCTCCAGGCTATCCCCTCTGCCCCTGCCAATGCTGCCAGTCTGCCATGATCGAGCATTATCCAGACACAATGTGAGCTGGATCAGGGGATGTCAGCAGCAGAATCCCATGTTTCACGTGTAGCACAGCGAATAAAGATGGAGTGTTTTCTTTGACAATCTCTGATGAAAATTATCTTGTCTAAAGTTATTTTACTCTATGTATCATCAGAATGCTGCACCAACACCTTAACCCAATACCTGCAGGTCAGCCACTGCACTCCCCTTAAACTAATCCCCCCTAAAGTCAACAAGTGGAGACTTCGATTCTGCTGCCCTCTGACTGTTTGTGTGTGTGTTCGGGGATTAAAGTGTCTGTCTCCTCCTATAAGTGATGCACACCAGAAGCACTGATTGTTAAAAGAATTGAAAGATGTGACTCCTTGAGAGAATAACAGTAAAACTGGAGGTGATTACCGCACCACCAGCCCCCCCCCCCCCCCCCCCCCCCCCCCCTCCCAGAAGTCATCAGGTGAGTCAGCAGCATCGGTATGTGTATCAAAGGGATCACTGATCAGAAAAGCACACTCCTCTGTAGGACTCAGCCTAAGTGTATGCATGGGCACACAGATGATATCAAAAACTCTTGGATGTGGTGAACCTTTAGGTCGATACTGGCTACTGTTCCCTTCAGTGGGGGAATATAAACCTGAACACTTCCTCATGAGCCCACAGAGGGTGTGTGTTGGATACTTTAGAAGTTTTGGATTAGTGGATGAGTATCAGTGCAACACACACAGTCAGTGCCACTCTGACCTGCTGACGCGGTTCACAATCATTAAACTGTTAATGAGTTCTGACCTATAAGGGAGGTAAATGGCCCCAGTTTCTGTACACCAACCATCCAGACACACACACACACACACACACACGCACACACACACGCACACACACACACACACACACACACACACACAGACCTCTTCCACTTTTGTCTCTATAGAAACCTAAAAGTGTTGCTGGGCTGTAGCTGTTGGCGCCCCCTGTTGACGCTACAGACAGGGCCCTTTCATCAGTGGAGAAAACAATCAGAGGAGCACATGAAAGAAGGCGATGCTACCTTTGAAGCATTTGTCATGAGTCCAGCTGCAGTATGAGGTCGTGGAGCAGCGTTTTATAGCCTGAGTTCATAAAACTGCCCAGTGATATACCTGTTGGCATTGAAAAATGCAACTAGAGCTGCGACCCAAAGAAACACCCATAGCAGACTTTTTTTCATTGATTTTAGCTGAGGCCAGGATATGCACAGGAATACCTAATTATGGAAAACAAGCTAAACCAAATTATGAGGCACAAGCTTTAACAAAGCCCTGAGAGTTTATTCACATGTTTAGCTTGTGTGTATCAATGTGCAGTCTCACGTGATTGGATGTTTTTCTCCTGTCTTTTCTATTAATATATTTTAATGAGATCTTGGGAATTTGCAGGCAGGTTAATGTTTCAAACTCCTTTTTCTGGTTTTGAAAACCTTCTTGAACACTGTCCTCCTTAAAAGGGTCACTTTCATCATGGAAAGTCGCTTTCTTACAGTTCATTGCAAAAGTATTCCTACTCCTTGAACATTTTGACATTATGTCCCATGTCAAACACAATCTTTAATGTATTTAATTGCAATTTTGTGTGACAGAACAGGGTGAAATAGTGCTTAAATATGAAAAGGGGCAAAAACAGTACATGTTTTATTTTTTTTTAACAAAAAATATCTCTATGGTGGGGCATGGATATACATATATCAAGCTCCCTTTAATCTAACACCCATGTGTCAGTTAGACTTGTTGCCTGCCAGGGTCACCTAATTACAAAACCGCAGTCCGCTTCTCTGTGATTTAAACTCAGTACAAACACAACTGTTCTGGGAGACCTCAGAGGCTTAATGGTGAACAAACAATACTGTGAAAACCAGGAAACGCAGTAGACTGGTTAGGTAAAAGGTCGGGGAGAAGTTGCACGCAGGGTCAGATCATAAAACTATATCCCTAGCTTTCAATAGCCCATGAAGAACTGTTCACTTCATCATCCAATAAATGGAAAAACACAGTTGCGACCTACCAAAACATGGGTGTCCACCTAAACTAACAGACAAGGAGCGCATTACTCAGAGAAGAAGCCAAGAGGACCATGTTACTCTGATGGGGCTGATCCACAGCTCAGGTGGGATAATATGTTCACAGGACAAGTATTGGTTCATGGAAAACAAACGCTGTTGGGGGAAAAAAAGAATCCCAGCATGCAATTCAGCTTGACACAGCAAACGTGTGCAAGAAGGAGCTCTGGTCAGATGAGCAAAAACGATCAAAATGGAACATTTCAACCTACATGCAAACCTCTATGAGCCTGTCTCTTCAGATCGCAATCTGAATATAATTTCCCAGGAGTTCACCCGTTTTCCTTGTCTGGACCACATTTGGTGGTCCACTGCAGATTGGAAACCTTCTGTGTGAGCTGTAGGTGTGGAAAATAATGGTTTATTCCAGATCTAAGCCATCATTATTTGACCCTCGTAAGACCAGCTCAAACCCCCATCGTGACAGAAAGAAATATTTCTCCTTAAATGTTTTGGGTTTTCATTTCGTAGGAAGCCCTCTCATTCAGAAAAAGATGTAGGAGTGAATGCTGCAGCCTTTTGGGTTCAGCCTTAGCCCAAAAACACATAAACTCAAGCTTTTTCATTTAAACCTGAGAGCAACGTGACAGAAACTCACATGTAAAGTTGCTATAAAAAGGTTTTTAAAAAGAAGAAAGGACGGAGGAGCTCCAGGGGAGTGTGATCGCAGCCAGACTTGTGTTGAAAAGTCAGATCTGTGGCAGACTGATGCAGATGAAGTTTTAAAGGGCCGTGCAGAGGTTGAGCTGTGAGAGGGGCATCGAGGTAAATCATTCTGTAACACTTTCAAAGGCAAAAAAGGAGGTTTCTGAAACTTTAACAGCTTAGCATCAGGGTTATCCATGCACTTGATTATGGAGTTATGACTTCATTTTAAGAATGGTGAGAGAACTAGTCAAATAAATGTCGAGGGTAATTTATTTCCATCGTATGATATTTCCTGGGGATTTCCTTACACAGCACATTCGTGTAACTGCGGTTCTCACCAATCAAGAAATGGCTGTCCAGCTAAACTGACTGGCCGATCCAGGAGACCATTGATCAGAGAAGCAGCCAAGAGGTCCGGGGGAACTCCTGAGCAGCTGCAGAGCTCACATGGAAGAATCTGTTGATGAGACAACTACTGTTGTGAAAAAGCCATTGTTTAAAGAAACAGGTAGTAACTGTCCAGTTACAAATGAAAGTAATTTGTAGTTGCACGAGCACACAGCATGCATCTAGTCCGATAAAACCTAAATTCAACTTTTTGGCCTGTTTGTAAAACGCTGCCTGTGGAGGAAAACTACCTGATCAAATTATACTCAGGCGTCCAAATGACCCGGTCAAAGACCAGGCTTAGAACCAGTCACAGACACCTTTCTTCCACTCTGACTGACTTGAGCTATTATGTAAAGAAGAATGGGCAAAAACGTCAGTCTCTAGATGTATAAATCTGGTAGAAACATACATGGAAGCATTGCAGCTTTCCTTTTAAATCCCAACTTTGGATTACTTTATGTTGGTCTGTCACATCAAATCCCAACAGAAGATACTGAAGTGGGTGTAATGTGACAATGAATGCTCCTGTAAGCACAGTACATCACATCTTTTGCCATGGCAAGGTTCTGTACACTTTTATTGAATGTGCTGTTGCATGAGTTAATTTCAGCTTTCAGCATCAAGGCTATTATACCATACAACATATCGTCTAGACCCATGGAAATACACAGGGGCGTGCATACATAGACACTAGGTGGTGCTAAAGCACTAGGAAGTTTGCCCTTTATCAACGAAAATGCCCTTTTGAAACTCGTTTTTTTTTTTTTTTTTTTTATTATTAATATTCAGGGCAGTCAAAAGTAGCCGGTCAACGGCGCCAAATCGCCGTCTATAGCAGCTCTTGCCACCGCCTACATTTCCCCGATTATATAATGGAGCGATATTTGTGCCTTCTGGTTGAGCGCGGAGCAGACCCTGGACTGGAAGCCGTCTTCTTCTTTTCTTTTTTTTTTTATCTCGGAGTGGCCATCTACCTTTTAGTACTATCTTTGATGTGTCAATAATACAATTTAACCAATCAAATCAACGACTGAAGGCAACATGCTAGCCAATCACAGCTGGAGAGGGGCGGGACACCGAGTAGCCTTTAGTCGCCGCCGCAGTTCGGCTGTGCTGTGGTCACCGTTGGTGTCGGTAGAGCGGGATGGAAATTTGGTCTGATTACCAAACAATTACAAGAAGTGACAACAAAGCAGAGAGCGAGCTGGAAGGAGCGCTATTAATTTCTGTTTGAAATGTCAGCACTGAAGTCTAAACTGGAGTAAACATTCACGCTAGGAGGGTTAGCTAGACAGCTAGCAGGGTTAGCTAGACAGCTAGGAGCCCAAGGAGCAGAATCAAGCACTAAAGCTGCCAAACTGAAGAGACTTGAGTTACTTGCAGGTAGAAGGGAACTCTGCTTTGTTCTGCTCCTTGTTCTCATAGCTGCTGTAATTACAGAACCTGTTCTAGTCAGAATTGTTACTTTAGTCAGTGTTCAGCCTGACACCAGCGCTCATTTTTATTAGCGTGTAGCTTATGCTGGACTTTTGAGTTAAGACACAGCGCTACAGGTTACCCTATGTCACTGTTAGTCCAAAGGCCAAATCTCAAACTCTCTCATGTTAAAAGCACAGAACTATTAAACACATAAGAACATGCCATTAGCACACAACTGAGCTGAAGCAAAGAAAAAAAAACTGCGCATATGGGCTCCAAACAAAATGTACAACCAGACAACCAAATAACACACAAGATCTCTTTAATAATCACGATATTTCACCCAGAAAAAATAAATTATAGCTTCCCAACATGAGTTGTAAATCTACCTTAATATAAACTTAATTTCTCTCTGTATAGCTCAATTAAACATTTCTCTTACACGCAGTCATGAAATATTTTTAAGTAGAACTCAACCCCTCTTGGGCGTTTACATTGACCAAACACTTGATTAACCATTAGTCTTTTCTTGTTTTATTATAACAATCAATATTATTCATTATAACTATTATTCGTTGATGATGTCAGATCGACAGATTCAACTTATTTAAAAAATAAATAATGACTATTTTGATATATTTTGTTAGTAATTCTTTCTAAAAGCCCAACAAATGTTATGAAAAGCTTCGGAAATTTTTTACAATCTGCCCATAAGCTATTTTTTTCCAGCTCAATGTGTTCAAAAGCCTAATTTGTTGGAAACCTGCCTAATTTGGCAACACCGACTACGCTATTGCTATTTGTTTGTTCGTTACAGTAGTCACAGAGCCACTGTTTAGTCTGAAGTATATATATCTATATATAGATATATAGATATATATCTATATATAGATATATATCTATATATAAGTGCACCCTCCTACCTGATAGCCTACCCTCCTACCTGATAGTGTGTAGCCTGCTACTGTAAAAAAGTTTGACTGCCCTGAATATTATTAAGAATTTACTGAGGTCGGTTTTGAAATGATCTTTTGAAAACCTGAGCCATTAAAAACCACTGAAACAATGCCCCGAAATGAGCCACCTCCTTGCGCACGCTAAAAGTGCCCTCCCACCCCCTCCTGAGCACCTGCCCCCTAAAATGTCTGTGCACGCCACAGGAAATACAGTCTCTGGCTGCTTGGGCTTCATGCCACCACCAAGAAGGCCTTTTTTTCTCTCACAGGGCGGAACAACTGAGGGAGAGAGACATGATCACTCAACATGCCGTGGCCCTAATGATACAAAGTTGGGTCACTTTTAATCTAGAAACCTTTCATCTTTCCACACCTATAATGCTCTGCTGCTTTTGTGTCTTTTCAGTCTTCTGTAAGTATTGTGTAAGTGGGAACAGTGTAACACGTATCCAGGGTGACTAACTGGTGGCAAAACGAGTCACGGAGCAGAGAAACTGTATTATAAGCTCCCTTTGGATGCCAGGGGGGATGCGTAGCTCCAGTATCCCATGAAAGGCTCCACTGCAGGTGGATGCAGTTCTGGGCAGATTAAAGGGTTATTATTTAATTCCTCAGTTTGATCTTGCATGGGTCATCATCCTGGAAACAAAGCACTGCATGGCGCACTTTTGGTGATGAGGAAAAACTGACTCAGCACCCAGAAAGAGGTGGTTTCCAACAGGCGGGGAAAATCTTTTTGATCATCACCATTTCTCCCCTGTGATAGCGGAGTAACGGAGTGGCAACATGAGCTGCCGACTGAGGTGACCCCACCCACACAAACACAGAGCTGGAATGCTAACTTCATACAGGCTATTCTTCACAGCGGACTGATAGATTACTGCCTTAAAGGCTCAGGTGGATAGTGAGCTGTTGGAGAGGAACCTAGCCATGCTTTAGGAAAAAACTGTCTTTATTGATCGCAAACTCTCTCTTTAAAAATACTGTCACTTATAAAGATTATGCTAACTATTCACTTGCTGTTGTTACTCCTAAACTCATCCTCTAGACTCGAAAACTGGCTCAGAGCAGATCTGCTCAGCTGTGTTTCTGTCCTAGATGAAGCCACTAATGGAGCTAGTACTGCCCTTAACGTCGTACTTTTCTCTTCTTTGATCTTTGTGTGAGTGTAAGCTCTGCCTTCTCAAACCCTCAGTCGGTCGTGGCAGATGGCTGTTCACATTGATCCTGGTTCTGCTGGGGGATTCATCCTGCTAAAGGGGAGTTTTCCTCTCCACTGTCACTACATGCATGTACATGCATGAGGGATTGCTGCAATTCAACAACACAATACCGGTGACTGTCCACTGTTGCTCCACGCTCATCCAGGAGGAGTGAATGCTGCGAGTCAATGGCTTGATGCAATCTGCTCGGTTGAGAAAACTTTACCAGTTTGAATAATAAACTGAGCTTGCTTCCATGTATTGTGAATCGCCACTTGTATCAATACACTTGAATTGAATTGAATTAGATTAAAGTAAATTGAATGGAATTGGCTATAGGGAAAGCTCCCTGAGCCCTGCGACAGACTGGCGACCTGTTCAGGGTGCACCCCGTCTCTCGCCCAGTGAACGCTGGAGATAGGCACCAGCAACCCCCGCGACCCCATGAGGGATTAAGTGGGTCAGAAAATGGATGGATGGATGGATGGAAAGCTCCCTGAGCTCTTATCTTTTTTCCGCATTTGGCTTAAGCTCGCAATTAACCAAGAAAGACGTCTTAAACTTAAGGAAACAGGTTATTGCTGCTTTGTGGTCTTCCTTCTGTCATGGTTACTTTCTAGGCCCTAGAGTAAAGTATGTGATTGTCATATGAAAACAATTCAAGGGGTATGAATACTTTTGCAGCAGACGACATAGGACACACTATAATAATACAGTGGGGACCAGGCCAGCTGACAACTTTGCTAGGGCCCGGGACAAGCAGTCTTTTTGGGCCCCCCCTCTACACCTGCCGTCCATTTTGTGGACTTCCTGATAGTAAAGAATTACAATAGTCCAGCCTTGAAGTAACAAATGATGTATATATGATGTAAGAAATGTGTTTGGAATGTTAAGATAAATTACATAAAATGGGCTAAAGAGAGTAACTACAGCCCATTTTTACATTTGTTGTTTGAATTTAATATTTGAAATGCTGTACAGTTCTACTTCCAGTGCAGATTAAATACATGAAATTTATTTGCAGTCCCTTGAATGTATAATTTTGCTGTGTTTTATGATGCAGACATAGTAAATTATTCCTCACTTTTATCAATATAGCTAGTCTAACTATTGCCATCATACAGGTTTTACAAATGCACAAGGTTTTATCAAGTGAAAACATTTCAATCTGTTTGTCACTGCTTTTGGATCGGCCTATATTGTAGCTTGTTTGACGAGCTTTAGCTCAAAAATTTGTCAACTCTAAGAATCTTACATCTGGACTAAAAGTGAAAAGCCTGTTGTTCATGCCAGGAATCACAGTCAACACTGGGGGCTGAGCACCCCTAAAGGTCAGATCCTAGAATCGCCCCTGGACAACAGTAATTTTCAGGAAAGCCACATGTCGTGAAAATTTCATAATTTGCACATGTTTGAAAAACTTGTTGCTTGCAATAAAATATGTAAAATAACCTCAGTAGGAACTTGAGTGAGAACAAGATTAAACTGTGAACATTGACAAAGGTTCCTTTAAAAACAGTGTTAGTCTGCCACCTAGCGGCAAACAGTGTGCCACACACAATGAGGCAGTACCTCTGGAGTATAGACTCTTTTACGTTTATAGAGTCAATGAAAAAACAAATACTCCAACTTTTTGACTTTTTTCAAAGCACTCTAACAGTAAGGAAGGAAATACAAGAAAACTATAACAAAATCTCAACATTTTACATCTTGGGTTTGACTACTTTTTGTGGTTTTGCTGTGTGGAACCGGGCAAAGCCATCTGCAGAAACATATACCGTTTTACATTTGAAGTAAATTGGGATGATACTTAAACTGTAAAATAGACAAAAAAAAACAAAAACTAGTCTTGAATTTACAGTGGAAATTGGAGGGATACAATTTATACATTTCCCCAAAAAACGCCCAGGTATCTAGATTTGTACACAAGTAGCAAAAAAAAAAGAAAAAAGAAGAAATATTTTTATTTTATTTATAAAAAAGAACACTTAGAAAATGTAGGCATCTGAAATCAAAGTATGGAGGCATAACTATAAAACAAATAAAATTTAAATATATTTAGAGAACTTTGAAGAAATTCATCTGATGGTCAGTAATAGAATCTATCTATCTATCTATCTATCTATCTATCTATCTATCTATCTATCTATCTATCTATCTATCTATCTATCTATCTATCTATCTATCTATCTATCTATCTATCTATCTATCTATCTATCTATCTATCTATCTATCTATTATGATGTAGATGTAGTTGTTGTTAAACTTGTGAGGCGTGGACATGATGAGCGCTGCGCTGAGGCTCAGCTGGGAAGCCACCCAGGCGCTGACGTCACGGGGCTCTGACAAGCTGGATCCGACGAGGAAAAGGTAATGTTCAGATAAATTCCAGGTTAATCGTCGCAGATGACGCGTTCGGGTCGTACATTTAACCTGCGTATCCTGGCTGCTTTTTTGTGCAAACTGTGGTGTTGGTCGGCTTGTCGGAATTTGGAGAAGAAGCCCGGGCCCGCAGCTCAGCCGCCGCCGCTTCTGCTTTATTATTTTTAGCTCAACTTCCGCTCGTTTGCGAATGTCTAACGGCGGCTCCTTGTACGGTCCTAACTCAAAATAGGAACAGCCAACATGTTAGAAATCCACCTGGGCCGACCCCCCACCTCGGTGTCCAGCCGGCGGGGTGGTCGTTGCCCCGTCGGGCTCCCGGGTTGCCGGTGTTGTGGAAGTTTTCAGACCCCAAAAGCTGCTAGCTTGGTTCGGTCATGTAGCCTAGCTGCGCCCTGCTAACACGGAGCCAGACTTCCGAACAGCAACACGCCCTGCGCTGCTGGACGCCGGGGCTTTCTCCTCAAGCAGCCCGAAAGGGGGAAGCGCTGCCCGCTTGTTTTGTTCGCTCCAGTTTGTTTGTGGGAGTCCGGGAAAGCCGCCAGATGTGTGCGGACGGGACTGGGACCTCCATGGAGGAGTACTGTGAGCTCCGCCGAAAGAAGGAAAAGTAGAACACGGAACCAGCCGTAGACATATTTTAAAAGGCGCATAAAAAAGCTTCACATCACCGTGACTTTAACACTCTGGAGGTGCTTTCATGTTGTAATCTCCTTTTTTTTCCCTTTAGCAAATCAACCAGCAGTTTTCCCCCTGTTTCTTAAAGCATAGGTATTATTACCGTATCGTTGTGTCAAATTACAAGCAAGCAACATTGATTTTCATACATTTTGTTTTGTTTTATGCAATGCCATTTTAAAATCAGTCAAATTTACTTTTTTTATCCCATATATGAAAATAGTTTGATTTACAGTAAATGGAGTAACTGACTGTCAGCCGTCCCCTGCACGCCCATTTATCAGTCTGTCTTGTGTTCCTCCATCTCTGTGGCGTCTGGCTCGTCCACAAAACGCAGCAGGTTCCTTCTGCAGCAATCAGGCCTGCAGAGAGGATCATCAGGGCCGACCTTCCCTCCATTCGGCGACTTGCACAGGTCTAGGGTCCGCAAAAGGGCCGCTCACGTCTCTGCAGACCCCACACACCCTGCACACAAACTGGATGTCTACCATCAGGCCGGCCGTCTGCTAACCCCAGCCGCCACAGAGACCGTTTCTTCCCCCTGGCTGGCTGATGAACTCTTCCAGATCAGTGCCATGTGAATTTGCAGCAATCCAATATTTAAAAATAAATAAATAAGGCATATTATTTACAAGAAAATATTTCTATTTACCTTTTTGTATTTGTATTTAAATGTTTCAATTGAAAGCAAAATGGAACTGGAGTCAAATTCCTTGTATGAAGCAATTTGGCGATTAAATCTTCTGATAAACAACATAGAACGGGGGAAAAAATAATAAATAGAAGCAAAACTGTAATGGTGTCATGTTTGCAAGAAATGTTTTGAATAATAGTCAAAGGTATGAAGAAAGGCCCAAGGGACACAAACTGCTCTCTTAATGTAAAGCTAAAATTCACCCCAGAATTTAAAACCCGGTCAAATTTCCGTTGTCCTAAATAGCTTTACGTACTCAAGAGCTGTAAACACATATGTGAACATGTTAAAAGGGCTTAAAATTACAACTCTCTTCTTTGTTTATAGGGACAAACATTTTTTTCTTCATCAGCGCTTTCACATCTTATCACTGTAGATGGATTTGGGTGATTCTGCCTGGTTCAGTTCACCCTTTGTTGTGGGCATTTGTTCATACAGATTTCTTCAGGTCCCATGATGCACTGATGTAGATCAGTGCATCAAGAATGTCATACACTACATAACAGGTTTTCTGTTCACTACTATATGGTCAAGGCCTTTATTAAAATGGCACTAAGTGGGGGGAAAATAAACAGGAAAGCTCCCAGAGGTCAGTTTAAAAAGGAACGGGTCAGAGCTTTCTAAGCAGCTCTGACCCAAAAAAAAAAAATCAGATATGGCTACCACACAGTGATAACAGTAATCTGTCAGTGTGTGTGTCGCTTAATCTTTCACATACGCAAATAGATTTACACTTTCTGGTTGTGAGTGTGTTCTTTTAGCTTCTTCAAAACATATATTTTTTTCATAAACCCACAAAGACGGGCCCCAGAGCTCTTCTGGCCGTTTATAAAATCACAAGGGAAGATGGTGATATTCTGCACAGCCATGAGTTCACAGAATCGGAGCCGGCAGCGCGGGACGACTGGAGGTGTAGTGCTTTGATGATGTCAGCGGTGTCTCCCAGTACTCTTCTTTTCTAGATGATAATGGCAGAAAAGCTTAAAATGGTACGTCACTCCCTCGACTAGCAAAGCCGGCTTGGTTTATTCCCGACGCATCCGTGAGGTCTGCACGTCGCCGCATGGCCAAATTGTCGTCTCAGCAACCACGCAGCCCAACGTTTCCGCACCACACACTCTAGCTATGCGGAGAGTCCCATGCAGAAAAACCTGGCTGATGAGCAAAAGTTTGGCGAACGTTCTCAAAAATAGACATCTTATGTTTCAGCCCATGTCCTGGATCAACAGATTGTGAGCGGCTGTTGGGAAGAACTTCCTGTCCCTCTTCGAATACATGACAAGGCGCTACAAATGTTGGAAACGACTGCTTTCTACTTCTGTACGTAGAAGTAGGGTGGTGTTGTACGCTTGTCATAGTCTCCCTATACTGCCCCCTAGAGGCTAGGAGAATATTGGCTACACCAGGGAAGAGTATAGATGCTACAAAAGTTGCCGGCCTCGTTTAGTGTGTCTCATTTGCATGTGGACCATCAAGCTCCACATAAGTCAGCTGAGGCTGAACTGTGACCACCTCGCTTGGCGAAACTGAGCGGATTTATATCCCTCCACCCTTTTTGCGCTTCGTTGCGGGCCGGCTAATTTGCCTTCAAAATAGTTGATTCCGACATTTCATCTAAATAAGATACCTCAAGTACCATATATTTCACTCATATTAATAAATGTTGCTTTTTATGTTTGCAAGTTTTACTGAAATACCGACTGTCTCGTCATTTTTCCCCCGTTCTATCATAGATTTGCTGGTGAGTGAGAGACCGATGTCTGGTTTCCCGACACAATTTGAGCCAAGCTTTTCCTGCCTGACAGATGGCTTCCCATTAAACTCTGAAAGTACTTTGGTACACGTTGTAGATGGCTGCAAAACAAGCCCAGATCATCAGTTCTCCCCAACCATTGCCTGAAAGTTGGTCGAAGAAGTTTGTACGGATGTAGCTTTGGTTTTTGTCAAACATGTAGCTCTGCATGATGGCGCGGCATCTCTCCTGAGCCTCATCGGGCCTCAAGTCATCGTTCCAGACGTCTTGTTGTTTAGTCATCCTTTCCAAAAGATAAAATGTAGAAAACCTTTTCAGAGCAGTAATCTTGGTTAATTGGACCTATTTTCTGCTAGTTACAAACGACCTATCTCAGCAGAGAACAGTGGAGCGTTTGTCTGAAAACCCTCCAAGAGGAATTGGTAGCAGTGTTGTCTGCTCTGCTGTGTCTCGTGTCTTCACTTAGCTGCATTTTGTTAATACAGAAAAGGCCTTTAGACGAACAAAATGTCCGACTGTATAGAAGCGCTCAATTATTTCAGGCTTCTCTTTGGAAACGGAAAAGATATTTCTAGTTTTTTTTCCCACAGATTACATACGCATTCAGGCGTAGGCAGTTTTAAGTAGTTGCAGCCTGAGCCTTTTTTCCTTACTTGAATCTTGGACTTGGAAAAAGTGCATATATTATTCAGATGCACTTTGACTTTAACACAAGTTTACTTTTGTTTTGCTCTCTTACGCTCCAGTTGAAGTCGTAATGTTTTGTACAGCAGGTAGCTCATCTGCTGAGTCTGACTGCTTCCTTCTTACCCCACCAACAGCATATTCAGGACTGTACTCCCAGTACTTCCAGTAGTTTTATCAAGGATTTGGATGGATTTTGATGTGATAATATTGTTGGCTAACAGTACATTGTTGTGGCAATAAATTGTGCGATGTGTCCCAGTTCTGTGTTGAACGTAGCTAAATACTGCATGCAAAATTGTTCTGACAACGGTATTTCTTCAACCTCCATCATCTTATCTGTGCGGTTTTGGTTTGCTCCCAGTGTTTTATCTGAACTCAACAATTGACGTGCAATGATTGCTAATCTGTCAGAAACTGCTCTAGGTACCCCGTTTGTTGAAACGGGAAGAAAGATCTGAACTACTAAGTTGTTTTAGTGGCAATCCATGGTCTTTGATTTGCTCTGTTCGTTGTGACTGTTCGACGTAACTAAGCACTGCGGGGAGTTTATTTGGTGGCATTAATGAATTTGTCTCGTCACTGGATATACTTTGAAGACTTTCTTTGGGAGGTTCTGAAACTGTCCCAGGGGACTGAGGAATATCTGGTGAGTTAGATGATGCTGTCAGGGTCCATAAAAAAACCTGAAAGCCTGTTTCAGAACAGGTGCAGGACTTGGAAATGACTATATAGGAACAACTCTTGTGCAAATTCTCATAAAAGGTTCTTGAAGGCTTTGAGTCATTTGAGTAGCGGCCCATTGACTTCCTGCTAGCAGCAAAGAAACCACACAGTATTACAGGAAGCTGCTGTTACTCAATTTGCTTTGTTCCTGTTCTCTCATCTGACTACCTGAATAGTTTTTAAATGCATCTGTTTTTGTTTGTTTTGCAGTTTACCTTTAAAGGTATTTTAGAGAGACTTTATCACATTCACGACAAACTTTACGGGTTATTAAACCTCTCAACCTGAACCTTTAAAGAACATAGTTGGCTACGTCACTCCTTCAGCTCACTTAACAAATGTTTTAGAGCTATGTCGGATCAGGTCTTAGGAATGGTTTGTCATCGGGTCTATTTTAACCTTTAGACCTACAAATTATTTGATTGATGCCAGAAAACCTTTGATTTTTCTTATGATTAAGGGAAGGAAGGTGTACGTAATGAACTTGCTGATCAAGCCCACTTAATGTAGCTCTTCAGAGATGAATGAGGAAGTTAGAGTTACGTGCAGTAACTTGCTGCTAATGATTAAATGGACCTAAATCTATCTTTTATGATTTAACAAGTGAGTGTTTGATGAAACCACATCAGTAATCGATGAATGATTGGTTTGTCCACTCTCTGTAATTGTCACGGTAGGTGAACCAGGATAACAACCGAGGTGTTGTGGTGTTGGGCGACAGTCGCGCAGGAGCTAAGGAGTTTGCGCTGTAACCGGTGGTTGCAAGTTCGAACCCCCACTCTGACCGTCTGTCGTTGTGGCAATGTGTGAGTGTCTAAATGTATTGAGAAGCGCTTTGGGGTCCTCAGGAGTTGATGCAGAGCTGTACAAGTACGGGCCATTTGTTTTATAGGTTTGTAACAAAACATAGTTTATAGAGCATTTGAAGCTGGGATTGAGTTCTACAGCAACAGTAAATAGCTTAACTAGATCATGAGTCCATTGGACAAACTGACCCATTCAGTAAATTAGAATATTATTAAAAGTTCATTTATTTCAGTAACTTTAATTCACAAAGTGCAAGTGATTATATCATACAGTCTTTATCTCTGTTAATTCTGATGATTTTCTACTTACAACTAATGACAACATGACGTCGAAGATTACAATGTTACATCGGACCAGCAAAACGGTTTTTAATACAGAAATGTGTGCTTAATAAAAAGTGTGTACGATATCCAGGTGTGGAAGCCGCTAAAAAGCCCTTTCATGTAATGAGATATTAGATGTGACAGCGGTCTGCCATTAGCAGACTCCTGCCTAGATATGGGCCTCTTCCACCCGAGCCTCAAAGACATCTATAAAACCTTTTTTTGCTAATCTTCTTACAGGCACCTAAAGGACACCTATAATGTGCATGGGACCTTCACGGTTAAGGGAGTAAAGCTGGACAAATGCGTGACAAAAGTCCAGAGATGCAAGGCCACCTGGACACGTTTACAGACAACGGGCTTTCTTAAATGCTTATTTTGGGAAATGTTAGAAAATATTTTAAAGTTATTGACGTTGGCACAAGAAAAAGCGTGAACTGATCTATTCTTTTGCATTTAATATAATATTTAAAATATTTTGTACACAGATTTTGATCTCCGGTTGCTTGAGGATGAATAGCATTTTATGCGTTCAAAGCAAAATTCAAATTATCTTATAGGACAAGAAATTAGATTGATAGATAAAACGCTAAGAAGAGGCAAAAGGACCAATGGAGGACTAAAGCATAGATTTCTGAATGGACTGAAAGAGGACACGGAGGTAGCTGGTGTGAGAGGAGAAGATGGGGTTAGATGGAGACCGATGACTCGCTGTGGCGACCGCTGCAAGGGAAAAGCCAAAATACAGAAAACGACGACGAACAACAACAAAAATGTTTTCTGTTTAATGAATGAGAAAGGGGCCCATGAAGGCGTGTAGCAATTTTAATTAAAGACCCTTGACCTACACCCTGCCTTTGTGCTTTCAGTCTACAAGCTCTTGTAGACTGTAGACTCCAACTCTTCCTTGGAGTGTATTGTAATCATGATCGCATGGGACTTTATGTAAGTGTAACTCAATGTGTCTGTATGATATTATTATTATTATTATTAATTTCATTATACTTCAACATTAAGTTGACGTGTGTGTTTTATGAAGCACTTTAAAATGAGATTGGGATTACGTAGATAGGCGGAATTAATCTGAAGCTTGGATTTAAAGTAAAGTGTTTATATATTTAAATTCCAGCGGCGCTGCATGCATCCCTGTGCAAACTTATTTTATTCTATGAGATGTAAATTACACAGAGAACCCCACAAGTCTAAAACAAATGTTCTTCTGTAGGTTGATACCATCTTTACAATGCCGCCGGTCTGTGCACTGGCTTGTTTGACTTAACAGATGCGTGCTTCCTGTTTTTGTTTCTTTAGCTTTATGATTTACTAAACTTTGAGTAAAATTAAGCATTGATCACAAATATTAGGTCCTTTACAGACTACCAAAGCTGTGGTGGCGATGTGTTTTTCTCACCTGTGCGTTTTATTATTGTGATTAAAAAAACATGGGAACTCTGTCATTGAGAGGTTTGAGCATCAAGCTTTAGATTAACCCTTGTTATCTTCATTTCTTAACGCACACAGCGACATAAATTACTTGGTCGGACTTTGATCTAATAGGAAGCCGGAGGCCCTAGTAGGCGGCTGGGCCCGGTGGCGTCCGACTTCAGCTGAAGAATGAACAACAGAAGAGTGCTGTCTGTACCTGTTTCCAGCTGAGCACAACTATGCATTCACATATTTTGCAACAGTTTCAGCACCTTGCCTGTTTTAAAGACGACTGGGCTGCTAACTCAAAAAAAAAAAACAGTGAAGAAGTTACAAGATTCTGATTTCTAACTACGCCCTCTATTGAGAAAGCCGCGTTATTTTCCCCCCTCTTATTCGATCAGTGTTCATTGTGTCTAATTAAGGTAAAAACCAAGGTAACACAAAGCTGTTTGTATGCGTTGTCTTCAGAAAGTCTCAATCGCCCAGTAAGACTTCAAAGAGACGTTTAAAATTGTATCAGCCACCAACAACCTGATTGGTCTGATGGGATGTAGTAACAGTATCTACCACGTAGTATAACGGATCATTTATTTTCCGAAACCTTCGATTCAGTCATGCACTCATTTTATTTTCTTATACATGTGCGTCTCTGGTCTGCCACTGTGTGTTTCCATTTGCCTGTCAATTTGCTCTTGATAAAACTAAATGTTACTCAGCGTTTCCCCCAGAGTCTTGTAAGCCTGGCGCCAGGCTAAGCGTCGCCTGTTTATTTTGAACGCGTCGATGTTTGAGAGCGACATAAAACGACGAGTAAAGTTCCCGTCCGGGAGAGAACCTCCCAGTCGAAATAGCTAACGCGCGGGGGGATGGTGTCTTGTTATTCAAGCGCTTCAATCAGAGGATGTGCGACAATTTCAGCCAATGTGAATGAGTCGGTTTATATTGATTTTGACGCAAATTAGCATTTTTGAGTAATTCGTTTTTTTTGTATAATATTATAACTTTTCAGTCTGCGACCCCCAAGACAACAGCGCCTGAGACTGGTGACCCCTTTGGTGCATCATTTTATGAGAGCTCTTACCAAAAAAAGACAGTCTTCCCCCTGTGTTGAAATAAGAAATGTTGAGCATCTTGTAAAGTTATGTTTTCGTATCGGTTTTACAAATAAGAAAGGACTTTGAAACGTTGCGCAAACGACTGTGTGATTTATTCTCATAGTAGTAGCACATTGTTCTCGTAATATTCCGATTTTATTCTTCTATCGTTTATTCTTTGTACACCTTACATTATGACTTTACTCTCATAATTTCCACATACAAAAAATCTTATTAGGGCGATTGTAGATTAAAGAAACAGGTTATTGGCCATGGGGAGTAAATTTCCTCAAAAAAAACTCAGATTAACACGTTTCTGAGAAAAAAGCATTTTCCTCTGATATTGAGATTTTGTAAATATTCAAGATTTTGTAAATATTCAAGAAAAAAATGTATAATTTTCCACAATGAAAGGCGTGCATTTGCTATATTAAAACTGGGATATTCTCTGACATGGTGTGCGACCCCCACGGTGTCTACCACTGACCCCCACTTTGGGAACGCCTGCCCTAAATCACAATATCAATCAGTTTGACGTTAAAAAAATTCAAAACCAACTTTTAACGGTAGAAAAAGCCTTCTTGTCTTTTTTGTTTGTTTGCTGTTCTCTCTGAGGCTTACTGCTCATACATTCTTGCTCTTAGTGAGGGTCGAGGGCGCAGACATTAAACCCTGGCCTGAAGGCGAGGCTCCTGCAACGTGTAGATGTGTATCTGCTTCGACACGCATGAGTCAAGTCGCTGGCAGCTGTATTATCAGAGGGAACAGAGCCTGTCATTTCTTTTCTTTTACTGTATATTTATTGTGGTTTATAGTTTATCTGGGGATTGATTGGGATTAGGGGCTTTTGTTTCAGCATCAGAGGGTATCAGTAGGGATTAAACAAAGTTCCTCCTTAAAGGGATGATGGGGTATAGCAGTGCCTTTCACGGGGAGCGGCCGTCGGGTAATACGAGCATGATTCTACAGTGAGTACATGGAGAATAGGGACCAGCTGGTGTCTAGGCTCAAAGACACAACCCTGAGTCCCACCCTGCGGGGGTTCCTTACTTCCCACATGTCCTGTTGAGTTTTTGTTTGAGAACCTTTGTTAACGCTGTTTGGGTGGCGGCTCACGCCAGAATCCCAGCTCTACAGACTAGACCGTCTAGGATTGGGAGACATTCTGGGGTAGCTCCCTCCATAGCCCAGCGCAGACGTTACCATTTGAGAGATTCTACAGTACTAGAGCGTGTCACACTGTGTGAAGGAAGATGCAAGATTGTACAACTTGTTGCTGAAGCAATACTGCCAGCGACAAATCCGGCTGACCAGACGGCACGGTAATGAACAATAGGTCCCCCATGTTAGGGTGCTTGTTATTGGATACGGTGCAGAAGCACCGATGCCGGGCCGACAGAAAACCAGAATCAGGCCTTGGTCAAAGCAGCGGTCACACTGCATGATTTTCCAAGAAAACATCAGATACACCTTGATATTTTTGTGGGTGATCTCTGGTCAGGAGAGAGCTGAACAGGCGCATCTTTCACACCAAGCGACCACATTTTCACTAGCATAGATTTTCTTTGACGGGCGAGCATTCTGAGCCGCGACGGCCAACAATCACACAGCAGGAAGCCAACTTCATTATTCATTTCAGATGACTTGGGAAGACTAAAGTAGGGCTGGCCTATTTTAGATAAAGAACAAACACTGAATTTAGTCTCAAAACTTCATTCAACGATTTTGTTTTTTAACAAAAGTATTTAAATAAGAAAATGAACATGTGTTCTCTGAACACTTGGAAGGTGGCGGAGCTTAGTGAGTGAGCGTTCCTGGCTCTGTGTTTCTGATTGGTTGGGAGGACATAATGACTAGTATTAACCCACATGATAGGCTAAAGGCAAAAGTTAAGAAGTTCTACTATTGAGCTATTTATAGACCCTGTTTTTTCCTATCACAGTTATTTATTTATATATATATCTCGTCCGGCCCTAGACCAAGGCATGGTTTACATCAATTTAGAGAGGTGGAAGAACGTTTTGGAACCCTGATAATGTTCTGTTGCTATTGGAGAGAAATTAAACTAGTACATCTGTTATCTTTCGGGCCCAGGCTCTGTGGCGCTCTGCTGGAAAGGGCATTAGAAAATTGTTCAATCTTCCCTCCATGCGGTCCCACTGACACATAGTTGAACTTGATGGAGACTTCTCTGCAGGCCTCTCTAGCCCTGGATAGGCAGGAAACTGTTACAGACAGGAAAGCTCTTCTTCTTGTTGCAATTTTCTTTCATTTTGTTCTCCTGCTGAAAAGGCTTTTTTAGATGATTCCCCTCAGCTTCTCTTCCTGGAACATCCCCAAGCATTTGTGCTGCAATTCTTAGTGAAAAAAACTTTCCCAAAAGATATAAGAAAATGCTACATTTAAAGCAATTCTTCTGCATTTTTCAGCTCTGCAGTCTTTTTATATAAATGTTACCATGTCCTAGAAGCCCTGTGAGTGTTGTCAAAAAGAGTGATAGCCACATACAAAAAATGTGAATTTAGATCCACATCAGTATCCCATCAGAAAATTCAGCATCATGATTTTCAGATGAAAGACGACTTCACAGCAACTCCAAGGCATTCACTCCAGTTTAACATGAACAAATGGGGACCAGCTGATCCTCACAGCAAGGAACTCTGTGCTGCTGTCATCATCAGACCAGTCTTATGTTGTTTTTATTGTTCTAGTCTATAGGAAGGGCCCCCTGGCCTTGGAGCTACTGATTTATTTTCAAAAGAAATGAGAACTTTCCTGTGACTCTAAAACACTAAATGTCTATTTGGATAGATTCCCTTCCTGTTTGAAATCTAAATCTTATGTCAAGCACTCAGCCGACCTAAACAGAAATTTCTAAGGCTACGTTCACACTGCAGCCTGAAGTGACCCAATTCCGATTTTTTTTGCCCATATGTGACCTGTATCTGATCTTTTCATGACAGTCTGAACGACACTGATCGGATTTTTCCAAATGCGACCCAGGCCACTTGGATATGTGGTCCTGAATCCGATACGTATCTGATCTTTTCAAATGCGACCTGTGTCTGTACGGCCAGGTCGCATTTATCCGACCTGTACGTCATTGATACATATCATTGATACGGTAACAAGCACCTGTTGCAAGCCAGTACAGCCCCACGGCAACGCGTTTAGCCCGCCGAAGATGTGTGTCTTTACGTAAGGAGCGCTAAAGAGAGCCGTTCACAGACGCACATAAAGGTTACCTTTGTCATTCGAAAATTGTGAATGAAATCCGTATCAGTAAAGCCGTTCACGTCGCTATCCCACCATTCCTGGCTTCGACTCCGCACTCACATGTTTCTCTGTACGGACGTTACTGCCGCACAAAACGCCATTGCCAAAAATTTGGCTCTTTCGTTTTGATCTTCTTAAAAAGATTGCGTCGGTAATGTGCTGGCTCCGGCTGGAGAAGAACTTAAAGAACGCAAGATACGCTGCAGCATTACGAACCATGTTTACTTCCGCAAACAATGAGCACGCTTGCTATGTGTGACGTCATGGCGTCCTCTACTGCGCATGCGGGACACTTAAGTTGCATGAATTCAGTTCACACAGGAGATCACATACAAGTCGCATATATTTGGAAGTGTGAACGGACACGCAAAAAAATCCGATTTCACAAAAAAATCGGAATTGAGCATCAAGGCCTGCAGTGTGAACGTAGCCTAAGTGTTTCATGTAACTCAACATTTTTGGAAGAAAGGTAATTCACAGCGTCTTAAACACTTAATGTTTGTGAAGTCCTTGTAACAGTATGAGACGAGCCATTAGGGAGCAGCACAGTGATGGAACTGCAGAGCACCTGCCAATAGTGTTTCAGTGATTTTCTTTTTCTATATCTATAAGTCTATATTT
This sequence comes from Fundulus diaphanus, assembly GCA_037039145.1. Taxonomy (NCBI): domain Eukaryota; kingdom Metazoa; phylum Chordata; class Actinopteri; order Cyprinodontiformes; family Fundulidae; genus Fundulus; species Fundulus diaphanus. Next base: position 46,050,559 of record CM073134.1, read on the forward strand.
TGCACTATATGTGAATTTGTTCAGATTTTCTTTCAAACAGAAGTATTTCTTCGGATTTTAGATTAAGTTTGAAGCTGGAGTTTGTGCCAGTGTTGAGGTGTAGAATGAGCAACTGATACATGACCATCATTCTTCACTCACTCAAAGGGTGAAGATTGTGATAGATTTTAAACATGGTCTTAATATAGTATATAGTGTTTCAGAGGGTCAATGCTCAGTGACTGAGGGTAAGAGTTTGAGGAGCTGCGCACAGAAGCGAGGTGGGGGTGTATGAACAGGGTTTTGCGTGGTGTAACACTGCAGCTTGAAGGGTGAGCTCAGACTAACAGTACCTGGTCATTGGGCGTCCGTGTTCGTCAATAACAGCTAGCGTTAGCCTATGTTGTCCGCAAGGTTTACTATTAAACTGTTGCAGATACAGGAGCTTTACTGACCTTATGTTGCTCTCAAACATCAAGGCATTGATTATTTTGACAACCCTACTATATACCATCTATCTATGGTGTCACTATTGCTGGTGTATCAAAAAAACAAATTCAAAATAAACAAATGACACTAAGCCTGGTGGCGGGGCAAGTAAAGCCTGGCGACCTGCCAGGCTTATAACACAGTGGGGAAAACCCTGGACTTTATTCTCGTAATACTGCTTTATTCTGGTATTCATTTATTTTTGTAATTAAAAAATACATATTAGGGCCACGAAAGAGTACATTTCCAGAAAAAACTCATATTAATCTCAAAATTAATTCATCCAAAGTTTGAGGGGAAAAATTTTGGATGTCATTTTTTGATGACAACCATGATGTCATTTTTTTTCTTGAAAAGTAAATTAAGGTAAAAGAATTTATGGCGAAATTATTTGCTATATTAAAACTAGGATATTATCTAACATTCCAAAATCAGAATGCACCCTGGAGAGCTTTCAACAGAAGCATATTGATAAAATGGAAATCATATTGATCGATATCGATAATTGTCAACAAATTCAAAACATATATTTTAAGTGCAGCCCTGGCCATTTTATGCTGTTGCTTAGCAACCCATTTAAAGACACAGAACAAACACTGAATTCAAACTCAACCCTTCATTTTACCAATTTTTTACCAAAACTGCAAGTTTGTTAAAGGGGAAGTCCGGTTAACAAGGAAAAAGCAGGGTATCATTAGCTATAACTAAAACTAATACATTTGTGGTTATTTAATGAACTTATCTTTAATCAATAAGAAAATAAAAACATAAATTGTCGTCTGAATCACTGTGTATGGGGGCTGACATGACTGCCCAAATATGGGCAGTAAGGGGCGTTTGACATCACATCCTGCGACGTGGAAGAGCGGAAGCGGCGACAGTATTTCTCTCCGCTTTCCATGCAAAGTCAATAGGAGCCGTTCTACACAGCTGCGATCATCAATAATTATTTCGGATTTCCAGAGGACTTCACCGCTGACATTCCCAAGAGCTATTGCTGAAGCAACAATGCCCACGTGCATGGCCATCGGATGTTCCAACACAACTGGTAAAAGAGGAAAAAACATTGCTTATTTCAACACAGTCACTTCAGCGATCTCTCCTCCGCTGTGTGTGTGTGTGTGTGTGCGCGCGCTCTGCTGCAGCGCCGGCAAAGCCGTGCTGCGCGGAGCTGGCACACACACACACATTTTTTAATTAATTATTATTAATTAAAAAAACTTATAATTTTTTGCACAGTATGTAGTAGTTTTATATTTAAAGTACTTTCAGCAGTTGGAATTCTGATTTTGACCGGACTTCTCCTTTAAAACGAAAAGAACATGTGCTCTCTGAACTCTTTGAAGGGGGCGGAGCTTGCTGACTTAGCTTAGCTCATTGTATAATACCACTAGTAGCAAACATTTAGTTATATTTAAATTTTTTTAGAATCACAGGGCCACCTTCTTGTTTTACAAACATGTTTCACAGCTTGTGTTTAGTTGCACTTTGAATTAAGGTCAACTCACAGACGAAAAGCTTGACATAAAAACTGAGTTACTTATTTTAATCATAATTTCCTTGCCTTGATTTTCATCCAAAACCACCATTTTGGAATACAGTATGTATACGATAGCTTCCTGTCTTCACCTTTTTGCTGGGTGCTGTGCTTGTGTCACAGACACAGCACCTCCAGCTCTATCATAAATGAAACCAAAATAAATATTTTTTTCCTATGCCCGTTATATTGACGGTAAATGTTTTTGTGTGGCATCCAGAGCTACAGAAAGCAAATGTGAGAATGGCCACTGAGCAAGAAACCTAAGACTGGAACAGGACAATTCTTTAGAAAAGCTGGTTTTCATTTAAAAATAAAACCAAAATCTGCTTTTTGCATTACTGTTTATTAATATGGCAACGCAAATACATGTCAGGAAAATGTGCAATCTGGACAGCCAGATGTTATTCATGACTTTTATGGAGAAGTGACCAGGGGCCTGCTGCCCAGGGAGTTTCTCTCTGTAGTTTGGCAGATGGGTCATGGGAAAGACCTCCGAATGACAGTGTGTTTATGCTGCCATCCAGTTTAAGGAGGGAGACCCAAATGCAAATAACTCTTCCTACGGGGTCATCATCCCAAACAAACACACTCGTACAGTTTTCCACCACCTTCTACATAGTGCATATCTGGATCATCCAGACGCACCTTTCACTGTACATTTCAGGTGTTTGTTGATTGCATCCTGCAGATATTGTTTGGGATAGCACTAATGACACACAAACACACACACACACACACACACACAGCAGATGTGTTTCTTCTTCAGTGCTTTCATTTCTCTGAGCATCGCTCATTAGCAAGAATCAATCTGCGGCTCTGTGAGAGTACCTGAGAACTTGTATACACACACACACTGCTAATAACGGCCCATGGGACACCAACACTCGCTCAGAAGCACAGAGTGTCAGCACACATACACACTGGTTCGGAAGGAGCTCCTCTGGCAGATGAAGTGGCGGTACCAGAGGAAGCCCGGCTGGTCCACTGATAGAGAGCGCCAGACAGATACGGCGGTAGGGCAAGAAACTGTGTGCACTACAGACCTCAGCACATTTTTATTTCCTTATATGGTCGTAAAGCAGGCAGGGGAGGGAAGGGCTGTCTTCTCACTGTCAGTTGGACATGTGACCTGGAACAGGAAGTGCTGTGAGTTGCAGCAGAAGAGAAGGAAGGTAGTTAGAGCTGCTTGGGTGGCTGCGGGTTGACTGACAGGGTGTTGCTCCACCGCTCCAAACCTGTAACACGGATACCTCACCCCCCCCTGTTGGCTGCATGGCGTAGACATATTTAACTTGGAGGTAGTAGATTTATACCAGTCAGCCATTGTTTTGCTAAAAGCAGAAGTTTTTTAACGTTGCTTCATGGGTTCGGTTTACATTTTTGAGCTTGGAGTCCCTTAAACGGTTATTACAATTATGGGCATTTAAATAAATAAATACATTTTACATTTCCAAATGAACTAAATGTTAACTACTCGTGTATTTTTCAGATCCAGAAAAGGAACTTAACGTTTCAGGACCACTGTGGGTTATGCACTTTTTTGAAAGACTGGCAAAAATAAAGTGTTGACGTTCAGTTTGCTCCAAGTCGTGCAGGGGACACAGCAAACATTAGCAAAATGCTACAGTGTTAGCCTAAATGCAAAAGGCTGTTTCAGAAAACTAACGTTGTACATCCCCCTGAAACCTGGTGGTGGCAGCGTTGTGCTGTGGTGAGGCTGTTGTTCAGCAAGGACAGAGAAGCTGAGCGGCGCTGAGTCAGAGCTGGATTCAGCTGAATAGCAGTCCAGTCGCAGAGGAAGAGGTGAAGATGCTACACAAGACCTGCCCCGGTCCGCTCCAACCCCGAGCCAAGCTGCAGTCATACGCTTTGGATCAAAGCATATTCAGGTGCTAGAATGGACCAGTCTGAGTTTTGACCTAAATTAAACCCAAAATATGCGGCGAGGCTTGAAAAGTGCTGTCCTGATTCCGACTGAGCCGAATACAGATGCAGGCCGAGCCTCTCAGATTGCTTTGTGAAACTAACATTTCACTTCCCCTCGACTCTGTCGGTATTTAAACCCAATAAAACTCTTGAAATTTGTAGTTATAATGTGAGACAGTGTGAAAAGGTCCAGGACGGACGCACACTTCTGCAAAGTGTTATATATGCTTCATCAGTAATATTTTCTGCCACTATGTTTTTCGTTTTGAGGAAGGACTTCTCATGGGTTCCTTTTTATCTCTTGCAAATGCTTAAAGGTTTCCGGGTGGGTGGCATCAGTGGGTTAACTCGTGTCTGATGTGTTTCCATGCAGGTACGCATAGCAGCTAACTTTGTCATCCATGCCCCGCCAGGAGAGTTCAACGAAGTTTTCAATGGTGAGTGCGCCGATTCGTTGTAGCTTAATAAGAGGGGTGAGTTGAGTTACACATCTTCTGTCAGATTCAGGAATGTCATTTCTTTATTGATTAAATGCACGCATACAATTTTCAGAATGAATTCAAATAGTTTAGGTCTATAAAATAGTGAGATCTGGTAGATTCAGTCGGCTGACCATTTAGAAATGCAATACAAACATGATGGCAGGAATTGGGTACTCTGTTAAGATTCTCTTCTTGTAAGAGTTTGAACTTAATGATTTAACAACTGAAGGGTTCACAAACGCCCAACCTTGGATCCCAGTTTTCTTCTGACCAGTAAAAGAAAATCCACCATTTTCAGTTTTTCAAAATGTTTATTTTTGTAAAAAAAAAAAAAAGAGAAGGAATGAGGTAGTTTAGCTTTAGCCTGAGGTCAAAGTTAGGTGGGATCTTTGTTCAGTTGCTGGGAACATATTGCTCATTTCAAAATGATTCTGGTTTTTAACGTGTTTGCCTTGATCCCCTGTGTTTAAACTCTTTAATAACCCCTCATCAGACAGGTCAAGCATTACCCAGCAGTAGTAAACAATATTTATGCTGCGGTTCAAGCGCTCAGTCCCAGATCCTGCTCAACAGCACACGGCCGTCCACGTTTACCTGGGAAACATCCCGGTTCTTTAGTTATTGCCTTTTCCTGTCTGAGGTTGTTTAAAAGCTGTGGGCAGCAGACCCGACTGCAGTGATTCCTCTGCAGATAAGTTAACATACTGAACAGGTTGCCGCACGTCGCACATTCTTCTATGTGGTCACCGTTGTAACCACTGTAAACAGATGGCAGCGCTAGATTTCTGACCCCAGTTTTGCAGGAACTCCACCCAGCCGCCATCTCATCCTTCTCCATCATCCAAGCAGATCCATCAAGATCACAGGCCCTGCACGCCTTCAGATTATGTAGCTGAGGTCGCGGAACCAGGGGGACGTGTGGGAGGAAAGTTATTTGAATACAAGTAAAGTTGTTGTGCACCATGCTCAACATTTTATTATCTGCATCTGATTCTGCTGATGACCGTATTTCTCTGGTTGGGCCTGCACTGGATGCTAATACAACAGACTCACCCACCAGACAGCTGCGGCAGCTGCTGCCTTTGCTCTATGGATGGGAGATATGGACAAAAAAAAAAAAAAAAATATATATATATATATATATATATATATATATATATAATATTATTAAATATTTAAATATTATTAAATATTTAAATATTAATTACCATCATTTATTTTATATAATACATCCCTACACACAGTGAGAGAGCAGCAAACACATTTACGGCGCTAAAAGTAAACTTAGCGTATTGAACAGGCTTAAGCAGCTACACCCGTCACTTAAAGTAGTGTAAAGGTGCCGTGCAAAATAGTTGCATGGAATGCTTTCAGGTCTAATGACTGGGGCTCTAAGGAAACCGCAGTTAGAAGAGGATAGTTCACACTGCAGTAGCAACAATCTCAACCAAACTGACTGCTTTGGAGGTTGATCAAATATGACCAACAATAGTAATATTTGATCTAACTTTGCACCTCTTACAATTCCCATTGGTTCCAGGTTCCTCGCTACCTTCTGCAGGGGATGAGAGGCGTAACGTTACTGGGTCGACTTCATTTTCTGAAGTGTTGATGGCCAAGCCTACAGAACACACGGAGATCACGATAATACGGATACTCTGAAAGGGCCCGATGACTAGACAGACCTAGAAGTTGCTTTAAAGTTTAAAAATGTTAATGTGTTTACATGAGGAATGGTAGCTCTACTCATGGTTCTTAGGGAGAGCCTGAAAAGGGATGGAAATTGCTTCCATGATTTTCCAGGTATGGGGAAAATGGTGCAGAATGGACAAATTTACACCAGCCTCTTTTTTTTTCTTTTTTTCTTCTTCCTCCATTCTCTGAAGGGCAAACATCTAACAGTGCCTGCTTGTTGCAGTGCTTTTCACTTGCAGGCTGCTGTGCTTTATATTTTACCCATTAGTGGTTTGTTTTCTACCTACGGACAGAATGCTCACATTCTGAAATCCCGAAAAGGGCCATCTCTCTACTTGTTTGGACACTTGACAACTTCAAATTCCAATTAAACTTGACCTCTGACCTTAACCATTGTCTAAAATGCCAAAACCACAGTAAAACTGCTATTCTTCGTCATTTCTTCAAACTAAATAAAGGTACGGAAGTTTACAAACTGTGCTGTAAAGAATCTGTGTAAAGTCTGGCTCCAAGAGTTATAAAATCGGACAGAGTTGATCTAAGCGTGCCCTTACGGCACTGTTCAACATGCCGTTATGTTGTTTCATTAGGTGTGGAGCCTATAGATAAGAACCAGCTACCATTCAAGGCTGTGATTATGTTCTCATTTTTCCTGACCGTTTCAATAACTGCTTTCCATCTTTAGTAACACTGAAAGAGTTTCTCCGTTTTGCACCACAGCGTCCACCGTTGGAACAAAGAGGGACTGAGATGCTTTGACCCAGTTGTAGCTCATTCTGCAGAATCTCTCTGTTTTGGCACCGCAAAATCCTGCCATGATCTGTCGCCACTTCTACGGGGCTCTGTCTTGAGCTTATCACAGCCTGACAGACGCTTACAGGAATAGAGCCCACCCCCCAAAATACTTAGCCCACTTTGATCTGTCAGTCATGTTGACGCCTATCCCACTGAGCTAATTTAGCATGCCTGCTTCTCTCCTCTGGCGTAAACCCTGCAAAGTCTGATGGGAGGCAAATGTGTCTTTGTGTCATCGAGCTGCGATGTATGCCTTCACTTCTTTCCTACCTTTGCTTTTCAGTCTCCTCACTAACAACCCCTCCTTTTTTCTCCCCAGATGTGCGATTGCTGCTCAACAATGACAATCTTCTCAGGGAGGGTGCAGCGCAGTAAGTCTCCTCTCGTGCTCTTAGATGTGCAAAGTCTCCAGCTTCTGTAGCCCAGGTCTGTGTCCATGGTGGCTAAACGTTGTCAACAGAACCCGATGCACTAACACAATTGGAACACAGTCGGTCCTTTTTATGCGGCCAAAAATGGCTCCGACCCGTGGAGAACCTTTTGGCCGCCACAGAGCAGACTTGCTCCAGTAAACATCCTGGTGCTGGTCCACAGCCAATTCCTGCTCAACAGGGGGACCCCATAAGGATTACACTGTCAGAGGTGCTTTAGCTTCATAACTGGAGGCCTTTATATAGCAGGGCTCTGATTAGTTTTTACAAGGAGAGGCGTAGACAACAGATTAATACCAGGGATCCCTTTAGCCACGAGGGGTTATGTTTTTGCTGATCTGTCTATATCATCTTGATTGACGCCTAAAACATCTTTTTATTCAGAGACTGCACCATAGTAGAGTATAATAGTAGAGTATAACTTGTAATACCTGCCTTTTTTTCTTACAGTGCTTTTGCACAGTACAACTTGGACCAGTTTACTCCGGTGAAAGTTGAGGGCTACGAGGATCAGGTGAGCTGTCGTTTCACTCATCCGTGAAAAAAAACGTTCCAGAACGGCTGTTCAGGCAGTTTTAATGCGGGGGCTTAGCTTTTACCTTCCTCGCTTTGAAAACAGTGACATCTTCCTAGTCACGGTTTTACTGCAACAGATGCCTCAGTAAAATGACGTTAGGCAAACATTCTGTTAAATGTAGCAAAAGTCATGATTTTTGGCCTACACAGAAAACGTGACAGAAAACCGTACCTGCGTATAAGCCCCGGAGACGACATGCTCACTGTGAAGAATGGTGGTGGCAGCATCATGCTGCGGGGGTGCTTTGTTTCAGGTGATGGAAAGTTAGACGCTCAAGGTCTGGAGACTGGGACCAGAGGTAGGACAGGAACCGTAAACACAGCCACAGCTCCAGCTGGATGGGTTAGCTTAAGAGACATTCCTGTCTTACACTGGCCTTTTATAGATACAGGCTTCAATCTAGTAGGAAATATGATGAGATTTAAAAAATAAATAAATCAATGTCTTCCATCCACTCTGACTGAGCAGGATACAGATGCACTGTTTGGTGTTAATTTGGTGACAAGTTCCCGGTCTGTGAGGTTGGAGGGCCTTCCTGCCATCACCCTAATCTGTAGCTCCACAGATTCTTCGTCAGGTTTAAGTCTGGTTTCTGTCTTTGCCGCTCAGTGGCTGTTCTAGACCACATTTACCAGTGGGGCCAGTGTTTGTTTGTTTGTTTTTTTCATTGGGGCACAGAACAAAATAATGAAAACAGGAAAAACAGTGCAAAATATAATCGTTTAATATATTAAGTGAGCCACTGAGCCAAAGAGCCACTTGTGGCTCTGGAACTGCAGGTTGCAGACGCCTGAAAACTGTGATCCTGTCTCAATGCGGCTGAAGCTAAAAGTGTAACACATTCATTTTAAAATTATTGTTAAAATAAAAGTGTAAAGGTAAAAAACAATTAAATGGGCCCAAAGGGACCAACCAGTTACAGTTTTAGTTCCAGCACATTATCATAAATTAATTTAGTGTTATGTCTTCAGTACAGGGGGCCTGACCAGTTTTATAGGGGCCCTGGCCCCTGTGTAGAACCGCCCATGGTGCCACTCCAAAATGTTTGTCCTTCCTGTCAGAAAAACATAGCAAACCTAAGATTACTTCACACCTAAACCTGCCAGAATGGCTTTGAGCTCAACTGTAGTCTGGAAAACATGAAGCCATTACAGTTGCTGAGGCTCATTAAGTTAATAAAAAACAGGCGTGGGAGTGGTGACCTAGTTGTCAGGGAGCCGGGCGTTTGCATCTTGGAGAGGCAGCACAGGTTGCCGGTTTAAAACTCATTCTGTCCCTCTGGGACCCTGAGCAAGACGTTTGACCACAGATTGCTCCCCGGGCTCCACTGCTCCCTAAGGGTGAGGCAAACCCAGAGACAGATCTCCCCTCTGTGGGACAATCAAGGGGCATTTTTAATTTATTTTGTGATGACCTTTTTCTTTAGATGAGCAGTTACTATTATGCACTTTTATTGTGTCACCCAGAAGTCTAATGGAGAAGCTGAATATAATAAAACTGGACAAACAAGATCACAAGTTTTTTCTGAAACCGTTGTTGTTTGTTGTCGCCGGGTTGGTTTCTGTGCTGTGCCAAATGAATGTGGCTGCCTTCTGTAATGATTGCAGTGGATTATGGAAAGATGTCATCATGTCCCTGTGTTCCTTTATCACAGACTGAAATTCCCCTGTCAGACACCCAGCAGGCTGAGCTAAGTGTTGAGCAGGGAGGCAGATGGAAATCTCAAGCTGACATCTGTGTCGTCAGTAGTGTTTCTTCTACTTTAGATCTTCCTCTACCTCCTGCTAAACACGTTTTCTTTCTTTCTTTCCGTCTTCTTGCCTTCGCCTCCACTCTGCGTTTCAGGTCTTAATCACAGAGCATGGTGACCTCGGGAACGGCCGGGTTCTGGACCCAAAGAATAAGATCTCCTTCAAGTTTGACCACCTGAGGAAGGAGGCCAGTGACCCGCGCCCTCATGATGTCGAGAGCTCCATGGAAGGCTGGAGGAGCGCTGTGGACTCCGCTGTCAGGGCCTACGTCAAGGAGCACTATCCCAACGGAGTGTGCACCGTACGTTTCCACAGACGCTTCCTGGGTGCAGTTGCAGCTCACCAGAACCCTCCGTTTAGTGGTTCTGTTTTTGAAATGAACATAAGCATCGCACTGAGCAGAGTTTTAGCGCTGACGGCCCGTTCAAGCTTCCTCCCTGCATGTTCTTCCATAAATGACACCTTAACCCGTCTCCGTTCTCCCTTCAGGTTTATGGGAAGACCATCGACGGGCATCAAACCATCATCGTGTGCATCGAGTGCCATCAGTTTCAACCCAAAAACTTCTGGTACGTCTGGAACGGATTAAAAGTTGAAGTCACTGCTCTTAATCCCACATTGTACTGGACTTGATCAGCTTTACACCGATTAGATCTTTGTTCGACACGTTGATTTCCAAGAAAATCTGCATACGATGTGTAAGAGGTGAATACACCTTCTGAGGCTAATACGATAATTGTCAAAGGACTTTGGACGCTCAGTAGCAATGCTGAGCTGTTTCTCATCATGCTGATCTAATTGGATAAGACCTGGCCCAATCCTCTTTGCTGCTGGGTTTTACTGGGCTTGGCCGTCGTTAGGTGTAAACGACCCCACAAGTCTTGCGTCTGCTACTAGTGACTGCTCCTTGAGCGTGAGGAGGAAGGGGAGTCGTTTAAAGGTAGAAAAGGTTTGAAATAATGGCTGGATTCTGCTTTGGGATTTTGATAACGGTAATGATGTCATAACCTGGTCAGCCAGATTGATAATGTGCAGCGTTCTCCGTTCTGCACATCATCAATCTGGGACCGCTCCTATTGAATCCATTTGGGGAAAGGAGGGACATTCAGGAGAACTTACCAAGCTGATTGGGGGAAGCAACTCCCGCCCGACTACTTATGGTTGGTTTTAGCCAATCATGGTATCAAATTAAAATGTAAACAGCAGCTACTATGAGAAACTTGCAAAAAAAAGCTTGCAACTCCGCACTACTCCAGACATTTTGAATTGAGAAAGCTTTCTGGATAGGAAGCAAAACGTCTTCAAACTACGGAAAAAAGTCCAGTTGTTTTGTTTTTTAACTTTTTTGGAAAACCTTAACAAGGTAAGCTAGCCAAGGTCACTTCTTGCTGTTCTTCTTTCAAAGAAGAAATCATGGATTCTGACTAAACAGATGTGATAGCGGCAGCTACGCATGGGTCCTCCTGCGCTGCCATGTTTATGTTGGTTCTGCTGTGCGCTCGTCAGCTCTTGCGTTCACCACACCAGTATGTCCCGTCTTAACCACAAAACTGCAACGTGATTGGCCCGAACCATTTTTGGTTTGCTCACAAAAAAGTAATTAAGTAAACTAAAGTAGCAGCAAACATTTACTTATATTGTCATTGTTTATAATAGCAGGGCCGCCATCTTGTTTTAAGAGAAAAAAATATTAAAAAAATTTAAAAAAATAAATAGAAATCGAATGATCAAATTTGGTATAATAAAATCGGAGATTTATTTTTAAGCCATATCCCGGTTTTATGTAGTTTTTGCATTTTTTTTAAAGCAAATACTTCTAAAATGTAATATTGGAGGAGTTTTATAAACATGGCAAAGGAAAGCTGTCATAAATTTATGCAGGCGTTGGCCATGTCGTCCAACCCCACGTTCTAATGTTCACAAAGTAGTTGCTTCAGAATAACTCTATTCTAACTTGTATGGCAGACAAAGAAATCCTATACAATAAACCAAAGAGGTCAGTTTCTGTCTTTATTTTCTACCACAAGTAATGTTGGATCAGCTCATATATATCCAGACCTAATTTCTGTTATCCTAACGGTTTAGATGAGGTAGTAGGCAATCTCCCTTCAGATATAACTTTTTGCTCTCTCTCTTTTTCTTCATAGTAGGTACACCTGGTCTGGCGTTCTGTTAACTTTGACATCATCCAGAGAAGACGGCTCACCCGTTACTACCATCTAATGTAGAACAGATTACTGGATCAATGTGTGCTTCTGTGCTTTTTGTCTCTCTTGTTGTGTCTCTGCTCTGTCTTCTGTAACCCCAGTCGGTCGAGGCAGATGACCGTTCATACTGAGCCCGGTTCTGCCGGAGGTTTTTTTTTCCCGTTAATGGGTGGTTTTTCTTCCCACTGTCGCTTCATGCTTGCTCAGTATGAGGGATTGCAGCAAAGCCATGTACAATGCAGACGACTCTCCCTGTGGCTCTACGCTTCTCCAGGAGTGAATGCTGCTTGTCGGGACTTTGAAGCAATCAACTGGTTTCCTTATATAGGACATTTTGACCAATCTGTATAATCTGACCCAATCTGTATAATATGATTGAACTTGATTTTGTAAAGTGCCTTGAGATGACATGTTTCATGATTTGGCGCTATATAAATAAAATTGAATTGAATATCACAAGATGATCAGAGAGCACCTGAGATGGGAGCACTGCTTGCGTGTCCTGATTCCCAGCCAGCAGGGGGAGCTTTAGCAAAAAAGGCATTTATATGTGAATACCTGTCATTTATAGGTCGCCTGTTGATAAGGACTGACAGAGCTGTGGCTGCCAGCTAAATGAAGAAAGAGAACAACTCTCAAAGGCCTTTCTAGTATTGAGACTCTGTATTTTCTGATTTACACCAGAGCTGCTTCCACTCCTTGTGGATCTCCGTTAGATGGTGTCTATGGCCAGACCTTTCCCCCCCCCCCCCCCAAAGTTTATTTTTCTTCAGCAAACCAATGTTTGTGTTTCTTTAGCCACTTTCAGATCATCCTGTCATTCTGTGATCTAAATGTATACATCACGCTTGGCGATAAACTGATAGGTCACAATGCGGAACGGCAGGTTGAAGTCTGTCCACTAATATTACACCACCGTTCCTTCTTGGGAGGAGGTCACTCGCCCATAACCTCTGAACTAGAAAAGTTAATACCAGATGAGTGTGACATGGCGCAAGGCAAAACCAGACAGCAGCCCTCTGTACACAGAGGGAGAGCGTCCATCTGCCAGATCAGCTGATTTGGAGGACCCGCTCATCATGACTGCTGGGTTCATCTTCAAAACACTACGACATTGTAAGCACACGAACGTACCTTCCTCAGTGCTGCTGGACACCTGACCCAAGGTTGACCTCATTCTTAGCAGAGCTAGGGCGGACGGAGGCCCAGGTGATGGGGAGGATTGAAACAGGCAGCAGGATGACGGTCTGCTGTGTGGCGTTTTCAATTTTCATTTATTCAAACGGCTAAAGTCAACTAAAAAACAAAGTGCACGTCTGACTAGCTGTTTGCTTCCACCACTACAAAGGAGGTGTTTTTACGTTTGCAATCTGTCTGCTGCCGATACGGGAGCTGTTCCTAACGAGGACTCGCTGAAAAAGGAAACTGCTAACGAACCCTTGATTCAGGTTTACTGGCCAACTCTTCTCTGAATCTGAGGACTGACCCAAACGTCGTTTGACGTTGCAGACGTTCTGCAGTGGTCGGCTGCACCTGGAGCCCGGTCACCAAACGTAGGAATGTCGATGGTAATTACAGTGTGTGTCATGTCTCTGCAGGAACGGACGCTGGAGGTCAGAGTGGAAATTCACCGTCTCTCCCTCCACCACTCAAGTGGCAGGAATCATGAAAATCCAGGTATGGGATTTGCTCTTGCTTCTCGTTGGTGGGTGTGGCTTGGTGTGCCTCAGGACCACGAGGCCATTGGTTGGTGCTGAATCAGAAGTACCAGGAGTCTGGCCTTTCAGTTCCTTCCACACTCCGTTTGGTCTCTTTTCAGAATATATGGTAAATGTAGACAAAACTGAAACCCTGGACATAAATAAAAAGATTAACAGACACGATGGGCTGACACATGGTAGGAAATACCTTGGCATATATATCTACATCTGTGTTGAGTCTTTGATACTAATTCCAGTTAGACCATCCAGTCCATCTCTAATGATTTAGAACGGGGGTCTACACTCCCACTGTGCCTTACCTTTCTGCCTAGGCTGCCCTAGCTACATCTGATGCTACCTATACATCAACTTTTGACAATCTGAACAACACTCAGAGGGAGGCGAGGTCTGGGGCCACACCTAGCAACAAGCCCATTCACCTGGAGAGAACTAAAATAGAAAAATAAGCAGTAGATTCCTCAGAACGCCAGACATTGTGTCCAACACCAGTCTGACAGCTCCTTGTTCATGTCAGACAAGCTGTGGAGCTACTAACTACAATAACTACTCTCATACTCCCAAATGAAGTAAATATTGGTAACAGGTCTTTGATGCACAGAAGAAAGGTCTTTCAACACACAAAATACTGCATTAGTTTTGTTTGGATCTTTAGGGCAAATGTATGTTTTTCCCAAATATACTGAAGCAGTTTTGAAATGATTATTAGATCAATGGAGTCAGACCCTCCCACATACGACATGGTGGTCCAAAAGGCCTTGAATAAATGCCAGGAGGAAGAAATCCTGTCATCACTGAGGCGTCAGAAAGCCATCTTCATCTGAACCCCGAAGAGCTTTCTAATTCAAAACTATTTAGTGCGCTACATGTCCCCGTCTTTTCACCCCCGAGTTTCTTTTTTTTCCTTCTCTGTTTGCGTCAACATCTTTTAATGCAAAATTTCTTCTGGTGAATTCTAGAAAGATGGATCGAACTTAGCACATATAGTGTTGTGCTCTTAAAGAAAAACTAAATAAAGATTAAGTTTACGTAACGTTGTCTTATACATCCTAAATTTGGAGACAGAAGTATTTTTAGCAGCTGGCTGATCAGAGATAAGGCCATTCACAAGTTTTCCGCTCCTGTCTGCATGGCGAATGTTGAACTCAGCTGAGCTGGACCTGCAGGTCAGGCACAGAATGAATGCTCTGTCCTCTCATCTATACAGGTTCATTACTATGAGGATGGGAATGTTCAGCTGGTGAGCCACAAAGAGGTTCAGGAGTCCATGTCGGTTTCTGTGAGTATAACCCCTAACCTGTCTTAAATTGACTTGCAGTGTGGGGAAGTATCTATGAATACATCCATGATGGTTCTGTTTGTGCAAAAGGGGGGTTTTACATTTAGTAAATAGTTTCATGGGGATTCTTCTCTCTTATTTACACTGTGGAAGTGATAGCCAGTGTGCTCTGACCCCTCAGTTTCTCTTGTTCTGAAACACCTGATGAATGTCTTATCATCCTTTTAGAACGAGGAGTTAACTGCTAAGGGGTTTGTTAAGATCATGGAAGCTGCAGAGAATGACTATCAGGTAATGTACAAAGTGATGTGAAGCTGTGAATTCAGGCTGCTACAGAAAAGAGTTAAACATCACCAGTTAACAGAAGCCTGAACGTGTCCCTGCAAGGTTGTTCACTTTTATCCCTTTAAAGCATCCAGCTCTGTCTGTCCCGGCACGTTCTGGATTAGAAAATGTTTTGGAAACTTTGGAGTCAAGGTTACCGTCTGCTAATCGCACACAGGCTACACAAATGTCATGCGCTGTTTGCCCCTCTCCCGTCAGGTAAACGCTTCAGACGGCTCAAAGTCAAAACAAATAAACTTAGAAACAGCTTCTTCCCAAGAGCTGTGAGGGCTCTTGATGGGAGGCTGCAGTCCAACGCTTTTAAATCGCCCCACTCTTACTAGCCCATCATACGTTACAATCACCTAAATGTTACTGTCTACTGCACACTGTCATCTCTGATTATCTAAATGCACATTTCTGTAAACATTGTTCAATAAGCCCCCTACTACCTCATTATCTTTATCTGTGACTTTCCTTAACGGTAAAAAACAAAAAAGTTTGTTCTGTTTGTCAGGTTTTTTTTTTTGCCTTCATTTTGTGTAATGTGAACGGGAGTAGCCAAAGAGAAATTTCACTGCAGTGACAAATAAAATATAAACCCAGCTCCACTGCTTACCAGGCATTAAGCTCATTTAGTAGGGGTGTGTTAAAACTTTGGCTTGAAATGCAAACTGAGCAGGCGTCACTCTCTTTTAGATGTCATCAGAGAATGTGAAAACAAACTTTGAGATGTTTAATTTTACATAAAACATTTTTGCACAGTCAAGCTTTGAGAAAATAGTTGCATCAATTGTTTGATATCAGTTTTGAAGAGAAAAAAAGCTGCCACATTAACTCATTATCCCTTTCCGTCCCCTTCTCTCTTTCGTCGTCTTCAGACGGCCATTAATGAGAATTACCAGACCATGTCGGACACTACCTTCAAAGCCTTACGCCGCCAGCTTCCTGTGACGCGCACCAAGATCGATTGGAACAAGATCCTGAGCTACAAGATCGGCAAGGAGATGCAAAACGCTTAAGAAAAAACATCAGAGAAGAATACAGACAGATGCCCCCCCCCCAACCGACCCCTCACCCCCTCCCAAACAATGTTGCATGACTGGATAGTTGTATCGTCTTTGTACAAAAATTAGAGAAAACGGGGACAAAGAAGGGTTTGGTCTCGCAGCCAGAAGTTAAATATTATATGCATACCTTTCTGTACATGCACTGTAAACTCTGTATATTGGCTCCGTGATGAGAAAAGTCAGTGTATTTGGGAAAATGAAAACCAAACCTAAAGGAAACATTGGAAGACATAGGAAAAAGAGCAAAAACAAGAGCATAAAGTTCATTACCACACGTGCAATATTTACGAGTGAGACCACACCATTATTTGGACCCGGTGACAAAAGGATTGAATTTGCAGATATGGTAAAAACAAATCATTTTTGGGAGACTTTTTATTTTTTTGGTTTATTTTCTTTATTTAGGAACGAGCCCAGATATTACAGCTGAAACAAATGAGTCCCTTCACTTCACTGTTAATTGTCCATACAGTCAAGTACTTAAAAGGAAGATAATACAAGGGTTTGTGTTCATCTTTGGCACAATCAGCCAACATTACCACACACTCAATGTTCTTGTTCCCTCATTTTGGTACTCTCCTCACCGCCTGTCCTGTTTGTGAGATCTCAAGTTTGCAGTGCTCCTTAGCCTTTTTGACTTGACATCGTCTGAACTCTCACTCAGCGCAGGGAGTTTGGACCACTCAAACAAGCTTCATTAACAAGACATGAGTCGCTAAATATTGTGCATAATGTCCAATTTACAATAAAATCAAAAAGCATCACTTTCTCCTCCAGTGCTTATTTTTTATTAAAAAAAAAAACAGAACCTGACTGTATTATATAACAAGGCACATTGTAATATATTCCTGTATGAAACAGCCTGTCTGTCGGTTTGGTGATTTATTTCCATGAGATTAACTGTAACTCAGTCACAATTATGTTGCATTAAATGACAAATTTTCTATTTACCGACTCACTTCTAATTTCTGAAACCATTTACTGTGTTACAGCCAAAGCTCCTTTTGTTGTTGCCGTCCATTTTTTTGACTTTGCTTTAGTCTTTGTTAAATATCAGCCAGTTACTGTCTTTAATAGCTGGCATGGAGAGTTAAACTAGCACATCCCTTTATCCACACAGCCTCCGAAATTATTCCAACCTCCTTGGGTTCAGGGGCAGGAGTTTGTTTTCTCCTTGTTTACTCCAAATACTAATGCATTAGTCTGAAATAGCAACAGCTTCAGCTATTCAGATGAAAAAGTGCAGCCTTTTTCAGCTCGGGGGTTTTGGATATCAGCAAATAAAAACATAAAAAGATCTGGTCTTTATCAAGATCTCAAATTATATCTAACAAGTGTGGAAACAGATTTGATACTTATGTCTTGAATTAAAAGGAAGCCAAAATGCTAAATCTCGTGATGCAACAGCTTGTGGAACCAACATTGCTCTGCTCCTTTGGAGTTTGCAGAGATGAATTTCTGCACAATTTACCTAAAGCTCCAGCTGCTTTTCAGTCAGGTCTAGGGCTGGATTTTGACCTCGTGCCATGGTTTCAACGGATGAAAACCGTTTGGTGCTGTGAATATCACATTTATAAAAAATATTACGCTAAAGTGTAAAACAAAGGCAAGCGACAATCAGAATAGTACAGTCTGTCTAAGGTGTCTTCAAGTGATAGAGGTGATTGATTGGATCACTGGAATAAAAAATGTTTCAACTACATCCTGAACATTTTACTAGGATGGAGTTTAGGTGCAAAAAGGTGTATTTAGTCTAGCATCCTTTGTCTGGATCCACTTATCCTGGCAGGGTCACAAAGGGTTGTTGGTTTCTCCGGTGGTCCTTGGACAGGAGGAGTACTCCCTGGCCATGGGGCCGGTCTGTCACAGGGCAACGTAAAAACAACCATGCACAGAATTAAAGACTAGAGAGACCAATCTACTTAACATGCAGGCTTTTGGACTGTGGGGGGAAGCCAGAGTACCTGGAGAGCACCCACACATGCATGGTGGGAACTCAAAGAAATCCATGCAGAAAGACGCCAGACCACCAGGAGTCAAACCTGGGACCCTTTGCTAAGGCAACAGTGTGAAGAATAGTTCCACTGTCTCAGCCATTCTGTTGTAGATTTACTGCCATGTTTGGGATCACTGTCCTACTGAACCTGTAATGTAAGGCCAACTGCCTGATAGGACTGGTATATTTCACCTGAATACCTGTCCTGTGGGTGCAAACCCAAACCACCAGCCCTCCTCCATTATGACTGGCAGTGGATTTTTGCTGATTTTTTTTTTTAACATTCCACTTTGCAGTACGACCAAACATCTCTACTTTGGTCTCGTCTCTCCAATGTATATTAGTCACGAATGTCAGGTTGCCATATTCTTTAGAGGGGAGAGGCTTTCTCCTGGCCACCATTCCAAACAAGCTTTACCTGTATGGTCTGAGATGGATCTTTTGTGTCTTTTGGAATAATCTTTTCAATGGATTCACTTCAAATTGCTTTGAAATAATATAATCCCTTCTGAAGGGCAGCAATGTGTCTCTGAGCCCTTTTCATCGTGTCATTGTGTTTATACATATAACAAACTGCCAAAGCTTGTGCTAATTGGCAGCCATTGGCTGCTACTTTGGCCGGTGAACGCAGAAACAAGTACTTGTACCACATTTTTTCCCATTTTGGTTTCATCTTTGCTGAACACATTTGGAATATGTTGTATGTTTTCGTAAAACTGACGTCCGGTAAAGACCAGAGATAATTTTTGCCGTGCCATGTAACACTGGGCACGTTTTTTAAACAAGAATATGAAAACCTAAAAATCTACACTGACAATTCTGAAATATATGAAGTAATCCTACAATATGTCAGCATTTTGAAGCATTCCCCTGCAACGTTTTTATATTTAGACCTGAAGTTTTGAAAGGAAAAACAGATCTTTAATGGAAACCATGACGCAAGAATAACTCGTTTTGTGACAGAAGCCAGTCCTAAACCCAAGTTATTCAGCAGAGACGCGGTGTAATGAGCGCTGAGACGGACGAGTCCGTTTTCACAGCGTCCTCCTGTGCAAGTTGAACCGATATTTCTGGTCGTGGTGGGGATCATCAGGTAACCCTGTTCTTGTCTTTGTTTCATGAGAATAACGGGGAAATAGCGCCTCTTTGAGGCGGCGGCTGCTGTGCGCCTGAGCCCCGCGGCGGTCTGGGAACTGTTAGCTGACGTTAGCAGGGCAGCTCCCTGCAGACACGTATACACACACAGTTTAGACACATGTGGAAGTTACGCTGGGAGAAATGCTAGCTCCGGACGAGGACTTCACCGGTTCCCCCCACTCGCAATAATCAAGGTCAGCCCTCACACGTCACTGTTCTGCCTGTCCTGTCGGAGTCATTCTCTGTGCCTCGCTTTGTTGGAAGTTTTCACGCTTTCCAACCCGGGGCTGGTTAGCTGTTAGCTAGCCGGGGCAAGGTAAGGGGCTTCCTCTCGGCCAGGTACAGGGTCGGGTTTCTTTTCTCTCGCGCTCGCTCTACGCGGGAGGCGCGTGGGGGGGGGGGGGGGGAGTAATCCAGGACGAGCCAGGCTCCGGTCGTCAGAGCTGTGCCCGCTTCCAACCGGTCCCCATCAGGGCAGCAGTCTGGCGTCCGCCGCCTGGACGTCCACTTGTTGTCCTGCCCACCTGTCTGCTTCCTCTTTTCTAAAGGAAGGGACTCGCTTCTTGGTGGCGTCGGTCAGTAGGAACTAAAAACGGAGCCGTGCCACGTCTCGTGTTGCCGTCGGAGTCCAGTGGAGGTGCTGGTCGGCTTGATGTCCCAGCAGCCGGGGATGGGATGGCTCCCCCTCCCCAGATGGGGATACTGCGCTCCTTTTAGAAAGCCAGCTCAACAGGAGAGCCTGGGAGCACAGACTTGGCTTCATGAGTCCACGGGTGGGCGAGAGAGAACGGGTTGTTGGCTAGAACCCTGATGTCAGGGTGCTGTGACAGGTGAAATGTGGCGTGCTCTGACCAACAAAAGGCCACGCGGACCAGTTTAGAGGATTCTAGATATTAGATCAGGGGCCCCTCCAACAGGGGTAGCCCCCAAGGACCCCATATGGGGCCCTCCAGCCTGTTCTAAAATTAGAGCAACCCACCAGTGAGCTGCATCTAACATTTTATTTTATTCTGTTGCTTTTTAATCACACATGTATTTATACAGATTTAAAAAAAATCATTCGTTATGTTTATTGTACATAAAGTGAAGGTAAGATTTAAGTCTTATGGTTCAAAGGTCAGCACTGGTTGCTCTTCATATGACAGAGCCAGTGAAGTAGCTCTCAGTTTCAAAAAAAAGTTGGGGATTAGATATTCTGAAGCTGGCAAAATTCTAATTTCAAGGCCTGATAATGTGGCATGCCCTGTACCTTTGGTCTCCTTGGCCCGCAGACAGAGGTTTCATGGTCCTCCATGTAATCATGATGTTTGCCTTTTAATGATTTATTGGACCAATTCACTTTCCAGTTTGAAATGAAGATGCAACATAAATAAAATTATTGTCTAAAACATCATGCGCTCAGGATCAATATTTTACACGCATCGCAGTCAGAAATAGGTATGAATTTACCTTTTTTTTGTAATCACATTGTGCTGAAAGGTTCTAAACATCTATATTAATTAAAGCTGCACAACATATCACAAATAGATCATCATTGCAACATCAGAGTGTGCAGTAATCATGTTGCAAAGGACTGCTTGGAAGGCAATAATTGTAGCCTAATAATATTCCAACTGTTCTGAACTTGCATTTTGCATACTGGTGTAATATTTAGCCAGGAGGACGTTTTCAGTGCATTACATTTGACCAAGGTCTACTGGTAGCATGAGGCGATACCTGGACCCTATCCACCTTATTTTCGAACGCGGAAGTAACTATGGGTCCAACATCCGTTTTTTTTTTTTGTGCGGCACTTCCGTTTCAGCGCTTCCCTAGGCCGACCAACATTAGGTTGACAAATGATAAACTGTCGCGGCAACATTGTCAAAAATTGCAGAGCGATCGAAGTGGCAGGTCAATGCCAGAGCCTCAAACTATTCATGACTGAGAGGATGACATGAAGAAGTGGCCTCATATAACGTACGAGGACACGTTTAACCAGTTTGTGTCGTCACTTGGTGCGGACGGCTCTGCTACGCGACTTTACCGAGGCGAACCTCCGCAGTGGAAAAGTTGTCTCGGTGTTACAATAAATAGCAACAAGGATGACCTGGTATCCGTGGAGGCTGAGGTCCGTTCAAGCCAAAGCAAGTCCGGCGTTCACTCTGCTGGATCCTGACTGCATCAACCGGCTCCACCGAGGCGGCCGGAGCGCTCTGATGCTGCGACTCCAGGGGAAGTCCTTCAGTCAGGCAGCGGTGATCTTATGGAAGGTAGAATAATGAATAGTCTGATTCAAAATAATACTGACTGTTGCCTTGTTGTGATTAGGTTGCTGGTCAGTTAGTTTTACAAAGATAGCTTTCTAAATGTTTGGGATTGAACTGTTGTAATAGGATATCAAAACGTTCTGCCTACTTCAATGTTTAGGCTTGAAGTTTGAAATTGTACCAATCTGATGTGTGGTCTCAAAACTCTTGATGCAAGCTTGTCACTTTAAAATGTAAGTTATCCTTAGAATGAAGCTGTAACTATTTCTAGTTTATTTTTTAGAGTATCGGTGTTAAACGAAGTAGGGCACTTCGTATCCACAGCTCTTGTACACGGTCGATGATTAAAACACTCCTGCTCCACATTAACCTCTCTTTTCACTCATTATTATGACAGCGTCTAACTACAAACGATCCCGGTCTTCCTCGGAATCATAATGACGAGTAATTTGGTACGAAGTGGCTGCATGAATCGCTTTTTAGCCAGCTAAACAGTGACAGGAAGTGACCGACCGGAAGTCTCGCACAAAAACACGTTAACTCGCTGTCTCCGTATTTCCGTTGAAAATGAGGTGGATAGAGCAGGGCTTTTAAACACTGGTCCTCAGTGACTTTGGATCAAGCTCTCTGTGGGTTGATCATTTTCATCAAGTGATGTGGCATCCTTTGGTCCCTAACACATTACCCGTTCTATATCTGTAGGGATGTCCAGCGTTATTTTTTTTTTCCAACTGAGATCTGCAAGTTTCCAAAGAGTTCCTTTAATTGTTCTGAGCCGTAGATAAGGCCTGGAAAAGCAAAACGGTCTACAATATCAGCCAGAACCCAGAACCAGAACCGTATGATTAGTGACAGATGAACTTGAAGTGACGGACAGATCAAATAAAACTAGGACTTTGGGGTCTTTCAAAACATGTGTGGACTGATTTTGAGATTTAGGGTTTTCAGATCATAATTGCATAATTTCTAGGAAGGTAAAGAAATCAATCTGTGGAAGTTATTTGTGTAAAGCTGTAAAATAGAGTTTTGAATTTGGTTTTGCGTGCTTTCGTCATGGCCTCACCTATTCACATTAGACTAATTGTAGGCAGGCAGTCCACTTCTGCTGCTGATCTTATTTTGTTTAGTTCTGTTTTGGATCGTTGGAGTCGTATGTCCTGACTGACATAAGTTTCACATAAGAAGTGACATTTTCCTGTCTAATCAGTAGCAAAGATTTACACTTTATCAGTTTAATAGTGACAGATTTAATTTACACTTCTGCTGAAAAGTGGGTTTATTACTTCCCTGTTAGAACCACGGTATGTGACCCACAGACTGCTGGGCACCTTGAGACGAGCCAATCAAAAGGATCGTACCGATGGCAAACTCTCACTTCACTCTGTAAAGTGAGGGAAAGTACTTCAAATTGCAGGATAATTGTATTTTTTATTTTTATTTTTAGAACTTGCTTTTTAAAAATGTCAGAGCCAGAATGTTTAGATGATAAATAATAAAGATTTTTCTAATCTGGAATAAAAAAAAAAATCGTTTACTTAAATGTCCTGCTTTAAGTGACGCAACATTTTTTTCGGGCATCTTCTTTCTCAACAACCATGGAGGGCTTTCTGAGTTAGCTTGGTGACGCAACCCAGCCAGCCACAGCCCTCGTTCACCACAGATCCGGAGCAGACTGGTCAGAAGTCTTTATTTAGAAGCTGTGCAGCAGTGTGCTGGTAATATGAGCTGAGTGAGAAATGCTTGGTCTACCTGCCGCGCCTGGCCTAGAGAGAAGTCCATGGCCACTTTGTTTTCTCTCCCTTTTCTCTCGCTCCATTCACTGGGTCATATTGGAGAACACCCATACCTAAGCCCTGATCATTTGTTCCATTTTTGTTTTGCATATTGAAGTACCAACAAAGATTATTCAAAGCAAACACACTTAAGGCCTCATTTAAGCCCTGGTTTTGTATTGTGTGACCAATAGAGTTTGTTAAAGCTTCTAATGTGAGCAAAGGTTTGTGGTCGGGTGCACAAAATGCCCTCTGAAGGTTTAGCTGCAATCAGGATTTAAAAGTCATCCCACAAAATCTGAACAGTTCGCCCTTATTTCAGGCGAATGAGGAGAAACGTATGAGCCTTTTTGTTTTCAACCACATCAGTGTTGGACCGCTCAGCAGGAGGTACACCTGAGCACAAGAAAGACGTGTTTTTAGGTGGTCGTTTTTAGCTAGCTAGCTAGAAATAGATTAGCTGTTAGCTTTTACATAGAAATAGTAATGTAGCATTAATAACTTAGTGGGAACTATTAATGTACCACCTGTCTGGTAGATAAAACCTGACTCCTTTTTTGGAGCTGTTATCACATTCAAGGTTTCGAACATGTAATAACTTTACTCAGTAAAGTAATAGTTCACTTAGCAGTTACGATTTAAGATTTTCTGAATTGCACACCCTGCTTGTGTGGTGGTCTTTCTGCGGTGGCTCAGGCCTTGCTGTGGCTGGTGGCCTGTAGTTCACAGGGAGGTTACGGGCAGACTGTGGGCAGACAGAAAACCAGCAACGGGTGTCAAGGGGTTAGGCATGGACACCTATACCGATTATTGAAAGAAGTAGTTGAGGTCCTAAGGATCGGATCAGGCAATGCCCAGTTGTTAAACAAGACAGTTTGCCTTCAAAATGATTTAAAACATGTTGGAGCATCCTAAAACTGGGGAACAGTTATTCTCTAGCCTGTCTGTAAAGCACCGTAGAACATAGTGCGGGGATAGTTTTGTGGCCATCTTGGTCATTGAATGAAACCAAAGTGTTTTGTGCCATACACGTTTGAACACAATGAGCTAAACTTTGTAGGAACCGTAGTGTTTCACATAAGAGCTGAATTCATCTTACAAGACTGACACCTGTGGTAAGAGGCAGGTGGTGATTACACCTCCCTCTCGTCCCTATCCTTTCTCCCTACTTTACATACACACTTTAATGAATGGTATTTCCAGTGGCCTACATTTAAATGCAGTTAGTATTTGACTGGCTGCACATATTTGAATAAATTCAAACTCTGTAATGAAATTAACAAGAATGTGTCTGATAACAGACACAGTGTGCTTCAGAGGTGTTCCTTTATTTATTCCTACAAAACGGATTAATGTCTTTAATAGGTTTCTTCCGTTTATCTCAAGGTTTTAATTTATAACACCACACTTTTTCCATACT
This sequence comes from Fundulus diaphanus, assembly GCA_037039145.1. Taxonomy (NCBI): domain Eukaryota; kingdom Metazoa; phylum Chordata; class Actinopteri; order Cyprinodontiformes; family Fundulidae; genus Fundulus; species Fundulus diaphanus. Next base: position 46,075,396 of record CM073134.1, read on the forward strand.
TCTGCAACACTGTCGGATTGTTTTACGCCGGTCGTTACATTACAAGTTTTATAGTCAGTGCAGTTTTGTTCTTGGCATTTAAAAAAACAATAACAAAAAAACAATGAAAACAAATGTTCAAATGTCCTGGAAATCTCATATCTCTTTTGACCACTAATCGCACCATTAAACTCAGATGCCGATTGATGACAGCAGACCAAAACACAAAAACAACCACAGACAAATGCACCAAACCATCAACAATGTTAGTATTTGGTACTTTATCATAAGAAGTCGAGCACCTGACACTCAACTTCAATATTACTGACCGCTGCTTGTGCTAGCAGCCTTATGAATTCATCTCAGGCTATCCATCCATCCATCCATCCATCGTCTTCCGCTTATCTGGGGTCGGGTCGCGGGGGTAGCAGCTTCAGTAGGGAGGCCCAGACGTTCCTCTCCCCAGCCACTTGGGCCAGCTCCTTCGGGGGAATCCCAAGGCGTTCCCAGGCCAGCCGAGAAACATAGTCCCTCCAGCGTGTCCTGGGCCTCCTCCTAGTGGGACGTGCCCAGAACACCTCACCAGGGAGGCGTCCAGGAGGCATCCTAACCAGATGCCCGAGCCACCTCAACTGGCTCCTCTCGACGTGGAGGAGCAGCGGCTCTACTCTGAGTCCTCCCCGGATGACTGAGCTCCTCACCCTATCTCTAAGGGAGAGCCCAGACACACTATGGAGAAAACTCATTTCGGCCACTTGTATCTGGGATCTCGTTCTTTCGGTCACGACCCAAAGCTCATGACCATAGATGAGGGTAGGAACGTAGATCAACCGGTAAATTGAGAGCTTTGCCTTTTGGCTCAACTCTCTCTTCACCACAACGGACCGGTACGGCGCCCACTTCACAGCAGACGCCGCACCAATTCGCCTGTCGATCTCCCGCTCCATCTTCCCCTCATTCGTGAACAAGACCCCAAGATACTTAAACTCCTCCACTAGGGGCAGTACATCCTCCCTAACCCGGAGGAGGCACTCTACCCTTTTCCGGCTCAAGACCATGGTCTCAGATTTGGAGGCACTGATCCTCATCCTGGCCGCTTCACACTCGGCTGCAAACCGCTCTAGTGAGAGCTGTAGATCACGCCCTGATGAAGCCAATAGGACCATGTCGTCTGACTGACAGCAGATACAGCTCTGCCTTCTTTGTTTCAGAACAGCGCAGTTTTTTTTGTTTTTTTTTTTTACTTTTTCCGAATCGGACCCAGTCAAATGCGGCACATTATTTCACATTCCGACTCTTCTTCAAGGGTCATGCTAAATTAGCCTGAGCTAGCGCGTTACTCTTCTTTGTGTTTTAAATGAAACATAATAGCGAATCACGGGGAGATCCCTGGTTGGTTGCCGCGTTTATCAGCGAGGAAATAAACGCTGACAGACGACATGGCCACAGGTGGAAATAATTAATTAACTGCTGGAGCAGCAACAGAGACGCTTACCGAGGGAAGTCGTTGTTTGCTGTTCTATCTGCTGAACTTTCTGACCTGCTTGTTCATAAATCCAAAGAAACCTTTGACCACCGCTACTTTCATTCATGCCATCTGTGGTCAGTTTGAGATGCTCTTCCAAAGGTTAAAATGATTAAACACCGATAAACCTCAGACTGGCAATGTCCGCTTTGCAAAGACCCGCCCTACTCTCTTTCTGATTGGCTAATGTCCTGCCTCTGCCAGGTTTGATTGGTTGAGAGCAGCTTCAGTGTAAAACCTTGAAAAAAAAGTCTAGACGGGACTTTTTGCGCTCAATTTCCAAATGACGGAAATCCGTCACAGCGACGGAGAACTTTAACCCCTGAGTTAGACACTGTCGTCAGACAACATGCAGTAATTTATAAATGTTTTAAATCAGGTTGGGTCCGGATTAGCCAGCAGGTGGGTCCGGATCCGGACCCTGGTCCGCTAATCCGTGACCTCTGACCTACATGATAGAATAGAATGTAAAAGGAGCACAAACTGTTCTATTTTTCTATTGAACTTTTTATTAGCCCTTCTTTTTCTATCGAAAAACATTGGTCTTCTTTATAAAGACGTTCTGTCGGTGGAGGAGGAGTAGAAAACAAGCAAAGACAACCGCAGATCATTCTATTTGCCTATTTTGTTGAAATGGAGGACCATTGATACTTGCCGAGAGGGAAGAGAAAGTAAACAAGAAAAGAAAAAGAATCGGCACAGCTATTATTACCAGGTGGAGACAATTCATGGGGTAGGGGGGATTCAAAATGGATGCGGAGGTTGCAGGCTTTCTGCTGGACAGGTAAGTTAATTCAATATTACAATATTATTATATTATTCAATATTACAATGAAGTTTATTTTTGGCGCCACGTTAGAAACAGGGCAGTGTAACCTGTTCTCACGGCAGAGACGTCAAATAAGCGACTGCATGTTCAGAAACAAGCCCAAAAAAATGCGACTCATGCTATTTACAACAACTTTGTAAAAAAAAAAACTAACGGACTTGGCAACATTGCCAAAAAACATTTCCCACGATGTCTGTAGGTATTAGCTATTAGCAGTAGCTAACACATGGAGAACATGTTTACACAGTCCCATTTATGACACACCGCAGCTTCTGTAGTGGTTATTACGTGCTTAACGGTGAGGTCGTTTGTGATTTATTTAGGGCACCACTAGATGGTGCGCGAGTAGGAAAATCTTACACACTGGGGCTTTAAAACAAAATTCGAATTATGGTTCAACAGGACACAAGTTGCATAAAGAAATGTGATTTTTATCACTAAACTGCACACAGTAACAACAGTTCCAACATTTAATTATATTTTTGAATTTGTTTACATTTATTGAGGCTCTGAAGAAACAAACGGGAAAAAATAGGTAAAATAACAATCCTGACAATACTGGCAGTTTTTAGCGTTTTCATAATTACTAATTGGAATTTGTGGTTGTCAATATAAACCCAAATTCTTATAAGAACATAACGGCCCAGCCCTACACGCCATAATTGATCAAGACCTCCAACTTGTCCTGGGGTTTGGATTGGGACATCTCGTCAGCAAACATTTATCCCCTAATGGAAAACGTTTTGATTTAGTATTAGTCTCTCCTTGGCTTGGCCTTGTATAATAACGTTCAGTAAAGTTATAGTCTTCACTGCACTGAAATGTGCTTGTGCTTCAATTTGCTGTTAATACAAATACATGTTACTACTGAGGGACAAATAAAGGATCATTCTTTACTAAAATAAAAAGTTCCAAAACAAACATGGATCTGGCACATATACAAAATATATTTTTACAAGTATAAACAAAGATATGGTCCCTGCAGATATATTCAGCAGGCTTCCCTGGACAATTTTTTCTTTTCTGGTAATTTATCATAATATTTTCTTTATTAATCAACAGCAGCACTGGGGTTCCTACTTTTTTCTGCTCTAATTGTCAGCTCTAGTCTGGCTCCACCTATGGTCGATCTTTGCCCAAGAAACGTTCAGGTAAGGATTCTCTTCCTCATTTGGGCTTTGGTTTACAAATACACACACCTCATGGGCTTTCCATAGTATATTTAAATTTAGTTCTCCTGCCACATTTACCTTGATTCCTCATCTGTGGATGGGAAATAACACCTGATCTCAGAAATAATCACGGTTCCATTTGAGTCCATGTTTGTTTTCACTGCAAACTAATTAAAGGTGCAGCTGTAAACAGCGCAAAACAAGCAGCCAGGTAGTAGGAGGAAGGACATGTACATGGGTGTGTGATTGTTGTAAGATAATTATTTTTTTTAGCTTAAGTGCAACTCAGTTACTTCTAAAATACAGCTCACTACATACCTGGAATAAGGCAGGGAGAACTATTAATTTCCTAGTTCTCAGCTGTTTGGGCATTTCAAATGACGCTTAAAATGGAACCCGAATGTCTAAAATAAGACTCAGGGAATGTAGCTATTTTTGTAGTATTTAGCAATTTAAAATATTTTTTTGTGTGTAGTGTACCTTCTGAATCCCCTGCTTCTTGATCGATACTCTTGTGGCAACATTATACTCTGTCCTGCTGGTTCTCAGTTAGGCCTTCCATAATAAGACTGTCCGTCACCTTCTCATATTTCCTCTCACAGAAGGTTGGCCATGCTCCTCTCCTGCTTATTTTTAGTTGCCTAGCAACCAGTGAAGGATGCTTTTTTGAGGTGGTACTGTATGATAAAAGTGGGGGCGGGGTGAGGTGTACATTGTTAATGGATAAAATCCTTTTGTGGGTCCTACGGAAGAATTCAATTAAATTTTATTCATAAAGCACCAATTTACAACACATCATCACAAGGCACTTTACTAAGTCAAATTCAATCAAATCATACAGATTGGTCAAAAAGTTTCCTATCTAGGGAAACCCAGTAGATTGCATCGAGTCTTGACAAGCAGCATTCACTCCTCCAGAAAGAGCGTAGAGCCATAGTGGACAGTCGTCTGCATTATCCACGGCTTTGCAGCAATTCCTCATACTGAGCAAGCATGAAGCGACAGTGGAGAGGAAAACTCCCCTTTAACGGGAAGGAAAAACCTTCCAGCAGAACCAGGCTCAGTGCGAACGGTCATCTGCCTCGACCGACTTGGGTTAGGGAAGACAGAGCACAGACACAAAAGAGCACAGAAGCACACATTGATCTTGGAATCCTTTCTATGTTATATGGTAATAGCGGATCATCTCCCCCCCCCATGGATGGAAAAGAAGTGAAGCGCATGATTTTATGTGATACGATAATTCAAGGTCACCGTTTTGTTGTTGACGAATACATCCAAACAAACCCTTGAACTGATAGTTTATGGTACGAGCATAAATCGACCATGATCCTACGAAACTACCGGGTGGATGCTGTAAGCTTAAGTCAACTGCCTGCGACGGTGGCGCAGAGGTTAGGGAGTTTGTCCTGCAATTAGTGGGTTGCCGATTCGATCCCCCGCTCTGACTGGCTCCGTCGTTGTGTCCTTGGGCAAGACCCTTCACCCGCATTGCCTGCTGGCGGTGGTCAGAGGGCCCGGTGGCGCCGGTTCATGGCAGCCTCGCCTCTGTCAGTCTGCCCCAGGGCAGCTGTGGCTACTAACATAGCTCACCACCGTCAGGGTGTGAATGTGTGTGTGAATGGGTGAATGACTAAACTGTAGTGGGAAGCGCTTTGGAGATCGTCAAGACTAGTTAAAGCGCTATACAAGTACAAGCCATTTACCATTTAACGTAGCCCCGTATTTGTTGCGTTGCCGTAGACAGTAGAGCAAACAAACCTGTGTAGCTTGTCAATAATGAACAATGGGTTTATGTGGACCAATAAGGTATGTTGCTTTATTGATGTTTGGCCAAACTACTAAATTTGTTATCTCTTATCAATGATTTAACATAGTGAATGTTAGCATGTCGTCATATATTCTCTCCTCTCTTGATTAGTCCTCCAAAGGCTTAAAGCCGTATTTAACTTTCAAGATGGCTTCTCAAAATCCACTTGTTGTGCTGCTCAAATATAGCTGGTTTAAAACAATTTAAATCTACTGAATATTTAGCCATATACAGTATGTGCCACATATTTTCTTAACTTTAATGATGTAGAGGACTTTGACTTGGTAGCAACTATGGATTGGTACCTTTTACATTTGAACTGATACAGTACTGACCATAGACATCATATAGGTGGACGCCCCATGGACTATTGGAGCTGACACATAAAGAACATGTTTACACAGTGGATTGGTCTCTCACGTGCCACCAGTGCATTTATTTGTACCAAGGAAGGTGATTGCCCAAATAAAATCAATCATAACTCCCTGAATTTTTACCCGCATTTCACACGGTTTAGTTTGTTACAAATGGCGGATATGTAGTTATGATCCAGGACGCTGTTAGGACACCTGAAAAAACACGTTTTAATTTGTTTAAACAACGTATTTCACACATTTATGCTCTTTAACAGGCAGACATATGGCATATTAATGTATAAATATGTGATTTCATACTCAAATACTTTGTTTTATGCTATTTAACAAAGACAGACGTGGTATTGGATTGTTGATTTGAATTTATTTATTAATTTTTGAATTTATTTTCCCCTCCCTCATATGCACAGTCTTGAGCCTTCTCTACA